>JAMLFY010000005.1:15208255-15541255 GCA_030441495.1 Dalbergia oliveri | reverse complement strand
ATTATTCATCTTACAAAAACTTGAGTGTTGGTTAGTTTAAGTGTTTCAATCCAAACACAAACCTTTATAACCTCGATCCAGTAATGATCGTTGTGAGTTAGCTTGAAAGGTTTAGAAAGACTACCTATAAATGACAACAGAGTGTACTTGCGTCACAATGATAGCTTGGAGAGGCTGGTCAAGATACTCGTTGTGATAGTAGAGTGAGCTACTGGTTACGGTGTTAGCTTGAGAGGCTAGTCAAAAACTACTCAGTTGTATAGTAGAGTGAGCTACTAGTCACTCGTAAGAGCTTGGGAAGGCTACTGGAAAGACTATCTAACTTTCTCTGAATTGAGAAATATTTTAGTGGAACTCAATGGTGGCTTAGAATTAGATAGGCAGGTTGGCCAAACTAGTATAAAAATTCGTGTGAGTATATTCTTTCTTTCTCCTTTATATTCCATTATGTACTTATTGTCTTTATTTCCTTGTTAAGCTTATTCAGTTATTGCATTTATTAACTTTGAGATAGTTGGAAAGTAACTTTCTGTATGTTTACTGACACTATTTCCAATGCACTTCAAGTTTTTACTTGATAGTTTCTGCTTTAGCTTTTTAGAATTAAAAAGGCAAAGAAAAGTAAAGGCACAATTTAAACCCCTTTCTCATGCACTTTTCAACCTACACTTTAGACTCTAGAAGATACTGGATATGAAAGGTGATCTAAGCCCCCTATCCCATACTCTAGGAGCTCAGAAATACCTTATTAAAAGGGATAAGGGTAAGCTACGACGACTAGCTAGGTATAAGCTCATAGCATTAGAACTCTAAAAAAGGAAAGAGTATTGGGTGGCCTTTATGAAAGCTTTTAAAAGTTAAGTAACCTAGGAAAGTAAAGAGGAAAGTTATGTGCCAAAGATGTTTACATTCCTTATGCTTTGATAGTATGTTATTACTTGTTTGGTATGTTGCACAAGGTATTAACATGCATTCATGTTATGGTATGATCCATTCATGACATCAAGATTCGTGCTAAAGACATGAGCCTCAGCTAATGGGTTTTGAAACTTAATAAATGAACCTCATTATATCCACTATTTTTATAATGAAAACCTAGGTTCCTGGGGACATTGATGATGACATAAGTTTTGAAGGGAAAGCCCTAATAAGATTCTTGTATAAGTTTCTTATTCCATCTTTATTTTTTCCATCTCATCTTCAGAGGACAATGGTGAGTTTTGTCCTATACATTGATATACCTTTGTGGAGCTTGGATACTACAACTCGGGTATCAGTCATATCATTTCATCGGTCATTGTGAAGTTCATCTCTTTGTGTTCTTGTATCGTCCTTTGTATACCTTGTCACTAGCTTTCAGTTTCGATGGCTACTTATTTTGATGACGACTTTGCTTTGAGCATGCACACCTCCACGGATAACTTCCTTCGTACCCTAGCCTATTTGCCATGAAAGGATGCCCATTATGTGCCTTGCTCGTTAGAATCGCCCCTTCTTTCCCTTAGTTAGACCTATTAGAAGAGTCATCGTCCTAGCACTCATCTAGGTGATTTCGGACTACCTCTATGGATGTAAGGAGTAGTAGCAAGGTTAAGGCTATAATGTCCTAGCTCCTGAGCTAAGCCACATATGTGCAGAGGGAGCTACATGTCCACGTAAAGGTGCCCATGTGCTTCTAGAGTCGTCTTGCCATACCTACTAATCTTGCTCTCTGACATGGCTACCTCTCTCCTTCCCGAGAATGACATTCTTAGGAGCTACCAGTAGATTTTGGAGCGTTATGCGTTATGTAATATAGGATAACCCTTATTTTGTTAGCGTGCTATGAAGTTGTCCACTACTAGGCATTTTTCAATAGGTGTAGCATAGGAAGGGTTTACGATTATGACTTTTTATGTTTTCAGTTTACTTGTTTATATTGGGAATACACCCAACCTTTGTTGGTGAACATGGAAGATCTAAACCTCTACATGATTGAGCTCTCTACTAAATTAGAGCTCATAATTGAAAAACTTGAGGATCTTGAAGAGCCAAAAGAACTAAGCTATGCTCTTGTGCTAAAAAGGATGCCTCAACCAAAGCCCTTTATCAGAATCACCTCTTTGGAATAAGAAAAGCTTTAGAAATTGAACCTAAACATGCCCAAGTTGAGAAAGAGGTATCTCAAAAACCTCAAAAACCTCAAAAACCTCAACGTTTTGGTGAGATACTCAATCTAACTAATGAAGAAGCTTATTCAAAAACGGCAACTACCAATAACTCTCCATCACTTTCAAGGACTCAACTCCTCTTGTACAACTGAAGAGACTTAGTTGCATGACTGGAAAGAGTTGAAGCCATAAATAGGAATCTTGAGGCACAAATAACAAGACATGAAGACCCACTACTATATATTCCTGATGAACTCAAGGATCTCAAAATAGGTGGCCAATGATAGTATGGACATGTGTGCTCTTTTTGCTTATGACAAAAGAGGGAGAAAATATGAAGAGAATTCTTTTGCATAATCTCAGAGTCACTTGTTGAGAGGGAGCTTCAAACAAATTTTTTTCTTACATATCATTATATCATATCATCATATCATATCATAACTTTCCATTTCTTTTCTATTGTTGTTTATTGCTTTCTTTCATTATGTTTCTATTTTAAATGAACTACATCTTTGTTACATTTCCTTGTACATAATGCCTATCTTTTGATGAAATGGAAATTGATGTTTCTGTGCTAGTGCTCAAAGACTTGAAAATACCAATATTATGTTTTTATTTACAAGATTCTTAACTCCAAATATTATCATACATGATATATATTGTAAATTTTAGTTTCTGTTATTAAAATTTTGATTTCACAATAGAAAGTTTCAAGAATGTTTACTTTCTAAAATCCTAGATGTAAGCAAAATTTTAGTAAGGTTCAAAAAGAAAGTTTCTTTAAATTTCTGAACATTAAAGAAATCTTTCATCATTCTCTAAAAGATTTTCTCAAAATTTGGTTTGTCATCATAAAAAATAGGGGAGATTGCAAGCTCAAAACCCCCTGAGAAAGCCTTTGCAGCTTATGTTTTAAATGACAATAAAGCAAATTTTATTAAAATATTTTGAAGAAAGGACTAATGGCCTACTTGAGTTTTTTAAGTGTCAAATAGGAACTTTCTGTTACATGTAATTTATTTATTGATATATTTTTCATATCATCATAATTTAACATGATATAAATCTCAATTAAAGATATTACAAGTTTTAAGAATATAAAAATAGCTCAAAAAGCAAATTACAGGATGTAAGAAACTTGAAAAAGAAGTGAAGCATTAAAAAGTGTAGCTGAGACATTAGAAACTATTTTGATACATCAGAAAGTGACATGAGAACTCAAGAAAGTGCTTTCTCATTATCAAATCAGGCACATCTCTATCAAATTTGTTCATGCTCACATTTTAAGAAGTCCAACACTTTTTGAGATCATCATCCTTCTAGAAAAAGCTGTTGAGTATAAAGAAGCTCACAAAATGTAGAAGCCCATCAGAAACTGAAGCATCCACTTGAAACTACACATGCTCATTAAAAAGAAAGAAATTTGAATTTTAATGAAGATAAAGACTTAGAAAGTAATAGCTGGAATCTCATTGGCTTAATACTTGAAAGATCAATATCTTTGATGAAGTGTTTATGTAACACCCTGAAAATTATTTAAAAATTAATTTGAGCTTTGTTAGTCATAATTTTAAAAATCTGACATTTAGCAACGATGAGGGTGAATGGTAATTTTCAGGGCCCACACTTGCCAGGAAGACCAGAAACCCTAAATGGGACCAAGAAATGCCCGGATTAAAAAAAGGGTTAAGATTAGAAATGATAAGGAATGAGAAGTTATACCTAGAATTAATTTTCGAGCAATGTTTGACTACCTGAGTACGGTGTTTTACCCGTTTGGTAGATTTTTGATGTGCGTTTTTAACATGTATAAGTTACTTGGTGACCAAATAATCTTTATCAACCACTTTATGCCAAGTGGATGGTAAGGATTGAAACTTGAAAAGTAAGTTTCAATCATGGCCTTTCATTTAGTATATTTTACTCGGGAACCAATATTCATCCGTTCAATGGAATTTCGTGTGCAGTTTTAACACCAAAAAAGCTACTTGCTCCCCAAGTCAAAGTGAGCCACTTATCTTGAGCCAAGTGGATGGCCAAGATTTATTCTTTGACCAAAAATAAATCCTAGCCATTCATTTTATTATCTTTAAGAATTCACCTTTTATATTATAATAAATCAAGCTTTTCTTACAAGCTTCCTTACAAGATGAATACAAAACCATTTTTCTCCATTTGCCACTCATATTTTCGGCCAAGACCTCTTAAATTAAAGCCTCCATTGTTCTTCCTCTCAAACCTCCATTAACAAACTTCAAGCTTCAAAAACCCTAGCTCAAAATCACTAAAACACCAAGATCCTTTCACAAAACTTGTTCTACTCCTCATAATCTATCAATCTAACCGATTAAAATCTCAAATCTCCATCAATTTTCACCTTGATGCCTTACTTCCTTACCAATTTCATAAGGGTTTGGGTGTGATTTGGGAGCTTTGAAGAGGAAGCGATGAATCTTGGAGCACTTGGAGCCAAGAATCCTTTAAACACCAAAAGTAGGGCATTTTAAACAAGTTTTGAAGCATGTGCTGGAATTCTCATATTTATACTAGTAGGCTGTGAATCACGAATTTTCTCATATATTTGTGGATATTTTCATGAGCTATGAAAAATATATATTGAAGATAACATCCTAAGACAACTCTAGAATTTTCGTGAACATGATAAAGACTCTAACTGCCTGAAAAAAAATCATGAACCAAGACTATATATGTGTTGTCTAAATTTCTAGTCTTGAAGCTACAAATTTTGCTAATTTTTTTAACATAGTATATAATTGATTTTTCCTTTGAAATTTTTACAGAGTGTTGAAACATCTTGAAGTTCAACCATGATTTTTCTTTTGAATTGATTCAATTATTTTCTAGGGTTAAAAATTATGAATTTTGGGTTCTAAGCTAAGGTTAAGTAGTTCTGACCACTGAATTTGTCTAATTTTGCTCACATAGTTAGAGAACTCATTTTACTCTGAAATTTTTATGGAGTCTTTTGGACACATTGACGTGTCTTAGATAATTTTTATAGCCTCTGAATTGATTGTTTGATGAGCAAATAAATTTGTGCTACAATAGTGTGAAATCTGCCCATTGTGCTGGAAATGAAACAATGCTTTGAATTGATGAAAGAATGGCATTTTTGGTTCTAGTATGACATGAATACTTAATGTTAAATATTTGACCATGTGACTTGTGACCTATAAATGCATGCTAGAGGAATTGAAGAGTGGCTTATGAGGCATGATTGAAATTGTATCTTGAATGAATGCCTACATATGCCTTATGCATGCTATTGGAAAAAGATAAGATAATGTACAAACTTCACTCGTGCATGTTCTGACATATGGACAAAATAGAAACAAGACTTAGGTTGAATCAGGGGAAGGAAAAAAGAGGAACTTTCCCAAATTATTTTAAGTTGGTAGACGTACTAGCTAGGAATAGATCTGTGATGATTCGAAATGGAAAAAAATGAAGTATGATGATCACGTATAGGAATGAGCTTAGATCTTATAAGCAAACTATTTCCCTTGTGTGGTGTGATCCACTATAAATACCATTTGGTATAAACTATTTATTGTGGAGTTGTCCATAAATACCTGTTGGGTATAAACTAAGTCTTTCCTATGTTGACGAAAAGAAAAATGCACTGATTTGACTTCTATGGCCATAAGTGAACACAGGTCACTTTGAATAATTTCACTTGTTATCATAGGCATACTTAATGTTATTGAATGCCTTGTGTGATTTAGTATTTGTTGGAACATTATGAGATATATGCTTTAAGTGATTGAATGCTAAAAGAACCAACTTGGAAAGAATGGTTTTTGAACTTTAAAATGAACATTTGATATATGTTGTATGCTCACATTTTCTTAATAAATCAGTGGCTGGGGCGATGGCGATGACATTATGATTGTGTAACTAGGAGTTGCCCTACTAGAATTGTATAATTCACCCCTATGTGTTTGTGTTTTGTTGTTTCCAGGTTAAGCTAGAAACTCAGGCTTACACAAAAGGAATGAATTAATAGTTTAGGTGTTAGTGTTTTATTAGGTTGTACTTAGTGGTATGTATATGTTTGTAAACGTAATAGAGAACATATATGTATTAAAGCTCATAGAAGAGCTTCCTTTTGTACTTAACTATGTATCCAATAAATGCTGTTTTTCCTTGTTATATATTTTAATAGAATTACACTTAGTTGGTTACTACATGAATTAATCGAAGTTGTTATAGATATGTAAGAAAGGTCCACTAAGTTATAAGTAACAACTCTAAAGTCCGATGTCATGGCTTAAGATTGATGTTATACTTGGGAGGATGTTACACTTTACATGCTGAGAAGTTCAGAAACCACACCTATTTGAGAAAAAATTTTGTTTTTTATGTACTTTTAGAACAAAGGACAATGATTTTTGTACTATGATAGTTATCACTAACACATCTTGCCTCAAATATCTAGAAGAATAATCTTGTGACACACAACAACCATATGTCAAGAGGAGAAGAAATTAAGAGACAAATGGTCCTATTCAAATTTTAAGTATAAAAGCAATACTCAACAAGCTAGAAGTCCAGGTTTAAATCAATTTCAATTTCTTAAGTGAAAAATGTTCTTTCTCTTATTCATTATCAAACATTCTATTATAAGAAGTTCATAAAAAAGTCTTAAGGTTGTTTTACACAAATTCTCTTATCTTAGGAAACTTGAGTGAAAATATAAGTGAAACACCAAACTTTCATTTTATTACACCTTAATCCAATAATTTAGTGTGGATGGCTTGGAGAAGCTAGTCTAAAAGACTACTTGTAGGTGAAAGTTAATTATACGGCCTTTGACTAGTTTAGCTTGAGAAAGATAGAGAAAGGCTATCCAATGTATCTCATGTAGAAAGTAGTTTAGTGGAACTTTCAATAGTGTTATTTGAGGACTGGATATAGGCAAGTTTGACTAAACTAAAGGATAAATCTTTTTGAGTGATCTTCTCATCCATTGAACTCATAATTTGTTCTATATGCCTTAACTTTCTTGCGTGTGTTTTTAAATCAGTTTAATTACTTTCTAAACTTGGTTTATTTTCTTATGCTTCAGAATGTAACTTTCTGTAGGTATTTAACTTGTGTTTTTCCACTACCTTCAAGTTTTAAACTTGATAGACTTTGTTTAAGTTTTTAGAAAGTAAAATTTTTTTAGTAGCACAATTCAACACCCTTTTCTCATGCATCACTTCCTCACCTAAAACTGATTTTTTTCTAAGAAAATTACTTATAAGATTTGGTTGCATGTGTAAATTGTTTATGCTTTTTAGAAAAGTACGAGAAAAAGGAAAATAAAGGGTTGACAATAGAATGTAATGACATTTTTACACTTACCACTTTGTTCATTATACGTGATGAGTAAGTAGAGTGAGTGGGCATTAGATTTCACATTCTTTATCTTTGATGAATAGAATGCGTAGAAGAGGAAAAATGGCACTCAAAAGAGAGAGAGAGAGAGAACTATAGGAAGAAATTATTTATCATTAATAAAAGTAGAATGAGGGTACAAGAAAAAATAACTCTATTAACTCTTTGAGTTTTGTGTTTTATATATTTGTTACACTAAATATTATAATCACTATATTTGTAATAGTAAAAGTTACATTACAACTTTACCAAGATGGACGAATGGAACTCATATTGATGGTGATACCCCCAACAAGCCAAGCGGTAGACCAGAAGGCCAAGCTTGGAGACCATAAAGTGAAATAGACTTAGAGTAAGACACTTGGTGAAGATGTCAGCAATATGAGATTTTGTGTTGATGGGGAGTAGGTGAATGAGGCCACTTTGATTTTTTTCTAAAACCATGTGGGATCCATCTTAATGCATTTCATATGCTCTTAAACATAGCAAAAGTTACTATATGGATGGAAGATTTGTTATCAAGTAGAGAGCTGAGGGGCTAATGGAGAAGAATAATCTTCCATTAGGACTTAGCCATCTAGCCTCACAACAAGCATGTGCGAGAGCCTTAGATTTGCCTTACTTGAGCTTTAAGCAACAGTTTAGTGTTTATTGCTTTTCCAAGAAATTAAGGCATTCCAAAGAAGAAAGAAAAACCTTAGTATGAAGCCTTGTGGCTGGACAAGTACCCTAATTTGAGTTGCTGAAACCAAACAAAGGTTGTATGACATAGAAGGAAAAAATAATCCTAAGGCAAGGGTAATTTGAGGTACTTGAGAAGACAATGAGCATCTTGTTCTTGCTCTATCATAGGTGCTACTAAGTATTGGCTAAGCTAACTTATGGCATGAGAAATATCAAGTTGGTATTTATTAGATATACTAGGTTTTCATGGTTTTTAATAACTTGTAGGGTCTTGAATTGGCTTAGAATTAGTTGTTTGAAGCTTGGTTGATAAGACAAGTGGAGTAGAAGCAAGTTTACTTGTGAGGAGTCCTACATCTTGAATTAGTTCCAGGGCATATCTCTAAATAAAGCAATACCTTTACTTATTGAGCTACCTCTAAACCTAAGAAATATTTCCAAGATCCTTTATTTTGAAAGAGGTCTGTAGAGTTTTGTTTAACAAAATCAATTTCACTGATGTTATTGCTAGTGAGATTGAGATCAACAATATAAACTAAAATAGTTGTAAAATGCAAGGAGGACTTCTTGATAAAAAGAGAGTAATCAGCTTTTGATTGAGTATAGCCATATTTTTGGTAGGACAAAAATTAGCTTCTACTTCCATTGGTGGTTGGCCTACTTTAGGCCATAAAGCAACCTTTGTAACCTATAGACTTGACCAAGAATGATAGACGAGAGGCCAGGTGGTAGTGTCATATACACCTCTTAATGTAGATCCCCATGAAGCGAGCTATATTGACATCTAACTATTCAAAAACCAATTGTTAGCTATTTTATGTCGTACATTGCACAAATGATATATATTGTTAATTGTTATAAACAATAAGAATAGAGAGAATAAGAGAAAGAATAGTCTTATTGATAATTTCAAAAGGTACTCTAACATGGAGCATCCAAAGGGCTATTTATAGCTAAAGGAAGAAGATAATATCACATCAAATCATAAACAGATTCTCATCTAATCTAATCAAATCTTAATGAATGCTAAAGATTAGGACATCCATAAATGGATAATATTTCATAACACTCCCCCTTGGATATCCATCAGGGATATGCCTCATTAAAACCTTACTAAGAAAAAACTCACTAGGAAAAAAATCTTAGTGAAGGAAAAGAGTATAATATCCTCATAGTGGGAATATAGAACTGCCGTCATTAAAAACCTTATCAAGGAAAAACCATTAGGATAAAAACCTTGATAAGGAAAGAGAATAGTATGCCCCCTCTTAGGAGCATCCTTAAAGATCTCTCAATCGACGCATCCGATTTTGTACACTAGTTTCTCAAAAGAAGATGTAGGAAGTGACTTAGTGAATAATGTACTAGATTATCACTCTGAGCAAATTTGCTGGACATCAATTGCTCCTTGCTTTTGAAGGTCATGTGTAAAGAATAATTTCAGAAATGTGTTTCATTCTATCCCCCTTGATATAACCGCATTTAAGTTGAGCTATGCATGCCACACTGTCCTCATACAAAGTTGTTAGAGTTTCTTCCTTATAAGATAATCCGCATGACACTCGAACATGTTGATTTATTGCTCTCAAACCTATAACATTCACGACTTGCTTCATGTATTGCAATTATTTTCGCATGGTTTGAAGAAATAGCGACTAAGGTCTATTTTGTAGATCTACATGATATAGCTGTATCACCATACATGAATAAGTAACCTGTTTGAGATCTCCCTTTATGTGAATTTGATAAATATCTTGCATCTGCATAGCCAATCAATTATGAATTGGATTCATATGAATAGAATAACCCCTTATTAATTGTTCCTTGAAAGTACCGAAGTATTTGTTTAATTCCATTCCAATGCCCTCTGGTTGGAGAAGAACTATACCTTGCTAATACACTTACAGGGAATGCTATGTCAGGTCATGTATTATTAGCAAGATACATAAGTGCTCCAATGGCACTAAGATATGGTACTTCTGGACCAAGAACTTCTTCGTTATTTTCGGATGACGAAATGGGTCCTTTTGACATCCAATGATCTTACAACCATTGGGGTACTTAATAGGTGTGATTTATCCATATAAAATATCTGAAGGATTTCTCGTGTAAGTTGACTGATGAACAAATATGTCATTTGCTAAGTGCTCTACTTGGAGCTTGAGACAAAATTTTGTTTTTCCAAAATCTTTCATCTCAAACTCTTCTCTTAGATCCTTTATGACTATGGGAATCTCTTCTAGGAGTTCCAATGATATTCAAGTCATCAACATACACAGCAACTATAATGAATCCATATGCAAATTTCTTTGTGAAAACACATGGGCAAATAGCATCATTCTTAAACCCCTTATTAATCAAATGCTCATTGAGATAGTTATACCACATCCGTCGAACCTTTAACATATATAGATCTTCGCAACTTAATTGAGTACATTTCCTAGCGTCGTTGGATGTTGTTGATATCTTTAATCCTTGAGGGACTTTCATGTAGATATCATTATCTAATGAACCATATATATAAGTTGTGACAACATCCATCATATGCATATTTAGCTTATTATGTGCAAATAAGCTAATTAAATATCGAAACATTATTGCATCTACTATCTGGGGAGTACATTTCATCATAATCTATACTAGGTCTTTGTAACCTTGTGCTACAAGTCGAGCCTTATAGTGTATAATTTATTTTCTCATTTCTTTTCTCACAAATACCCATTTGTATCCCAGGTTTCACACCTTCTGGTGTTTGGACTATAGGTCCAAAGACTTCACGTTTTGCAAGTGAGTCTAATTTGGCTGCATGGCTTCTTTCCATTTTGACCAATCATCTTTATGTCGACATTCTTCGATGCTTCTTGGTTGAAGATCCTCATTCTCGTGCATAATATCTAGCGCTACATTATATGCAAATATGTTATCGACAATAATTTCCTTCTGTTTATCTTTTTCCTATAGAGACAGTTTATTGAAACCTCATCATTTTCAATATTCTAATGTTTTTAGGTACTGAACGTCTTTTGGCATTTCAATTATATCAAAATTCTGACTACTGCATATGTCCTTACTATGTCTCTATCCTTTTTTATAGGAAAAGAATCTTTTGCCTCCATAACATCATTTGCCCCTTTTCTTTTTTAGGATTTTTGTCTTTGGAACTGGCTAGTCTTCCACGCTTCTGGCATGTAATTGTTTCATTAACCGATTGTTCAGGAGGGACATTAATTCGGATTAGGGCATTTTCAGCTGGTATATAGGACTTAGTTATCCTTTTTGTATCAGAAAATGCATCTGGCAATTCATTTGCTATTCTTTGCAAATGTATAATTCATGCGAGTGTCGCCCCTCGCAACAAATTAAAAATAATTTTAGAAAACTAAATCACACCAAAATGTAGACAGTGTGCGATCCAGGTTGTCTTGCATGGATGCAATGTAATTGATTCTAACAAAATTGGGGTTTAAGAATCGTTAATACCAATTTAAAGTGAAAGAGTTATAATGCAAAAGTTACTTGCACAAAGACTTCCTTCAAGATCGAGACATGTTCTATCATTGGTTCAAATAGATAAATTCATGGTGGTGACAACCTATGTCGACTATGCTTTCGTTAGAAGACGATGCAATTCTCACTTGAAATTATACTAACATACTTCCGTTAAAGATTCAACTACCACAAGAACTAGTGATCACAATCATGACCCTATAATCCTATGTTAATTTAGTTATCAATTGTGGTAGTCTAAATCCTAATGAAATTAATTTCGACCCCTTGCCAATTGGAATTAATCAAATCAATTGACCCATATCCCAAACGATATTCAATTATGCAAACAAATGAATACACAATCAACTACTCTTAAAACCTTAATCACATTAATCAATGCAATTAAAATTTAGAAGAAAAAGCAATAGGGTGAAAAAACCAACCATGAATTGACATTAAGAATTAGTTGTCTCTGTGTACGATAGGGAATTATTCCTCCATTTGAGAAGTTTCACAACCAAAAATTCAAGAAAACCTAAAATTACAAAGTTCGAAATGAAAAAAAAATTGTTAAAAGAAGTCTCTAAAACCTAAAGAAATAAGAAAGAGATGATGTAGAGAGAGAGAGAGAAATTCCCCTAGATTAAACCTCGTACCGCCTTCCGCCCCGTGCCCTGCCTTTTCGTTGTTTCCCCAGAAAAAGGGCCTAAAAATTAGCCCAAATAAGACAACAAGTAAAAATCAGGTCACTTAGGAGCGCTGAATGCCTCACGTAGGAGCGCTGCAGCGCTCACCCGAATGGTGGGCTTTTGCTCCCTTCAGCCCTCCTGCTCTTAATGCTTTGCACTCAATGTAATGTCTCTTACACAAAAACCTAACTCAATGAGACAAGTTAATGGTAACAAGATTTAATTATTCAAAAATAGAGCAATTGTCATTGATTTCTCAAAATCATGCAATGAGGTTCAATTTATAAAACACTATTATTTTCCTCAATAACACATCAAAAACTCATGCAAAAACCCAAGGTTTAGAAGTTAAATATATGGCATGAATGCCGCTTATCAATAATCTTTTGAACTTCTAGTTCACATTGTCTTGATTGAGGATTTAAATGAATCAAAGATGATGCATTCCAATTTAATTCCTTTTCCAGCTTATTTATTTTCTCCCTAATGTTGGAAACATTACTTCATCGAAATGACAATCAGGAATCGAGCTTTAAATACACCTCTCGTTTGTATTTCAAGACAATTTACTATAGAGGGAGAGTCATATCCAAGATATATTCTCAATTTTCTTTGGGGCCCCATTTTGGTGCGATAAGGTGGGGTAATTGGGACATATATCTCACATCCAAAAATTCTTAAATGCGATATGTTTGGCTGCTAATCAAAAGCTAATTGTAGGGGAGAAAATTTATGATAACTACTTAGTCTCAAATGTATAAGTGCTTGCATGTAAAAGCATGCCCCCAAGTAGAGATTCGGAGATTTGTTCTCATAAGCAATGGTCTAGCAATCATTTGGAAGCGCTTTATAAATGATTTGGCTAGCCCATTCTGTGTATGAACATGAGCTACTGGATGTTCAACATTTATACCACTGGCCATACAATAAGCATTAAATGCTTGAGAAGTGAATTCACCAGGATTATCAAGGCGAATTGTTTTGATTGGATTTTCCAGAAATTGTGCTTTTAGTCGAATAATTTGTGCAAGTAATCTTGCAAACGCCAGGTTGCGAGATGATAATAAGCACACATGTGACCATCTCGGATGCACCAATTATGACCATGAAATATCTAAAAGATCCACAAGGTGGATGAATTGATCCACATATATCACCTTGAATTCTTTCTAGAAATTCAGGGATTCAAATCCAATCTTTGCTTGTAAGGCCGTGTAATTAATTTTCCTTGAGAACACGCAGCACAAGAAAACTCATTAGATTAAATAATCTTCTAGTTCTTTAATAAATGCCCTTGTGAGTTTTCTATAATCTTTTGCATCATTATTGCTCCAGAATGTCCCAACCGGTCATGCCAAATGTTAAAATCATTTGGGCTAGTAAACTTCTGGTTTACAAGAGCATTTGATTCAATTGCACTAATATTAGTGTAATATAGACCGAACAAAACGAATGCAATTTCTCTAGTATAACTCTCTTGTTTGAATCACAAATTGTAATATAGAGGTACTCATTATTTCCCTTATTTACGTCTCAATGTGATATCCATTTTGCGAATATCCTTGAAACTCTAGGAAGTTTCTTTGAGACTTGCTAGAAAACAATGCATCATTTATGATGAACTTTGTTCCCTCAGGGAACAAAATAATAGCTCTTCCGAAGACTTCAATCATATCGATACTACCAATAATAGTATTAACACTCACTTTCTCCATTCTCATATGAGTGAAGTAAATCTTACTTTTGATAATAGTGTGTGTAGTTGCACTTCAGGAGACATATATCTACACTATTTTTCATGATCATTTTCTAAGTCTTCTTCTTTAGGATAGAGAGCCTCTGCTTAACGTGTTATAAAGAATAAGAATAGAGAGAAGAAGAGAAAGAATAGTCTTATTGATAATCTCAAAAGGTACTCTACATGGAGCATCCAAAGGGCTATTTATAGCTAAAGGAAGAGAGATAATATCATATCAAATCATAACAGATTCTATCTAATCTAATCAAATCTTAACTGAATCAGCTAAAGATTAGGACATCCATAAATAGATAATATTTCATAACATTAATGTAATTTTTAATATATATGTATATGTAAGATATTTAAATTTATTAATTTATAAAAGAGCTACCTTTTAGTTATTTAAATTCTAATTTACTTAAATTTTTATTTTTAAAAACTAAATAATTTAATTTAGATGTTTTCATGTATAATTATTTTACATTATCAATCAAATCAAATCCTCTTATATGCTTGAATTTTGAAGTAGTGGATAGTGGGGTAGAGTCAGATACGTTTTGCTGATATGGTATTATGTATTGTGTAAAAAAGTTTTACATTGACATTTATTAAAATTAAACTAAAAAATAAATTTATGCAAAATTAATTAATTTAATTTGTATGCACTATCAATATAAAAGAGTTTTATACATACATCCTAACCATGTATTATCATATCAATAAAATTATTTGACTCAACTAGTTATTATCTTGAAAGTCTTATAAATAGAAGGACATAATTAAATGATAGTGTCAAACTCTCTTATATTGTCATTAAAATTAGTTTCAAAGTTATTATAGTATTTTAAAGTATGAAACGACTTGTATCTAAAATTTAAAAAACACTCAGTTGAATTTTAACCTTTTATGCACTTTTAAGCTTTATAAAATGATTTAAATGAAAAAATAATTATCTTCATTTTAATATCTATAAGTCAATTTTTTTATATTATAAAACCTTTATAATTTTTACTTTTTTCATAAATAATATTCAACCCAATATTAATCATATTCTGATAACTTTTTTCTTAAATTCATTATCCTTAAAATTCCAGTTCAATGTTGTTTTGTACATCTTATTACAACCTAAAAAATTTTCACTTTAATTGCTTTTTTTGAAAAATAAAAATAAAATTTTCATGATTATGAAAAGTTAACGAAAATGTAATGAGAAATATGGAAGGTCAAAAAATAGTAAAGAATATTAATAGTAATTAAAATAAATTCTAAAAGAATCTATTATAATATATGATAAGATAATAGTGGCTCTAAAATTGTTTCCCGCCTATTTACAATGATAAATGGATAAAGTTATTGGTAATTTGGTAATTAAATAGCTTCACTACTAGAAATCCGTATATTAACTTACGCAACGTCAAAACTACTGACGAATATCCGATGGGTTATGGTATTTTTCTAATTAAAACAAATGTACATAAATACCCTTCTGTTTCTTATCGATAAACGATGTGAAATCTCGCCACGTGAGCGCATTATTTCCAATGAGTTTAACAAGTATTATATTTTTATTTTCAATAATATTTTTATCAACTATTACCAACAGGTATATGGATAGGTAGCTTCTTTAATTTAGATTTTTTTATTTTGTCATTATATTACCGATGGGTATACCGACTTCTATTATTTAATTTATTTTGGAATTAATTTTTATTAAATATAACTGATGGTATACCGACTCCTGCCATTTAATTTATTTTGTAATTAATTTTTATTAAATATAATTGACGAGTATATTACAATTACTGATTAAATTATTCTTTTATTAATTACCATACCTTACCGACGGGTATTTAATTTGATTTTGTAAATAATTTTTATTAATAAATCGTCAGTATACCGAAATATACATCTAGAATCATGAACATTTCTTGAAAGTTGCGGACACCTTAAATAAACATACATGATCCTCAGGTACTACGAGCCTTTCAATGTCATCATTGCGAACTTCACAATCTTGGATAGTGTCTTCGTTATATCTTGAATAATCTATTTCTAAGCACTATGGTTATACACTCTGACTTTAAAATAGAAGCCTCATTTATATTTAAAAAATAACAAATATTCATGTCCTAAACAAGAACGCTTTTAAATTTCTGCCATATATTTCAGGACAACCATAGGCATATAATTTTTTTAACGCGGGCTCAAATCACCGTTTCACTATATTTATTCTGTTGTTGATCTTTATAATAATATTTATAATTATTGTATTGAATGAAATATATAACGATGGAAGCTCCTAATTTAAGGAGGAGAAGCTATCGAAATATTGTTAAATTTTTTTGTAGGAATAATAGGTTAAATAAAAATAACTATATTTGAAAAAACTTAAAAGCTAGTTTAATGTGTTTAAAAATAATAATTTAAATAAAACTTACAGACTAATTGAATGTGTTTAAAAAACCAAGTAAAATGAATATTTAATGAGGAAGCTCCTAATTTAATTGGAGATGCGTCAAAATTTTGTTAACCTTTTTTTAGGAATAATAGATTAAATAAAAGTGACTATGTTTAAAAAAACTTAAATCCAATTGAATTTGTTTGAAAATAATAATTTAAATAAAACTTAAAGACCAATTGAATGTGTTTCAAAGATCAATTAAAAAAATATATGACGATGAAAACTTCTAATTTAAAGGATATGCGTTAAAAATTTTCACAATATTTGTTGAGATAATAAGATTAAAAGTAGTTGTACTTAAAATTTAAATAGAAATTGAATTTTTATTTGAAAGTAATAACTTTCGATCTTTACAAAATTGTAGGGTCTATGGTTAATTACAAGCACAATGTTACCTTCAAATTGATCATGGATGTATGATAGATTGCATTTGAATATAAGGGCGATTAAACGGAATTTTATAGTGGTGTTGAAGAATTTATGAGTGTGGCATGTAAAACACAACAGTTCATTAATGAAGCAAAAGTTAGATGTCCATGTAATAGGTGCAAATGTAGGAAGTATCTGGATAATGATACAATAAGGGTTCATTTGTACAAGTAGGGATTCATGCCTTACTATTGGGTTTGGACCAAGCATGGGAGGTAGTTAATGCATGGAACCAAGTAGGTATGTTTGAAACGGAAGTAGTTCTGTGGGATCCATAAAACTCACAACGTGGGTAATGTGCTGGGAGGATAACCTAGCTAGGCATCATGAGATGGTGTTTGATGCTAGATAAGTATATTATATGTCTTATCCTGGGAAAGTATGTCACAGTGGAGGGTTGTGAACAAGATAAAACCAAGAGGTAAGATTGAATAAACGAAGGACCGTTGAATATGCTTATCAAGTGGATGATCCACTTCCTTCAAGAGCAATACTCGATGCAAACAATCTAAAAACCCTCTTTCATTGACCAGGGAAGTTGACTTAATTGAATGCAGAGGAACCACCCAATCAGAAATCACGAAGATGAAATAAGTGATAGTAGTGCTAATGAGTCACCTAGTGATCAACAACAAAGTGATGATGAAAACAATCCTACACTTTCAGATTAACTAAGGTGTTCAATATTATATGCAATATTATTATGAAATTATTTGAAATTTCCTGATTTTATTAATGTTTTGTTATAGATTATTTTTAAACTGTTCAGTGTGGCTTGGTAGAGGCAGAGGTCGACCTCGGAAGCTTGTTTACCCACCACCACCACCTCAGCCATCGCCCTCCCACCACCTCCGACCGTCCCTTTCACCACCTCCGCCATCTCTACCCTCAGCCCGCCATCAGCACCCCATGCTTCCTGGATGATGCCCACTCCTGAGATCCGGGCCCCTACCTTCCCGTATTCACACTCACAACCCACTCGCATTAGTGACCCCTCCCCTAGCCCTACCACTGCCCCAGCCTACCACCCCCAATCTGATTAGATCCTCATTCCTCGACTTGGGTCAAGCACCGGACGCCAATGAGAGGCTCTCTACCCATAACTGCAGCCACTTAGGCCAGATGGTACAACTCTAACATCCCAAATTTTATCTAAGCTAATTGACTCGACGAAATTGAGCAATTGATTTACCGACTAGGCGGTTGATCTTGGCCCCATAGTAGGAAGGGTTAACATTGGTGATTTATTATTGATTACTAACAAATAATGTTAGAATAATCAAGTGTGTCTAGAAAAAGATGTAAAGAATTACAAAAATGCTATTATTTAGTGAAATTATGAAAATACCCTCACTATGTAAGGAAAATTACCAAACTACCCTTGCCTTATTAGTTAATGACAAAGACATCCTTATCCTATAAATAGAATTACAAGAATACCATTGTCATTGTCTAATTACAAAAATACCCTTGTCTTGGTTAAAGTAATTACTACAATGTCACTACTTTAATAATTACTACAATGCCATTTGCACAAATCCCTAGACTTGTCTTTAAACAAGAATTAATCTAAGCCATTGGATTAAAATGGCAATACGAAAATTCAATCACATACATTATGCACATTCCTAACCACATACATGCACATAGACAATTCCATGCTAAAAATTAAAAACACTTATTAAAGCATGAGGTCACATGATGTAAATCTATGATGCATACATGCATTAAATGTTAGAAAATTTCCACTAACCATGCATGCCCAACAACAACATTTTTGCATAAAACATGGAGCATTTTCATGCCAAAATTTGGCCAACATGTTTGCATAAAACATGGAGCCTTTTTATCCCAAAATTAGGCCAACATGCTTGCATAAATCATACAAGCATTCTTGTTCTTTTCTTCATCCTTTCACTATAAATATTCTTCAAACTCTCAGCCAAAACTTGCCAACTAAGTTATGTCAAAAAAAGGAGTCTTATTCTCTCCAACCTCAAGCTCTTTTCCATCTTCAGGAACCTCCATTCTTAACCTCCACCCAATCTCTCAACCTCAAACCACCACATCTCCACCATAGATCAACTCCCAAACACCTATCCTTTCTATTCCCAAACACAAGAACACAAGAAAAATCCTCCTTCCATTTCTTTTCCCTTTGGTTTTAATCCATTTTAGCTCCAAGAGAAGATTTGTCTCATTTCTTTACAAAAGATGAAGCTTTCTATTTGCAAATAAGAAAACACTTGGTAGGGATTTTATTTCATGTTCTTTCTCTTATTCTTCTCTTATTTTCGATCATTTTGATTGCTAATGACCATGGCTTGATGATGAGGAATCATGGCGGTGGTTGTGGATCCATCATATAATTGACTTCTAAAGCCTAAGATTTGATTTTTTTTTAATTGTTAAAAGACTAATGGAAAAATTATGGATTTTCTTTGGATTGTTTCTTTTTGAACTTTATGGTGAGTCTAAGAAATGAGATTCTTGGAACCATGGTATTGAGGGACTCTAAAGCTCACTTCCTTTTTGTTAAGATTATTTGGCATTAAAGAGTTTCATTCTCTAAAAGTCTTGAGTTTTGAGCTTAACAAGATATAAAATGAACTTGCATCCATGTTTATCTTTCAAGCTATTGCATATCATGTTTAGATTTCAAGTTATCACCTTAATTCTTGAAGATAATAATATGGACTTGCATATCATGTTTAAATTCCAAGCCTTGTATATTATATTTAAATTTCAAGTTATCACCTTAAATCTTAAAGATAAGGAAATGGATTTGCATTTCATGTTTAAATTCCAAGCCTTGCATATCATATTTAAATTTCAAGTTATCACCATAAATCTTGAAGATAAGAAATGGATTTGCATTTTCATGTTTAAATTCCATGTCTTGCATATCATGTTTAAATTTCAAGTTATCACCTAACCCTTGAAGACTTAAAAGTGAACTTGCATTCTCATATTTATATTTCAAGTCTTGCACATCATATTTATATTTCTAAGTCATCACCTTATAATGATAAGTTATGATATTAGCCAGGTTTATATGCTCATGTTTACATCTCTAAATAATATGCTAAGCTTAAAGGTGACATAAGACATATGGAAATAATCTTCTAGACTTCAAGAATTAATAGTTATGAGAGGTGATCCATAAGGTGATCTTTTAACTTAGGAATTAATGGTTATGGGAAGTGATCCTTTAGACTCCAAGAATTTATGGTTATGAAATATGATCCTATGCCCCTTAACCCACACTCGGAGTTGGAATTTGCTTATCTATAAGATAAGTATAGACTAGTGACGACTAGTTAGGTATGAACTCATAACCTAAAACTCTCAAGAGGAGAGATCATTAGGGTGGCCCCATAAAAGAGAACAAGAAAGTTAAGTCACCTAAGAAAGTAAAGAAGAAAGATTATATTAAGATGAATTATGTTCCTTGTGTTATGATAATTCATTCAAGTCTTGTGGTATGTTGCATAAGCATTGACATGCATTTCATAATATGGTATGATGCATTCATGATATTAAGATTCATGCTAAAAGATATGGACCTCAGATAATGCTATTTGGAACTTAATAAATGAATTTTATTTATGTCCACTATTTTCATAATGAAACCCGAGGTTCCTAAGAATGAAGATGATGATGTTTGTTTAGAAGCGAAAGCCTTACTGAGATTCCTGGACAAGTTTCTCATTCCCTCTTTCTTTCTTCTATCTTGTCTTTAGAGGGCAATGGCTACGTTCGTGATCCATGTTGATGCTCTCAACTGGTATATGCACTTTGATCCTAAACCAGCCTTATCATTTTGTGAGTCATCTCACTACTCCCACTAACCTTGCTCTCGTGCTCGATACCTATCCCCTCTTGGAGTGTCGTTAGTAGGTATTGATGGTGGACCTCTTGGAGTGCTTATGCATATCTCATGGAAAGGATAGCCTTATTCTTGATAGTTCTGCTAGAGGTTATCTACTCTAGGCATATCCCAGTTGAGTAGTGGGAGAAGATGTTTTAGTAGATTATTTTAGTTTCTATCCATATGTTATTTATGTCTTTTCCGAATGACTATACCTAGCCCAACCTCTATTGGTGGGCATGATATCCTTTTAGTTATGTATTTTGGTGCGTGATATGGAACGATTAATACTTATGCTATAATTATATATGTTGATGTGGTTATGTTCATGGGATTATTGTGCACGCATATGACTCGTTTTTATTTCTCCTCTATATATGTGTAGATGATGGTTTTACTTAGCATGCGCAACTCACATTTTATTTTTTTTTAAAAAAATTACTTGTAATTTCATTAAAGTATTACCAAGAGTTTAAATTAAGAACTAAAACAAAAGAGTAATAACTAATAATGAACTTAAATACATCCTAGGCATGTTGAGTTAAATATTAAGGTGTTACAAAGACCGCTTTTAGATTAGGCTAGACAATAAAGACGGTAAGTTGAAACATGTTTTTTATTACATTTTAATTTTACATTGCTTATGATATTTGAGTAATTTCTATCGTTTTTTCATATTATTTCATTTATGTAATAGTTTTCATCCATTTATGCCGGCTCACCATAGGATTACGGAGGTTATACAAAGTTGGATAACCATCCGTGGCCTATATGGGATTACATCCTCCTGATGTCAAGGAGTCGTGGTGGAAAGAGTGGAAGGTAATTCTATGATTACTTCACTTTTGTTAAAATATATGTTTATATTACTTAATTATATGCTTATATATAATCACTAATGTATTGTGAATTTGTTTATGTAGAAAACATTCTACATTGAGCCCGAGCATGAGCCCGGGTGAAGAGGGCTTGGAGGATTAGGTCCTCCAAAGCTAATGGGATATGTTTCATGATGTCCGTAAGGGACACATGAACAGCTCGTGGTGAACGACACCACTTGGCTGAGCCCAGTGCCACTAGGCCAGCGCCCAATGTAATGCCCGGGACAAGGCAGGAAGTGATCGCCTGTGCAGAAGGCACGGACAAGGAGCGCTTCTGCCTCTAAGCGGAGGGTACATGAATGAACTGATTACACACCCAAATGAAAGGGATCCTGAGTCTGTATAGGTATAGGACTAGACAGTTAGGACGACTTATATGAATTGATTGGGACTACCCTGCCACAAAGATGCATCTTTCTTTTCGGTAGCCCATCATGAAATAACTCCATAGTTAAGCGTGCTTGACTTGGGGTAATTTTGGGATGGATGAACTCCTGGAAGTTTTCCCAGGAAGCATGTGAGTGAGGACAAATACGTTGAAAAGACCCGTGTTAGTTTGTGGGACACGTCAATCCATAAAGCAGGAAGGAATGTTAAACCCAACCTTCAAGGATAGGTCGGTAAGGAAAAAACAAACCAAGCCTCATAGAAAGCGGGTTGCTACACACGGGTGGGTCAAGCACCCAAGAGGGACCCATAAGTGTTTGGTAATTCTTTAACCTTTCTACATTTTATAATAACATTTACTATATTTGAATTGTGGCAAATACCATATTTTTATGACTTTATTGTGCTTATTTATGAGGCGAGGTAGCTAAGCCGCCCTCCAAACCAAGGCGAGCTATTTCAGGAAACTCACACCCAAAAGGGTGAGTAGAGGGGCACTAGAGAGGTCTGGGAGACCCTCACTCCAGACGACCTATGTAAGTTTAAATTTAGACATATCTTAATTTTTATTATTATTTTCACTTATGTCATAATCATTACTTACAACGTGTTTGATCTTTTTTCCTTTGCAGGTGCGAGTTTACAGACCTCTGCAGAGGCCAGGACCTAGTACCAGACCAGGTGGCTGAGGCTGGGCCCGATGTTGACATTCCTCTTCCTCCTAACGAGGAGGATGTGTGGGCTCAGGTGGTTGGAGCTTACAAGGGTTGCATATATAGGATAGAGTATACCCTGAGAGTATATCCCTATCCTCCACCACTGGGTCAGCTATAGGGATGATGCCCTAAGGGAGTGTGTCCATGCCCTCAACCAGGAGCTAGGACAAGCCCAATTGATCTAGAAGTAGCAAGAGCAATAAGAAAAGCTCCTTTAGGCTTCAGGAGTAGCAGGGGCAGTCAGGTGGAGGAGGAGCTAGAGAGAGAGCTTAAGCTCTCCTTGGAGTGGAAGCAATAGGAGAAAGCAAAGAATGAAAAGGCTTAGTTCCGAAAGATGCAGCAGAAGATCACTATAAATGATGACCTTCTTCCGGACATGCATGTTTCAAAGATCTTCAGCTTCAACAAGACGCCCCCATATCCCATTCCCTCCATCTCTGAGGGCCACTGAGTTTGACAGGACGGATGATGATGATGGTCCAGATGATGATGATGATGCAACGGACATGAACGATGCCTGACACCTAGCTTTATCATTTTTCCTTTCTAGATATTTTTTACATTTATTGTAATTTGTATATATTTTATTTTCATAATTTGCTATTTTATTTAATCAGTTTAATTATTCATTTTATTATTTTCTTATTTAATATCAGTTAATTGATAATTAGGTTATTATATAAATAAATAAATAATAAATTACGAATCACTTCATAATTAAACAGGGAAATTAAAAAGAAATTAAATCATTATCGATGGATATGTCCGTCGGTAAAACGTAATATTTATAAAATAAAATTATTTTTCAAAAATCAAAATACCGTTGGTAAACCATCGGTAAATGAAAGAATTATTTTATTTATTTCAAATTCCATCGGTAAAATAAATAAACCCGTCGGCATTTATATGTCTCTACAGCCACGTGATGCCTTTTTATCTAATTGTCCTGACAGCTAAACATTTTAATACCCGTCGATACACAAGTCGATAACTACCGATGGATTTTATTATACCGTCGATAATATTCATCGACAGCCTTAAATAGTCGTGTCCTGTCGGTATAAATACTACCCATTGAAAAACCCATTGGTAATGGCATCGGTATCTCGCGCTATTCTTGTATTACTTTATGTAATTAACTGATATTTAGCATATTGACAATCAATTGTTTATTCTAATTTTAGATTAGTTTTTTATTCACTAATTAAGAAAATCACATGATTATATGCAATCTTAAATTTCATATATCAGTATGGGTTATATGCGAGTAAGAAGATATCAAACAAAAATTTTGTACTGGAATCTATTATCTTTTAGCTATTATAATATATAATAAGAATATCAGCTTTAAATCACAACCAAAAAACCACAAGATACCGACTAGTTAGAAACCATTGAAGTTACGATATGATTTCCAACAGGTTGTCGTGTTTTTGGAAATTTTTGGAAATAAATGAGGTTATTATTAATGTGCACCACATAACTGTTGTAACACCGTCAATAAATACTAGCATCAACACGCACCACATGACGCGCATTGTGTCAAATGGGTTTACCAATGGATATTTTTATTTTATCATTTTATTTTTTTTATTAAGATAAACCAACGGGTACTTAATAATTTTTTTAAAATTTGTTTTTATTAAATATTACCGGTTTAACCGACGAGTTAATTATATTATTCTGTTTAAAGTAATTTTATTTTATATTACCAACGGGTGTTTAATAATATTTTTAAAATTATTTTTATTAAATATTACTGACTAGTTAATGACTGGTTAATTATATTATTTTGTTTAAGGCAATTTTATTTTATTTTGTTTTTATTTTATTGAAATGTTTAATAGATTTTTTAAAATTCACAAGTTGCTGTATAACCTTTGCTATTATACAATGTCCATCGGTAAATCCATCTAATAATTAGAGATCATTGAAACACACCATTTCATTAATTGGTTACCCCGGACCCGCATTTATCCCCCTGTAGCCTTCTTCTTCCACTCCATGAAACTCTCTCTCTCTCTCTCTCTCTCTTCACTCACTCTCTAACCTTCACCAGCGCCAGCCATTTTGCCACTCTGCGCCTCCATTGGAGCTCCGTCAAAATGAAGACCACAATTACAATCTAGGGGCTTTGGTGAGCATTTTAATCGGTTTAGTTTTTTTTATTTGGTTTAGTTTTTCCGTTCATTTATGGGTGCCCATAGTGTTGTGTTTTGTTGCATTAGTGAGTAATTATTGTTATTACTTTATTAATGTAGGAGTGTTGTTTAAGGGTGACAACGATTATTGATTTTGAGATCAGTTTGCCATTCTTCTTCCTTGTGTTATTTTATGTTTTCTATATATATAATTGTGTTGATTTAAATTTATTACATTGGATTTTCAAGATTGGATTTGATTTGATGCAGAGAGCTTTCCCACATTTTGTTATTGTTTTTACTACTATAGAGGTTAACAACTAAATTCTTGTTATTTATATGGTTTAATGGTTTAATAGGCATGTAGGACATACATTTTGTAGGATAGCGATATAGGAAATGGGAATTGAATGACTAGGGTGAAGGGTGTAAAGGTCCTTCACCGACTTGTTGCTTTGTTTGCTTGGGATTCTTTGTGTTTGTGGAGATTGCAGGATGCATATTGTGGAGTTATAAGGGGATGCGTAATAGAACGGTTTTTAGGATTATGTGAATTGTATGTAATTATTAAGATGTAACGTTTCACTATATCTATTCTGTTATTGATCTTTATAATAATATCTATAATTGTTGAATTAACTGAAATATCTAATGATGGAAGCTTCTAATTTAAGGGGAAGTGCTATCGAAATTTTGTTAAAATATTTTGTAGGAATAATAGATTAAATAAAAGTAACTATATTTAAAAAAACTTAAAAGCCAATTGAATTTGTTTAAAAATAATAATTTAAATAAAACTTAAAAACCAATTGAATGTGTTTTAAAGACCAAGTAAAATAAATATCTAATGATTTGAAACTCCTAATTTAAGAGGAGATGTTGTGAAATTTTCCTAAAATTTTTTAGCAAAAAAAGATTAAATAAAAGTAATTATTGTATTAAAAAATCTTAAAAGCCAATTGGATTTGTTTGAAAGTAATAATATAAATAAAACTTAAAGACCAATTGCATGTGTTTTAAAGACCAATATTATAAGAAATATCCGATGATGGAAGCTCCTAATTAAGGGGAGATGCTGTCAAAATTTTGCCAGAATATTTATTGAGGGAATAAGATTAAAAGTAGTTGTACTAAAAATTTAAATAGCAATTGAATTTGTATTTAAAAGTAATAATTTGACATCTTTACAAAATTGTTGGGTCTAAGGTTAATCATAAGAGCAATGTTATCTTCAAATTGATCATGGATGTATGATAGATTTCATCCTAATAGGGGATTAAACTGGAATTTTATAGTGGTTTTGAAGAATTTATGAGCATGGCATATAAACACAACAAGAATTAAGAGATGGTCATTTCTATAAACCAAAGGCCAAATATGCTCTCAGCTTCAATCAAAGCGTTTGTCAGTGGCTGAAGGAGCTGAGAATGCCCAATGGTTATGCTTCTAACTTAAGTAAGTACGTCAATGTTGCACATGGTAAGCTTATTGGCATGTAAAGCCACGATTGTCACGTCTTCATAGAGTGTTTGCTTCCAATTGCATTCAAAGAGCTACCTGATATTGTCTTGAAGCCCCTAATTCTGAGCCAGTCTTACCCACCACCCCCTTAGCCATCGCCCCTCCCACCACCTCACCACCGCCCCTTCCACCACCTCCGCCACTACCCCTTCCACTACCTCCACCTAAGTCCCTATCACCAACACTTCAATCTTCAAGATGATGACCAATCTTGGGTAAGCCAACCCTCGCCACCCCCGCATCACACTCACAGCACACTCTCCCTTAGCCCTACCACCTTAGCCCTATCATTGCCTTGACTCCTAGCCTCGTATCTGATCAAACTCCTCATTCCATGACTAGGTCACAGGCACGATATGCAATTGGGAGGCCTCTTGGCCCAAATGGCAGGCCACTTAGGCCTGATGGTAGACTGCTCCTAGATTAGGCTGGATGGTAAAGATAGGTAAGTTAAAACATGTTTTTATTACATTCTAATTTTACATTGCTTATGATATTTAAAATATTTTAATTGTTTTTTAATTTATTTTATCTATGTAATAGTTTTCATCTATTTGAGGAGGCTCACCATAGGATCATGGAGGTTATATAGAGTCAATATAACCATCCGTGGCCTACATGGATGACATCCCAATAGAGGTCAAGGAGTCATGGTGGAAGAAATGGAAGGTAATTCTATGATTTATTCACTTTTGTTAAAACATATGTTTATATTATTTAATTATATGCTTATATATAATCACTTATGTATTGTGAATTTGTGCATGCAGAAAACCTTCTACATTTAGCCCGAGCATGAGCCTAGTTAAGAGGGCTTAGAAGATTAGGTCCTCCAAGCGAATGCGAGATATGTTTCATGAGATCCGCAGGGACACATGAACAACTGTGGCTGAATGATGCCACCCTCAGTGAGCGCAGGACCACTGGACCAGCGACCGACCTTCAAGGATAGGTCGAATAAAGGAAAAACAAACCAAGACTCACAAAAAGGCAGGTCATTGCACACGGGTGGGTCGAGCACTTAGGAGGGACCCCGAAAGTGTTTGGTAATTCTTTAACCTTTCTACATTTTATAATAATATTTACTATATTTGAATTAGGGCAAATACTATATTTTTATGACTTTGTTGTGCTTATTTGTGCAGTGCAAGGGAGTTAAGTCGCCTTCCAACACAGGCGAGCTATTTCAGGAGACCCACACCCAAAAGGGTGAGCAAAGAAAGGAGTCTAGACACATCTGGGTAAACTCTCGCTCCAAGGCAACCTATGTAAGTTTGAATTTAGACATATCTGTACTTAATTTTTATTATTATTTTCATTTGTCATAATTATTACTTACAATGTGTTTTATCTTTTTTCCTTTGCAGCGTAAGTTTATATACCTCTAGGAGTAAGCACAGGCCCAGGACCAGACCTAGATGGCTGAGGCTGGGCCCGATGCTGACATTCCTCCTCCTCCAAATGAAGAGGATGTCTGGCCCAAGTGGTTGGCGGCCTTACAAGGGTCGTATATATGGCATGAGGTACTACCCTAAAAGTAAATCCCCATTATAACATCCCCGCCGCCTTATAGATTGCGACTATCCCCACAAACCAACACGGGTTTTCAACGTGCTTTGTCCTCACTCCCACGCTTCCTGGAACTTCCACGAGGTCACCTATCCCAAAATTACCCCAAGTCAAGCACGCTTAACTATGGAGTTCTTCGTGATGGGCTACCGAAAGAAAGATGCATCTTTGTGGCATAGGTAGTACCAATCAATTCATATAAGCCTTCCTTAAACTGTATAGTCTCATACCTATAGACTAGGATCCTCTCATTCGGGTGTGTAATCGGTTCATTCATTTACCCCTCCGCTGGTAGGAGCCGCTCCTTGTCCGTGCCTCTGGATCCCGACCACTCCTACCTCGTCCCTGCTACACCCATCCTCCGTCACTAGGTCAGCTGATTGGGATGATGCCTGAGGGAGCATGTGCATGCCCTCAACCAAGAGTTATAATGTAGGCACAGTGATTGAGGAGCAACAGGAGCATAGGAACTTCAGGACTCTAAAGCAGGATGGAGGGCAAGCAACTGGAGCAGGAGCTGAGGGAAATCTAAGAGCTTAAGCTCTCCTTGGAGTGCCAACAGCAGGAGAAAGCAAAGAAATAGAAGGCTAAGTTTCCAACATGCAGGAGAAAATCACTCCGATGTGATGACCTTCTTCCGAGACATACAGGCTTTGGGATCCTCCAGCTTCGGCAAGACGCTACCCAGATCCCATTCCCCCATATCCCACTCCTCCATATCCCACTCCCCCTCCATTTTCTAAGGGCCACCCACAATCGGAGAGCATGTATGACGACGACGGTTTAATAATGATGATGCCCCACCGCGACAATGTTGATGCCCAGGAGTTCAGGAGTTTTTATCTTGCTTTATTTTTTTTCATTTTGGATTTTTTTACATTTATTGCAATTTGTATACATTTATTTGTCATAATTTGATATTTTATTAATCAGTTTAATTTATTCATTTTATTATTTTCTTATTTAATATCACTTTAATTGATAATTAGGTTATTATATAAATAAATAATTACCAATCACTTCATAGTTAAATATGTAAGTTAAAAAAATTATTAGTTATTTACCAACGGGTATGACCGCCGGTAACATGTAATATTTTAAAACAACTTGTTTTCCAAAAATCAAAATACCGCCGGTAAAAAATTAAAATATTATTTTATTTATTTAAATTCCCATCGGTAAAATTAAATCATTCATCGGTATTATTATGTCTCTAACGGTCATGGTAACACCTTTTATCAAATTGTACCAACAGCTAAATATTTTATTGACCGTTGGTACAAGCATCGAAAATGATTGACGGGCTTTTTGATACCATCGGAATATTCATTACGGTTTGCTACTCTGATGCCCACATATCTGTTGGTAATTGCATCCCTTACCCTTTCTTGTAGTGAATTGTTTCCTTTCTATTTGCAATGATAAATGGATAGAATTATTGGTATTTTGGTAATTAATAGCTCTATATAATTATAACTGTCAGCATATGAGAATCAGATGTATATTCTAATTTTAGATCCTGAAGGAGAATAGGATGAAGATAAGTTAGTTAGAGTTGGTTATTGATTGATTAAAGTCTTAGAGAGTTAGTTATACTCTCATACTTACACTAGCTTATATATAAGCTCAAATGTAACTTTAATCATTTTTAGAAATCATAATCACAGAATTCAAAAAACTCTCTCTTTCTACACTCTTCTTTCTACATTATCTCATTTCTCAACCTAGCACTAATACCCCTGGGATCATTTTTTGCACAAGATCAAGGATGGCCGGTCCAAGTCATCCTCAATGGAGTAATTTGATATGAAGACAGAGTCATGTGTAGTTTAAATACCAATCTGTGTGAATCACAATCCCTGATTTTTTTCTTGTGCAAAATGAGCAAAATGCCTCTGGGGTCATTTTTGCCCAAAATCGAGGGCGGCTAGACCGGCTATCCTCAAGGGGTTAGTTTGATGTTTGAAAGGGACTAGATATGGTTTGGATGATAGTAGATGAGGAAATCTCAATTTGATTTTTCGTGCACAAAACTACCAAAACGCCCCTAAGATAATTAAACACGGATTAAGTAAGGCAGAACCGATCATTGGGAATGTTCATTAAAGGGTATATGTGATATCTGAATGGTCCAAGGAGGTCCCGAAGAGTTTCTATGTACAATTACCATTTTACCCCTAGTTAGTGCTAATTAAGCTTAATTAAATAATTAAGGAAATATAGGCAATATTAGGCTCTAATGAAAAATAAATTAATTTTATTTATTAATCTTGAGTCAAAATAATTATTTGAGGTTAATTAGGGTCTAAGGTTGCCTAAAGAAAGTTTAATCCCATTCTTATTCAAACATCACTCATGAGACCAAAATGTAAAAAATAGAGACAAAAAGCACTTTCTCTCTCTCTTTCTTTCCCAAAAATTAGGACATATGTTGGTGTTTGAATTTCAAATTAATCAAGCTTACTCCATTTAACCTTGCAAGACAACTCTTTATCCTTGTCTTGAAAGCCTTAACCACCACATTACAACTCCTAGCACCAAATTATCAATTCCTAACTAATCCCGTAATTAAAATTACCCAAAAACCCTAATCCCCACACCCAAATGAAATGAAATTTTCCCTCCCAAGTCCCCTAAGTGGCCGCGGCCACATACCTTTTTCCTTCCCTCATTTTAATTTTTTTTAATACTCATGCACTCACAAACTCTCATTCTTACTATCTACTTTTTTTGGTGAAGTTTGCTCATCAAGACTTACATAAAAAAAAAAAAACTCTTGTTATCTCTCAACTCAAGCTTTCTTCTTCTTCTCCTTCACCTTCAAGAGACACCATTGTTGCTTCATAACCAAGATTCCCAACTCAAACCAACACACCACCACCATATATCAACTCCTAAACACCTATCATTTGCATTCCCATACACAAGAACACAAGAAAAATCATCCTCCCATTTTATTTTGTCTTGGCCAAAACTTCCCTTGCCCAAGAGAAGATTTTTTTTCATTTCCTCACAAAAAATCAAGCATTCTCACTTGCAAACAAGAAACCTTCTTGGTAGAGATTTTATTTTTTAGTTTTCTTTCCATTTCTACTCTTTTCTCTTGTTGTTATTGTGATCAAGACCATAGCTTTATGATGAGTGTTCTTGATGATGGTTGTAAGACCATCATGAGCTTGACCTCTAAAGCTTTAAGCTTGATCTTTTGTTTCAAAAAAGAAAAGAAAGAATGCTCATTTGGCTTCTTTGTTGTTGTTGAGCTTGATGATGAGTCCAAGAAATAAGGTTCTTTGAACCATGGGAATGAAGGACTCTAAAGCTCATTTCATTTTTTTTTTAAGATTAATGGGGTTGCAAGTTTCACTCTTTAAAGTCTTGAGTTTGTGAGCTCTAATAAGATATAAAAATGGACTTGCATTCATGTTTATGTTTCAAGTCTTGCATTTTCATGTTTATGTTTCAATGCCTTGCATATCATTTTTATGTTTCCAAGTTGTCACCTTAAATGTTAAAGACTTAAAAATGGACTTACATTTCATCTTTATATTTCAAGTCTTGCATTTCATGATATCACCTTATAATCTTGAAGACTTAAAAATTGACTTGCATTCTCATGTTTATATTTCAATTTTTGCATATCATGTTTATATTTCCAAGTTGTCACCTTAAATGTTAAAGACTTAAAATGAGTTGCATGACATGTTTATGATTCTAGCCATCACCTAAGCCTCTAAAGCTCTAGACTTGCCCCTTTATCTTAAATGAAAATTTTGATCATGGATACACACACACATATATATATATATTGGCCATGTTCAAGTATTGGGTTTAAAGTTGGTTTTATTTTATTTTAAGACTAGGATCTTGTATCTTGAGTGTACAAAGGAATTTTGAAAAGATTAGAATTAAAGAGACCAAAATGTGATTTTAAATAAATAAAAACCTTATTTATGAGACTTTAAGTTTTGCTACTGATTCAAATGTTATAATTATTTTTTAAGATGGACATGTGTTTTAAGTATCTTAGAATAGTTTTTGAGAAAAACTAGTAACTAGAAAATGTTTAAAATGCAATTTATAAGCTCTTTTGTAATTTTAATTTTTGGCACTATTTAACACTATTAAATACTGTTCATTAATATTGGTTACTGTTTATGAGGTTAAAAATATGTTAAAAATTATTTCATATGTCTTAGATGTCTTAGAAAGGCTTTTGGGAAAAAAAAAACTAATAATTGGAAAGGGTCAAAAATGTAATTTTCTAAAGCTTTTGAAATTTTAATTTTTGATACTGTTCAGCATTGTTCAGCACTGTTTATCACTGTTTGGCACTGTTCACATTCATAAAAATTATTAATAATTGTTGAAAAAATTATTTTTAGCATCTTAGGAAAAACTAGTAAATAAAGGGTCAAAAATGTAATTTCTAAAGCATTAGAAAATGAATTTTCCAACACTGTTAGGTGTGAGTACTGTTGATACTATTCATGTGCTTAAAAATTAGTGATAATTGTTGTAAAAATTATTTTTGGTGTCTTGGGTGCTTAGAAGGATAATTATAAGTGTTAGGTTGAACCATTTTGCAAAATGTAAAAAATTGTGCTTTGAACTTATCATTATGGGATTTTGGCCAAATGAATTTAATTAGAGTTAGTAATGATTTTGAATGTGTCCATGCATTCAAAATACCATTTATGATGTTTAGAAAAAGTTTTGGAAGAATTGGCACTTGTTAAGTGTCAAAAATGTGAAACCTTGTGCTTTAACCCCTAAAATTTAACAAAATTTGGCCAATGGCCCAAAATAGTTTTTATGATGAATTTAAATGATTTCTAAGTGGTATGGGTCTCTTAAAAGTGTAAATTAATTTTGAGGATAATTAGTTTTAGAAAATGTGTTGAAAGGGAAAATTTACACTTTGACCCACAAACTCTAAGAAATTGCAGTTTTACCTTTTGGGGCTAAAGTGTAATTATTAACAACTTGGTGATATTGATGTGATTGATATGTTATGAAGGCTATATTTCATGATTTGGTTGGAAATTATGTAACTTGAAATGATTGTGCAAGATTATGTATTGATGACTATGCATGCTTGACTCTTCAATTATGCAAGTAATGACTTCGATTATGTTGTATATATCCTATCAAATATGGCATATGCATTAGTTGTTGTCCTTGACTTCTGCATCCTGGGTAGGAGCATGTTTACTTTCAATGAGATATAAATGATAACATGCTTATGGATATATGCAAGAATGTAATACATGCTTATGTGATCAATTACATGATGATATGTGGCATGTTGTGATTATGTACGAAAGATTGAGATGCATGATTGATGTGTTCTATGGCATGATGCAAATTTGGGGAAGCTTCGTTCCACCATTATGCTGCCGAATTTCGCCAAATTTGTGGATTTAGAAAAATTATGAAGTTACGAGAATGAAATGTTAAATGATAAGTTATGATGACAGCTAGATTAACGGTGACATAAGACACATGGAGATGACCTTCTAGACTCCAGGAATTAATAGTTAGGAGAGGTGATCCAATAAGGTGATCCTTTAGACTCGAGGAATTAATGGTTATGAAAGGTGATCTTATGCCTCCTATCCCACACTCTGGGAGTTGGGAATTAGCTTATTGAGAGGATAAATGTAGACTAGTGATAACTAGTTAGGTATAAGCTCATAAGCTAGAAACTCCTAAGAAGAGAGAGTATTAGGGTGACCCTATAGAAAGGAATAAGAATGTTAAGTCACTTAAGAGGACAAGAGAGAAAGATTATGTTATGTTACTCTATGTACCTTACTCTATGTACCTTACTCTATGTACCTTATGCTATGTCCCAACGTGCACATCACATACTAGCAGTTTCCTCATGGCCGTCCTCCGCTTCAGCCATCCATGACTTCCCTGTTTACATGCCTCGATCACCACCTCGTCTTGAGAGCCATGGTCAGACCCATCAAAGGAGTCACCTCCCCAGCACTCTTTGGGAGATTCCGGACCCACCGTTCCCATGGAGGTGGGGAGTAGCAACAATGGAGAGGCTCCTCTGTTGCAACCCACGAGAGGAGCCCAAGCATGCTCGTAGGGAAGCCACTCGTCCACGCCAAGGAGCTCATGTTCATCCGTGGGTTGTCTCGCTGACTCGACCTTGCTCACATGCTCGACTACCCTCCTCCCTCTTAGGAGCGTCATTAGTAGGTGTTGATGGTGGACCTCTTGGAGCGCTTGTGCATATCTCATGGAGAGGATATCATTCTTTTGATATTTTCGTTAGAGGTTATTTACTCTAGGAACATCCCAATAGGAGTAGTGGGAGGAGAGGTTTTAGTAGGTTGTTTTAGTTTTTATCCACATACTATTTATGACTTTTCCGGATGATTGTACCTAGCCCAACCTCTGTTGGTGGGCATGATATTTTTTCAGGACTTTATTTTTTGTGCGTGATGTGAAACGGTTAATACTTATGCTATAAATTTATATGATGATGCGTTTATGTTCACGAGATGATTGTGTTTTCACTTTGTGTGTGCTATGAATCATTTTTATTTCTCTTCTATATGTGTCAGACAAATGATGGGTTTTTCTTAGTATGCACGGCTCACGTTTTGTTTTCAAAGTTCAAAAAAATTTACCCGTATTTTTACTAAAGTAATTTCAAGAGTTAACAACAAAGACTGAAATAAAAGAGTAAATTCTAATAATTAACTTAAATACATTCTAGGCATGTTGGGTTAAATATTAGGGTTTTACATTTTGAATATTATCAAAATTAATACTAGCATTTTTTTATTATTGTTTTTGTATCATTCTAAGATCATGACATTTGAAAAATATATTAAACGATTCAAAGTAAACATATAGCTATTGATTTCTAATATATATTTATACAAAGTGCACTAAATAATATTAAAATTAAAAATAACATTTTTAGTCTCCAATATGTATTGAAAATTTTCAAAAACATGTATACATGTAACAGGATTATATATTTCGAACATAAACATGTTTTTAGAAAGAGAATATTTTAAAACCGGATAAGTTTTATTTCACTCCATTACATTTTTCATTTTTTTTATTTTGATAAGATATATATAAACCAATCATTTTATCAGTTTTATTATAATTCAAAATACATTTCTGATTCATCACAATCATATATTATTTATTGAGTATAGTTCAACTTTTAAATAACGACGAAAATAATATTACATGAATCTATAAAATCTTAAATTTTGCATACCATTGTACTATCATAATATTAAATCTTAAATATTAAGAAAGAATAAAATCTGAAATTTTGTATCATTATAATATCAACCCAATTGAAAAATAAAAATGATAAGTAAACTCTTAACAATTGATATATGATATATGTCTATACAAACATCATAATTAGTGGCTGGAATTTCAAATTATAACGTGGTTCAGTGTGTTTAATCATATTTATATGTATATATATTATTTGATTTTCAAATTAATGGTAATCAGTTGTCAAACATTTAATTTTTATTGTTTGAACTATTAATTAAAATGAAAAAGTCTTAATTTGATTTTGGGTAAATTAATTGTATTCACTATTTGATATTTGAAAGTTTAAATATTCTCAAATGATGGAAATATAAGTAGTGAGACATCAAATATAGTTCATAAGAAATTGTTTAGTATTTTGTCTCATTGTGTTTTTTCAGATTCATGCACCATTTGGATTAAAAATATTGTGAATATATCTCTTTAATATAATTGTTTTATATCTTGAGAAAATATACTACTTAATAAAATAGTTTTTCAATGCTTTACTTAATAAAATTAACCCCATGCATCGGATGGGTTGTTTTACTAGTGTTTCTTAATAATTCTAAAGAAAAACCATGAGTGAAATTATAAATCATTAATTAAAGTGTAATATAATTTAATAGTATTTAAGGAAAATGTCATATGGTAATGATTGTTATTAGAGATGTAAATAGATTAGATCACCCAATGATCCAATAAATTCAAACTAATCCAGATTAGTTCGTCAATTTGGATCAGGTTATTGGGTCAATCTATTAGGATTTAATTAAAACCAATGATACATTGGTTCGGTCATTGATTGGATTTGGATGCCTTAACTTGAGACATGATCTAAACCAACCCAAATAAAGGCTTTATACATGGACATGTAATATGAATTGTGCTATTTATTCTTTTGAGTTTTGAATTGTTGTGATATTAGAATGGTACTTTTTGGATAATATGTTGTGATATCGAAAACTTCAAGTTTGATTGTTGTGCTATTCGAATTATGCTATTTGAATACTATCTTCTAGGCTTTTAATCTATGTATACTAGAATATCATACTTGCATATGTAAATTTGCTTACATAAAATGTATTTATTATTGAAACTTTTTGGCAAAAATTGAAGTAAAAAATAACAGTTAAATTGAATGATTTAATCAGAACTGAACTAAACCAATTTGATGAACAAACTAAAAATTGATTAATTCAAATTCGATTTTCAAATAAAGATTTATGGTTGTTCTTTCTTTTTCTTACAGCTAATCAAAATCAAATACTCACATCAAAGGTACAGATGAGTATGAGCACATCACTTTCAGTACACAAAAATCATATCAACCTGACTAAGTGTTTGGTAAGATGTATTAAGCATGATAGTATAAGTTAATATTATACTTTATGCCATTATTTATCATTTTGTGCAGATAACGTATTATATAATCTTATACATTATAACCTCCTTATACGTTGAAATGTTATATAACTCAAACAGGATGGAAGTCGTATTAGGCTTTATTACTTTTTAATGTATAAAACCATTTTTTAAATATTTTATTAAAATAAAACTAATTTTTAACAAAATTATTTTATAATAAAATAAATACAAATAATATATAATATCAGTTTAGTTATATATAATAAAAATAATAAATATAATTGATAAATAATAAATAAAATAAAATAATAAATATTTAATAACAAATAAATATTTTAAATAAATAATATGTAATATATAACAGGAAGTGTAACAAGGGGAAAGTTGAGTAAATTACCTCGTTACTGAAGTATTTCAGCTCTTCTGACCAGGTCTTTCCCTGAGTGTATCGTGTATGGTTGGCGACAGTAGGGGGTACCTACAAGGACTCCACCTAAAAAATGAGTTTGTATTCAAGCAGAGTGAGGGTATCTGAAGAACATATCTGTACTTAGAGTCTTGAGGAATATTTATAGAAGGGGCTATGGAGCGTTTATCCATGACCGAGGTGCCTCCATGTTCTCACTCCCACATTCGTCATGGTGGAGGAGGTGGGAAGCTTAGAGGAGCAAGCTTGGAAACCTTTTCCACATGTCCCTGCATTGCGTATTTCAATATGCGAGTATTTTCATGTTAAGGCTTGACCATCTGGATCTTTCCGGTATAGGCCTTGCAGAATGGGCCACATTGGGCCATCGTTGTCCCTAAAAGTGCCCCTAGCTTGATTTCTGAGGTGATGTTCTCAGGGGTCAAGCTCAAGTAACATAACTTCTACTGGTAAGAGCATTAGACGGTCATCGAAGAATGAATCATCATGGATTCAAATTTCAAATGCTGCACGCCTTTTTCCTTGACCATTGCGCCTGATCGAGCCGCTCAAGTCGCGCCACATATCACTTTGAGTAGACAGATTAAGCTCATGTTGCTTTAGTGAAAGCGTGTTTTTGTTTTTTCCCCACATGGCTTGGCTAAAGAGATGCCACTACCCCTCCACGACCTTTGCCATCCTTGCCCGAACGGTGTCACCCCCATTATAAATTGAAGTTTTATTATTTGTCTTTTTATTTGTGACTTTTGCATAGGGGAAACTCTGTCAAACTGCCATTGACAGTACTTCAACATTGTCACCACCACTTCCATTTGTTGACTTCCTCTTTTTCTGCTTCATTCGGGTAGGTTTTCTATCCCTTTTAATTTAACCATAGCATGTTGTGTTGTTGTTTTTATGCATTGACTGATTGCGCTTGCATTTTGTACTTTCTTTCTGATTCTTGGTTTGCAAAAGTGTTTTGTGGGTACAAAGTGATTGGGACCTTTGAGATCTTTAGTTTGAGTTTTAGTTTGAGTTTTTAGTTTTCATTTTCAGATTTTGTAAAGGAAATATTGAAAATTCTAAAAACTACAAATTTCAGTTTTCAGTTTCATTTCTAGTTTTCAGGATTTCCTTTACAAAATTTTGAAAAATGAAAAACTAAAAATGAGAACTAAAAATTGGAAACTCAAACAAACAAGCCCTTGGGCTCTAGTTTTTTCTTTTAATTTCTACGAAATGAGAATATTTTTGGGGCATGGTGTATTGCTTTCTAGGTGACTCGTTGGGCATGCTTTTAACCCTAAGGAGGGGAGTTGGGTAGTGGTCGTCGAGGGAACCAACACATGGGGTCTGGATTTTTACTTGTGTGTGGCTAAGCTTAAATTCTCATAGAGGTGGTTCCCCCTTATAGGTTTTTCAAAGTGCGAATACTGATATGGGTTATAGGAAAGCATATCATGATTACAAGGTTCCCTTTGTCTTGTATTCTATTTAAAGGAGTTTGTACAAGTGGATAGACGAGGAGGTGATGCTTATCATGTTTATTATTGAGGAAAAACATCTCCCAACTTGAAAGAGTGCTTGATCTTGATGGAGCGCGGAAGGGGACTCTAACTATGTCTTGGAGGCAGGGGCCTAGTGATAGGGTTTACTTCATGAGTCAATCCTCCCGGCATTTCCTTTGGATGTATTAAGAACTTTTCACAAGGTTGGGTGTCCGGATACCGTTTTCCAATTTCCAAATGGAAGTGCTTCGAATGTTGAGGCGCCCCAACGCAACTCCACTTAAATAGCTGGGCCACCATCCTGCTTCAAGATCGTTTGCCGATCTCTCGACTTCCGCTTTCAACCAACCTTTTCTTTTTATATGTTCTCCCTTTTTGTTCCTAGTGGCACGGCCTAGAAAGGGTGGCTATCTTTCTGAACACTTCATATCAAGAGTTCAAGTGGATGTATTTAAAAATATATCCCACCGTTTTGTAGATCCCGTGGAAGGAATCCCCTCTCTCAATATTTATTATTGTCGACACAAGCCCTTCAGGGTTGAAGAAAGGACTTGACCAACGAAGAAAGGGAGGTCCTAGATTTCTTATTGACCACTTTTGTTCCTAAGCCTGTCCATTGAAAGTCCTCATAGAACTTGATTCCGACAAGGCCCGGGCTCTCTTAGGTGGAGCTCATTTTCATCCTTTCTATGTTTTCGTTGTATGCCTTATGCCTATGCAATCCATGGACTTTTCCTTTTGTTTTCTTTTGTAGAGAGCATTGTTGATAGTAGCATGGCATCAAAAAGCAAGCTCGCCAAGTTTCAAAGTCTCCAGCCTTTGATGCCGCATCCACCATGGAGGGCGGACTTGGCCACCATCTCGCAAACCTCTTCCACCCCACTGCCACCTCGCTTGACAGAGCATGGCGTCCCAGAAGGAAAACTAAAGTGACATGGTTGAGGAACCAATTAGACGTTGAGCAAGTTTGAAGGCCAGGAAAAGGCCTTCGAGCTTACTATTTCTCTAGATAAAACCCCTTTACACCTCATCTGGTCCAAGGAGTTTGACTTTCAAGGTCTGGTGGATGCCCACATGCTCACCCCGAAGCTTAATTCTGAACTCTTAAGTCCTGCCTTCCCCTTAGCCTATACCAGTGGATGAAGTTGTTTGTCTAGGGTTAGTGTATTGCGCCATGTTGAGAAAATTCACGGGGCCGTGGAGAAAGCATTTTGAAAAACAAACGGCTGAAAAGGCTTGGGACCGAGCTCAGGAAGAGGCCAAGTCCTGGAAGGAGAAGGCCGTGGCTTCGGCCTTTGAATTGCCGAGCTCGAGAATGGAGCCAAGAAGGACAAGGAGGCTTAGGAGGTTCGAGAAGCCAAACTGAAGAGGACCTCAGGGCTGTGTTTAAGAAGGTTGAAAATGCATAAATCACCTTTTCCGCCTCCATGCCTAGCTCTTAGTTACCGAGGACAAACGTGCCAAAACCGTCTCTAACTTCCAAAAGGAGCTGGAAGAGATGTTTAGATACATCATGGGCCAAGTTACTTACTTTGCTCCTTAGCTAGACTTCAGAGAAGTAGGATTATGGAAAAAATACGACTTTAAGTCTAGGTCCATCCATTTGGTTTCGAGATAGAGGCTTGGAGAAGGTGACTGAGAGGTCTTGGGTAGCGTTTGGTTCCTGCCCCAGAGAAATAGGACAGTGGAGAGAGAGACATAAAAAATATTGTCCTTGTATCATGTTTGGTTGATGAGGACAGGAGAGACAATTGACCGGTGGCCGTTCAAGAGCCTTAACCGATGGCTAGTAGCGTTGGCCGTGTTGACCTGGTTGGACCACCATTGATGTTGCTACCTAAGGGGTTAAATTTTTGTTTCTTGTCCCTCCACTATCTCCGCTTTTTGGAGGGACAGAAATATAGAAAATTTTTATCTCTAAGACAAAAAAATTTTCCGTCTAAACCCCGTCTTTGCCACCAAACATCATAAGAGATAAATTGTCTTTGTATTTATGTCCCTGGACACAAACCAAACGCAGCCTTGAGGATGCAGCGCGGTGCTAAGACCTCTGGCCCAGAGAAACCATGGATGAGGTAGCCGTTGATGATGAAGCGAGGACCCCTTAGCTCTTTTCTTTTTGTTTGCTCTCAAGTGTAAATGTGCCCTTTGTGGGCTCTTGAATATTTTTTTGTATCTATTTTGACTATGTAATTTTGCCTGGTATGGGCTATTTTGAACAATATTGACATGATAATATTAAGTGTTTTATTGCTGACTTAATGCTTAGTGCGAGTAGGTTAAATTTTCCATACTCTTAACATTATGTAGCCTCATATAAAACACTTTTTGGAATCAGTGACTTCGAATCAAGCTTGAGAAGGCGATTTATATCCATCTTGCATTGAAAGGAGCATTGCACTTCCATCCTTATAGGCCCAAGAAAGATTTATTATGTGTAGCGTGACCTCGTAAGGTTAGGCTTTTGAAGGATTACCACTTATAGGTTTTGAACCTAATTATTTCACGAGAGTCAGAAGTCCGGGTATTAGTTATTTGAATTTAGGAGTCAGAGTTCGCAAATGCAATTGAGTACGAGAGTCGAACACCTTATTATTTTTCCTTTTGCGTTTGGGACTAGAGATTATGTAAATAAAAATAATAATACATAAATAATAAAACGGGGCAATATTGGAATGCAGGAGCTCTTTATTCTTTGAGCCTCGTTAAAAACCTCCTTGGTAAAACCCAAATGGGAAAAAACCCAAGGTAGGGAAAAAAGTGTCCAGAAAGTAAATATTCACAAATGTCATAAGTTACAAAGACTTGGCACGAATCTAAATGGTGCAGAAAATTTAAATACATTAATATTTGAAAGGGACTTAAGCATAGAACCTTCACAAGTTGGAAATATTCCATTATTTCACTATCTTGGAGCCCTCCAACATCTCAGCTTGTATGCCCCCTTTCCAAGGACCTCTACGACTTTGTAGGGGCCTTCCCAAGTTGCGGCAAGTTTTCTATGGCTAGTGACTTTGACTCTGATATCAGCCATCAAGAGGACGAGGTCACCAGCTTGGAATTGCCTTGGCAGGACCTTGGAGTTGTATCTTGCAGTGACCCTTTGCTTAAGGGCAAGTTCTCTAAGGTGTGCTTGTTTTTAAGCTCGAGAAGGTTGCCTGGTTTCCTCAACAAGCTTTTCCATTGCCGTCTCTAATAGAGGATGTAAAGGGGACTTGGCTCTTCCAATTCTATAGGGATCATGGCTTCAATTCCATAACACATCCTAAAAGGGGATTTCCGAGGTCAAAGATTACGGGGTTGTCCCTGGACGACCAGGACGCTTCCTGAATTTTTCCGCCCAGGCTCCTTTTGCTTCATTTAGCCTTTTCTTCAATCCATTTAGGTTCACCTTGTTGACGCTTCTACCTAGCCATTTGCCTAAGGGTGTCTAACCGAGGTGAAGTGAAGCTTTACTTTGTAACTAGCAAGGAAGCCGTGGAATTTTTCATCCATGAATTGGGTTCCATTATCCGAGATAATGGATTCTAGAATTCCGAATCTGGTAAAAATATTCTTCCATATGAACCTTCTGCATTGTACTATGTAATTATGGCCAATGGTTCGGCTTCAACCCACTTTGTAAAGTAGTCAATGGCCACGATGAGGAACTTAACCTAGCCCGGGGCTAATGGAAAAGGCCCGAGGAGGTCGATTCTCCACTTCACAAATGGCCATGTAGCTACTATCGCGTCATTGCTTCTCTGGGGCTACATGTAGTCTAGCATGTTCTTGGCACTTGATACATCTTTTTACAAACAACGCTGGATCTCGAAGGATGGTGGGCCAATAGTCCCTAGCCATCCGACCTTCAAGGCTAGGGTTTGGCCTCCAATATGGTGATCGCAAGCTCCTTCGTAAACCTCCTCTAAAACTTTTTCTATCGCTGGTCCTTGGATGCATTTTTGGAGGCTTAAATGCCCCTTCTGCAAAGTTCTTCTCTTACCAGTGTAATTTGAGGCTTCTCTTGTGATCTTACTTGCTTCCACGGGTTCCGTTGGCGCTTTCTGTGCTTTATGAATTCTAATAGGGGTTATCCAAATTTGCTCCCCATGACTGACTTGACATGCCTCAACCTCGAAGATCGAAGGGATTTTCATCACTTCCTAACAAGACTTCGTTGTTTCCTCATGCCTAGTCCTGGCCAACTTAAATACACGTCGGCAGGACATTTTGGTCCTGGGGACATACTTGACCTCGTATTCGGGAATATTTTCTAGTAAACTTTTTACCACAGCCAAATATTTCTTCATCTAAAGATCTTTTGATGAATATACTCCAAACACTTGCGAAGTGACGACTTGGGAATCACGCGATGATGAGTTTTTGGACTTCGACATCCCATTCTAGTCTTAATCCCACAATCATGGCCTCATATTCCACCTAATTGTTGGATACCTGGAATTCAAATTTTATAGAAAGCTCGATCTGGGTTTCATTTCCCCTCTCAAGTATTATCCCGGCCCCCCGCCTTTAGAATTTGAAGCCCCGTCCACATGTAACTTCCAGGCAGAGGCGTCCTGAAGGGGAATCTCAACTAGCTCGGCCACAAACTCTGCTAGCACTTGGGCCTTGATTGTGCTTCTTGGCTCATACTAGAGATCGAATTCTAAGAGTTCTCCTTCTGTTCATCATCCGTCCAGCGAGATCTGGCTTATGAAGTACTCGCTATATTGATTGTCCTTATATCATTATAGTATATGCCTAAGTACCTGCCTCAATCTTCGTGCTCATATTACTCCGCAAAAGCCATTTTCTCTAATTTGGAATAACGAAGCTCCGCTCCAGCGAGTGATTGCTGACGAATAGACTAGGACTTGGGTCCTTCCAGATTTCGTCATTAATGCACGGCAAGCATTTTTTGATATAGCTTCTGGGTTCCGGCCTTGTCAGAATAGGCGAGGACCCAAGTAATTGCTTGAAATGTAGAAATGCCCTTTCGCATTCTAAGTCCATTCGAAATCCCTTTTCTTTCTTAGATCGACAAAGGGCTAGCCTTTAGTGCTGAAGCTCCTAAGAATCTCGAGGGAAGCTAACTGGCCTGTTAAACATTAACCTCCTTTACCGAGGTTAGGCTTTGCATATCTAGGATTGCTCTACACTTGTCTGGGTTAACTTCAATTCGCTTATGGTAATCATGAACCCCAAGAATTTTTGGCCTCAACTCAAAGGCGCACTTGAGGGGGTTGAGTCTCATGTTGTACTATTCTAAGGTATGGAAGACTTCTTCTAAATCTTTAATGAGGATGGCGGGGTTTTCCATCTTCACGAGCATGTCGTCAATATATACTTCCATTAGGCCCCCAATGTGTTCATGGAATATCTTATTCATGAGCCTATGAAAAGTGGCCCCAGCATTCTGAGTTGAATGGCATAACCTTGTAGCAATAGTTCACTGTGGGAGTTATGAAAGCTGTTTTTTTATGAATCCCGCTTTGAGCAAATTTGAAAATTTGCCCTTTTCGAGCTCATTCTCCTTTTTCATTAGGCTATAGGTCGAATGCCGGGATACACGACCAACTTGTGACACATAATGCGGGTCTATCCCTGGCATGTCAGATGCTACCCAAGTGAACAAATGAGAATTCTTCCTTAATAGGGAGATCAATCCTTGCCTCAAGCTTCATTCTAAACTCTTGTTTATTCTTGTTACTTTTCTAGGGCATCACTCACTGGACCTCTACCAACTCATCTTCCAGCTTCTGGGCAATGCCTAGTGGCTTTGAACCTCACCTCCAAATCCATTACGTGAACTTTGGATAGGTTCGAAGTTCGGGTTTTTTCCATGTAAGGTTCTTTTGGGTCTTCCAAACTTGCGAAGTAACACCTTCGAGCCGCAATGAGTTAGCCCTTATTGTGGCTACTTCGTGGTCTGAGATGAATTTTATGGTTAGGCATGCTGAAAGACAACTGCCCCTATCTTGTTCAGGACCGGCCTTCCAATGATGGCTTTGTACGTTGAACTTTTATCAACCACTAGGAAGTCTACTTTGATTGTTCTGCTCAATTTCTTGGCCCCCATGGTTATATACAAAGAGGCGTCCCATGGGGTGGACTCTTCTCTGGCAAATCCCAATAACTCTTGGGGATAGGCTTTAAGCTTAGACCTCGTGTCCCGAGTTTATCGAATGCATCCCTGAAGAGTAGGTTTGCTGCGCTTCCTTAGTCTATTAGTACTCTCCGTACTTCGGCATTGAACATTCATAGGGAGACCAGCATTGGGTCATCTTTGTTGTGGGCAACACCCTCGATGTCTCTCCAGAAAGTTATCGCGGGGGTTTCCTCGATGGGCCTTTCGGTTCCATGCTCATTATTTCTCTTAAGCGCATTTTTCTAGCAAATTTTGTAGCTCCACCCCCAGAATCCAGGCTATAACATTGATAATGTGCTTAGGCTTGTTTTCTTCTCTTGGCTTGTCGCCGGTTAAGGGATTATTTTCTGATTGCCAACTATGGGGATTTATTTTCTCATTTTCATCTCGGGTAGGCAGACATCTACCCATTTTCATATTCTTTCATGAGGCCACATACTTTCCAGTTTTCCTTCTCGAATTAAAGTCTCCAATGCGTCCTTTAGGTCAAAACATTCCGTTGTCCAATGTCCTGGGACCTTATGATAGGCGCACCTTGGGCTTGGGCAACATCTCGTGTTGTAGATTTCTTTGTATATGTCGATGAGAGAGGCAGCTAATAGGGTGTACTCAATATATCTTCGACCTCTTCCTAATTTCCCTTCTCACTTACCTCTCTCATTCCTTCCTATTGTCGTTTTGGGTTTGCAAGCCTAGACATTTTTGTACAGACCTTACTTGCATTGTTTCCTCCAAGTGTATGTATTTTTTAGCCCGGGTTTGGATTTCTTCTAGGGTCTTAGGTGGCTTTTTAGCCAAGGACTCTACAAATAGACCATTCCAGAGTCGTTGATTACTATGACCAGGGTGTATGGGTACTAAGTTCCTCAGAGCAAGGTCTCCTTGTTTGAAGCGCTCCAAATAATCTCAGAAGGGGCTTGTTTTGCTCCTGAAGAAACCGAGTAAGCTTAATGCTGATTTGGGCTTGAAACGCCTCGTTGTGAAATAGGCTAAAAACTTTGAAGCCAACTCAGGAGCACCTATTGATTGATCTCAGAGCTAAGTTATTGAACAATTTAAGAGTTATTTTTCACAGAATAATGGGGAAGACGCAACATTTTATAGCATCAGAAGCTTCGAACCAGGTACATTTTTTACCTGAACAAGTCTAGGTGTTCCTGGTTGTTGTAGCGTCATACGCCTCAATCTCCATTGGGAGCTTGAAGTCTCGTGGCAACCTTAGGCTCATAATGTGGTCAGAGAACGAAAACCGTCTTCGTCATCGCATACCACCGCCTTTCCCTTTCTTCTTCCAGAATTAGTCCTTACCTGGAGTGGAGCTTGACAACTCTGAACACTGAGTTTTATCGAAGTCGGTTCATGCTCCCATTCTCTGTGGGTTTTTCCCTTGAATTCTTTGGGTCCAAGGCGCATATTGAGAGTATGAACCATGTTAATCGCGGTCATTTCCACCACGACTAGTTCCACTTTTGCATCTTGCAGGCTTCCCGTACCGGACTTGGTGATTTCCTCCATGGGGTGTTTAACACATATCCACATTCTCCTAGAGGCGTTGTAAACTTTATTTTCTGTATTGAGTACAAATGACCAAAATGCCCTAAGGTCATTTTTACCCGAATTTTAGGCATTGACCTGCAGTCTCGAATGGGTCAACTTAGTGTTTGAAGGGATTATAATTGTTATGTTTGATATCCGAGGTGAAAATCTCGTTTTCTGAACTTTCGGCTCAAAATGACCAAAATACCCCTACTGTGTTCTAGGGTAAAAGGTGCCGTTTGAGCCCGAACTTTTCCAGGAAGTTTGGAATAATGTTTATGAGTAATATTTGATGTTTAGTTGGGCCCAGGAGGTCCTGCGGTTTTAGTATAAAATTACCATTTTGCCCCTAGAACAGTGTACAGTGAGCCTAATGACGCAATTAAGCAAACCTAAGCAATATTAGGCTCTAATCGAAGATTAATTTATTTTGATAATTAATCTAGAGTCAAAATAATTTATTAAGGTTAATTAGAACCTAAGATTGCTTGGTTAAACTCTAATTGCATTCTTTAATTCAAGATTCCTAGTCATGAAATCTTGAATAGTATTTTTCTCTCCAATTCCTTAAATTAAGGAATTGTGCCATACCTCATTTGACCAAAAGAATGATTTTAAATTGTTAATCTAGCAAGATTACCCTCCTAATCAAGTCTTGACAACCTTAATTAGTCAATTACCTCACCTAAACACTTTCTTACAACTCCTAACCAAAACCTTAATCAAAGAAACACCTAAACACATCACTAAAACACAATTACATGAGCAAATTAATCCTCCCCCTTGGCTATAAAATTCTAGCCGAATGCATGGCCTCCAAGGAGTGTCACATGTTGAATTTTTTCTTCACTCCAAAGACCATGCCTTGCCCATACTTGTGCCCATACTCAACCATGCTTGAACCCATACTCAAAGCCATACCTTGTAAGAATATTTTCCTCCCCAAATGGCCAAGAGGCCGCCAGCCTTCTCCCCCAATCAGCCACCATTGTGCAAAATTTCTATAAATACCAAGCCTTGAAGAACCTTAATACACTTTAGATCATTTGCTAAGTTTAGTGTCTTGTACTTTCTCTCATTTTCTCTCAAATTCCTCTTCATCTTCTTCATCTTCTTCTTTCTCTCAAAGAATCCTTCCACCACCACAAACCACCACAAACAACCTTGAACCACCATTCGCTCACCTCAAACCATCTCTTAAACACTCAAACTTTCCATTTCCAAGCTTAGAAACTCAAGGAAAAATCATCTTCCTTGAGCATCCTCCTTGGCTGAATCCATCTTCACTTCCAAGAGGAGATTTTTCTTCTCAACTCTTCAAGAATCAAGCTTTCTTTCTTCCATTTCAAAGACTTCCTTAGGTAGGGGTTTTGTTTTAAAGTTTTTACTTGTTTTCTTCAAGAAAAGTTCTAGTTTTCTCTTGGTTCAAACTCTTTTCCTCTTCCTTTTTCATTTCGACCAAGAGGCCTTTTATGAGGAGAACTTTAGCTTGATGATGAGGTTTCAAGATAATGACTTGTTGTTGTCATGTGAGAAACCTCTAAAGCTTGAAACAACTTGGTCTTGGACCATACATGCTTGTGTTTCTTTCTTTTCCTTGCTTATATTTTCGGTTCCTTTTTCCTTTCTTTCTTGAATGGTTTCGGTTTCTTTCCCTTTTTCCTTTAAAGATTTCGGTTTCCTTTGCCTTTATTTGAACAAAGTTTGCTAAAAATGTTAAGTAGATCACAAAAGTTTTGTTAAGAAAATTAATCACATGATTTCAAAGAGCTCTAAGCTTACCCTTGCCAACCTTAAAGTTGGTTGGCCGTTCTAAGAGTTTTACTCTAGATTGAAGCCCATGAGCAATAAAATAAAGAATATGACTTAGTTCTTCGTATTTTGTTTAGACAAAGTGTTGAGCTTTGTGTCTATTTTCTTGAGCTTGATGATGAAGTTCAAAACCAAAGACTTCCTTGAAGTCTAGGTGCTAAGAACTCTAAAGCTCACTTTATGTTGTTAAGATGCATATTGGGTTAAGGTTATGATGTTCCTTTAAAGTCTTGTAAGAGCTCTAGCTAAAATAAAATGAGTTGTACACATGTTTATGTTTATGCCTTGCATAGCATGTTTATTTTGATGCCATCACTAAACTCTCAAGAATAATAAATGGACTTGCATTATCATGTTTAAATTCCAAGCTTGCATTTCATGTTTATATTTCAAGTCATCACTTAATCTTTAAAGATAATAATAAGGTTGCATCTCATATTTATTTTATGCTCTCACTTTACTTTCTAATGAAGAATAAAAGGAGTGCATATTATGTTTAAGTTTATGCCATCACTTAAACCTCCTAGAGCTCAAAGACTTGCCCAAGTATCACACATAAGGTTTTAGAAAATGGAGATGTCTCAAGGATTCCATTTCGGCCTTGAGATGATGATGATGGAACTTGTGTGAGTTCATCAAGACACAAGTGTCCATAGCCTAAGTCTTGAAATTTTTCTAAGCCTAGGTGGTTTTAAGGAAACTTGTGAACATAGTTTTAAGTTTTAAATCCTCTTTATGATTAAAATGATTTAGCTACTGACCTTACTTGGATTTTAATGATTTTAATGAGATAAATTGGTTTCTAAAAGAGTTTTGAGTTCCTAAAATTATTCCAAGAGAAAACTAGCAACTTGTATGCATTTTAATTCATGAGATTATATGATTTTATGGGCTTTACATTTTAGTTCTGCCCTCTCATGGTTGGCCACTGTATAAATTCTGTTTTATGGTGTTAAAATGTGTAAGATTATGTTTGAGTGAAGCAAGGATCGATTTAGGGAAGTTAGAAAAGAATAAGTAACTTGAAAGGATTAAAATGAGAATTCTAGAACACTTATTGCACAAAATATGCATTCTGTTCCAGCATGTTTAAAACTAAGGAAAGTGGTGTAGGAATCCCTCATAATTGGTTTAGAAGTTAATTATAAAGCCGTAGGCGAAGACGAATCTTAAAAGGGTCTAAAACGGAAATTCTAGGACCCCGTAATCAAATGATAAAATTCTGCCCAAAAGACATAGAGCTATTTGGCTATTTTATAATTCATAAACATTAGAGAAAATTAGAGGTAATGATCCCTTAGGTGTTATAAAATCCATAATGAAGGTTAGGTATTTGGAACACAAGTTTAAGACCCTAAGGGCCAAAGCATAAGATACCATGAGGTAGGAGGTGTGATGTGAGCATGAGATCGGATGGGTATACTCATAATGATGTGAATATGTTAATAGCATGAGCATGAGACTTTATGTGTATAATTGGCATGTTGATGTGATGAAGTGTTATGCCATGTTTTGAGATACATGGGATTTCGAAATATGAATGAGTTAGAAGAGTATGCTCATGCGAACTAGAGATTTATTCAGTTGAGAAAGTTCCATGAGAATGATATGTGTGATTGAGTTATGTGGCATGACTCAAATTTGAGGAAATTCGGAGTGTAGTTGTTATGCTGCTAAATTTTTGTCAAATTTGAGGGACTTGAGAAAGTTTTGAAAAGAAAGATTTTATATGTGACATGCCGAGACGCATTTCTCTGCTACGGTGAGGAGAAAGGAAACCCGTGGGTATGGTCGTGGGATCATACCAAAGCAGACAATGTCACTTGGCTTAACCAGATGATGCGTTTCGTAGATGAGACGTACTTCTCCTACGAGAAGGTAAAATCGTGAGGGCATCGACATTAGCCCTCAAAGTGGACAAAGTCACTTGGAGTCAGGGTTGTTATTCTTATGATTATGATTATGATTCGCTTATCAAGAGGATAAGTAAGAACTAGTGACGACTAGTTAAGGTATGAGCTCATAGCCTAGTATCAGGGGTCGATTACTATTGTTTTAAAGATCATGATGTCACAAGTTTGAGAAATGAGAAAAGATGAGAAATATCATGCTCATGAGAGCGAAAGGTTGATCATGGAAAATTACATGCCACTTATATGTGATCTTAATTGTTGATGATATGTTTTATTATTGCTAAGTATTACCATGCATACATGTTCTACTATGATGCATACATGCATTAAAGATTCATTATAAAAGACACGAACCTTGGATAATTATCTTTTATGAAAACCTCATAATGAACCTTTGCATATGTAACCTTTTTATAATAAACCCAAGATCCCTGGAGACATAAACGATGACATTAGAAAAGGAGGTTTTCCTGACTGAGATTCTTTAGCAAGATTCTCACCCCCCTCTCTTTGTTTCTTTCCGTTACGTCTTCAGACCACGATGGCATCGTTCGTGATCTCCGTTGACACCCCAGTGTGGGAGGTGCATTACGACCTGATCATCAGCCCTACCATTTTGAGGGTCGTTGTGCCGTACGTTTTGTATACATGGGATGCCCGTTTGCTTTCTAGTCTCCAGCTTCCATTTCACTCTAACCTCTCCCTATGGCGATGATATGATCTTCGAGAGGACGCGCCCCGTGACGAGCAGAAGCGCCGTGCCCGACCATCATCTTCAGGATGCGTGACTATCCGAGTACGTGCCCCTCATACGTCGTTGCCGTAGGGACCTGCTGAGGATCTCCAGCTCGACCCTATTCGGAGGATTCTGCCCCTTCGGTGCCTTTGGCTGCCGGGTAGAGGTAGCGAGGACACGGTCTCTCATCCGAGGCCTATGAGGCGTGCACGTTAGCCCGAAAGGCACCCTCGCCGAGGAGGTCACGTTGCTCCGCCGATCCGCATGCCTACGCCCCCTCTTCGTTGGACCACATCCAAGGAGCTTAGGCAGTTTACGGGTTACATCTCCCCGTCTGAGGATTAGCGTCTTTTGTGGGCCTTTTGAGGGGAGGGTTGCTTTAGCGGTAGTATCTTTTGGGGCTTCCATGTATTAGCTTTCTATGTTTTCTTGTATTTTATGTTGCTGTACTACAAGCTCTGCCCACGTATATGGGTAAGACTTTATGCTTTCCTTTATGTTTTAGATGATGTACTAAACTATTATGATCAATGTTATGATGGTTGTTTCCATGGTCGAAGTGTTCTCGCTTGCTTTATATTGTGTGATCTATTTGTTCTTCCGCTTTACATTTTGTTTATGTTGTACGCGATGGCTCGCATCTTGTTTTACATGTTTCATTTCAAAAAAAAATTTACCCGTATTTTCTGTAAGTAATTTTACAAATGAGTTTCGAAAAGGAAAGTAATAACTAATAATTAATCTTAATACGTCATAGGCATATTGGGTTAAATATTAGGGTGTTACAGGCGTCTTCTATAGGCGTATTGTCAGAAGGGCTTCTTTGACTTCCCTTTGACGGATTTCATGGGCCAATGCGGCTTCTCTCTCCCTTCTTTCTTCAAATTGACGTTCTTCCTCTTGTCTTCGGTGATCTTCTTCTATTGCCTTCATAGTGTTGACGTCTCGCTAAGTCTTGAATGGTCTGGGCTTGTTAACTTATAACTTTTAGCATCTCGACCACCATGGGAGAACCAGCTTCGCGCCTGTCGACGTTTTGCATTCCGCGAGGGTTGGCAAGGCTGTTTTCTACACCCAGGACCTCGTCCCATTCTGTCGTATGTTTGCTCGTGAGGCGGATTCCGAAGTGGTATGCACTACCAGCTCGTGAAGGTTGTTTTCAGGCATACGATTTCCCTCACGTGTACTTCCAAGATCCTCCTCGTTGTAAACATCATTGTTTTGATAAAGGATCAAGAAAGATAGTTAGTAAGGTCTTCCCATACACGGCGCCAATGTAATGGGGTAGAAGTTGAGTAAATTACCTCGTTACTAAAGTATTTCAGAAGCCTCTTGACTAGGTCTTTCCTGAGTGTATCGTGTATGCTTGGCGATGGTGGAGGGTACCTAAGGACTCCACTTAGAGAATGAGTTTGTTTTCAAGCAGAGTAAGGGGTATCTAAAAAGAACATATCCGTACCTGAGTCTTGAGGAATATTTATAAAAGGGGCTATGGAGTGGTTATCCATGACCGAGGTGCTTCCACGTTCTCGCTCCCACGTTCGTCATGGTGGAGGAGGTGGGAAGCTTAGAGGAGCATGCCTGGAAACTGTTTCCACATGTCCCTGCATTGCGTATTCTTGATATATGAGTATTTTCATGTCAAGCTTAACCATCGCAATCTTTTCAGGATGGGCTTCGCGAAATGGGCCACATTGGGCCATCCTTGTTGGACAGTAAGGATCGGTACTTTAAATTTAAATAATTATGATTAAAAATATAAAATATTAAAATATATAAAAAATAATTTTTATTTATATATATTATTTAAATAATAAATAATTATAAATATTGAAATAAATAATAACATTTAATAAAAATTAAATTTTAATTAGTAAATGTTTACATAAATATAATATTTGAAAATTATTATAATAAAAATTCATATTTTACTATTATTTGATTTTATTTAATATTTAATTAAGATATTAGAATTATTTATAAATAGATAGTATGATATTATTGAACATAAAATCAATATCTATCCGTTGTACCAAACACTTCAGGATTAAAGTTTACCAGGTTTTATATTAGATCTTATCCTATCAAATCTTATACTATTGATCAATATCTTATCTGTCATGTCAAATAGCCCTGAGATACCACTTCACCACCTTGACACAATACACCCCGGTATTAGCTTCCACAGTACTCACTTTTCGTAACAGCCTACTAGTGATTATAAAAAACTTCAGACCACCTCAAAAGGATTTAGCGTTGACTTTACTCTACAAATGTAGATTTAGTGTTGTCGCTGCTAATCTCTTAGATTTTGATTGTTAATTTTCTGTGATGAATCAAATAGTCAAACCAAATTAATTAAGCGATTAGAAAAGGCTTAGTTTAGTTAGGTTTTGATAGGAAAGCTAAACCGAATGGTTGATACTACGTGTAAATCAATTAATTTGATTCAATTGGAATCATCTCAAAATGGAACTATATCGGATTGTCATCACCCCTAGCTTTTATTAGCAAATTCCTGTGGTTTGTGTCTTGCAACATTTGTTCTGGACACATGGCAATGCTCTGGAAGCTTCGCCCATTCTGCCTTCGAGCCTTTTTGTACCATGACTTTCCTTAGAAGCTCAGGGAGAACCTCTAGAGACTGTCTTTTTAATTGAGTACACAAAAGTCTGAATATGTGGGAAACACAAACTAAAAAAGCAAGAAAAGAATTGAGGTATCACTTACGACGTGAACAACTTAACTAGCCAGCGTCACACTGAAGATCTAGTTTATTCTTCTGAATAGCAAATTCCCAGTTGTGTTCACTAACACGGTCAACTTTTTCTCATACATTACCATAATTCGGATTCAATTTCTAGTCGTTTGTACTAAGCAATAATGAATATGTGGATATTTTAATTTTCTGATCTTAAAGAGCCGGTTTGATTAAGCCCTTTGCGGCTTCCCAATTAAGGTTTTGCGGCTTCCGAATGCAAGGTTTGGGAGAAGCTTCAGTTAGCTGCGTTGGCAAGAATCGATTGTAGACGGAATACAAACAGGCTGAAAATAGGATGGACCTTCCCTCCATCTTAAATTTTCATTTAAAAAAAAAGATTTTGGATTTAGGGTTTAAGGCAGGCTTATTATATTATCAGCACACGTCCTAAATTAAACTTTTTGAAAAAACAACAGCTTAGAACAAAAGAAACTGCCGAGATCTATAGAAGTACACGGATTTGATTTTGCGTAAATATGAATGAATGTACAAATATACAAGTATGGCTGCTTGACTTCTTTGCCTTAATTTGTTGGAAAATTCAGTGTACACATGTCATCGATAATGAACGCATGGAAGTTGAACCAAACTCGTAATAAAAAGAGTACAATAAAAAGAAAATCATCTTTGTACATTTAATGAAGGTAAAACGTAAGTCATCTTGTACAATCTTGATTCAGTTTAAACTTTATTACGTGACATATAAATTCTTGTAATCTTAATTTTACAAACAGACTTTTATTTTAGTTTTTTTAGTATCTCTAGTCTTGGATACTATTGTGACTAAATGGTCTTTTCAACAGTCTTTTTTTTTTTTAACCTTAGTCCTCTATCTATAACTTGTTTATCACTGGATTTAACCCTTAGAGTGTGTTCAGCTGGGGGTCAAAATGGAGGTAAACAATGCACCCAATGCTGTTTGGTAAACCCAAAATTATTTGAAATTCTATGAGCTTTTTGTTATATGTTAAATTGAGAATTAAGTAAATTTGTTTGTAGATTTAAGACTATACGAGATCATTTGTTACGTTTTAAAACTTTAAACATGTTAATTGTCAAAACTAATATTTAAAAATTACACCTATGATTAAACGGAGTGGCGTAGACACGTACATAGCTAGTTGTGAGCCTTCCTAACGCGTCTATTAGAGAATCATAGCATCGTGACCTCATTCCCACCTATATATATAGACCTTTGGTGCCATTTACATTTCGTGGTTCATCTCTTCCACACTTCGCATCTTATACACAAACCCTTTTGTTTCTCTCTCAAAACAATTTCTATCGGTCAATCCACCCCTCAAAAAAATTTGATACACTACTTATCACATAATAGCCAGCACTTCAAACCATGTCTTTCTCAACCCAATTGCCTTTGGTTTTGTTCTTTTCTTCCCTTTTCATCCATGCATCTTTGGGTACGTTTGCTATATATATATATATATATATATATATATATATATCCTGCTGTGTATTTTTTCATGTCTATTGCAATATAATTGTCTGATTTGATTCTTACTTGTGTTTTCATATTGGCAGCTAAGATTGTGTGTGAGGAGTTGCCAAAGGATGCATGTGCCTTCTCAATAGCTTCCTCAGGGAAGAGGTGTTTGTTGGAGACGGAGAGGGCGGCCGATGGCGGCGTGGAATACCAGTGCCGGACATCAGAAGTGGTGGTGGAGAGGATGGCGGAACACATAGAGACAGATCAATGTGTGGAGGCATGTGGGGTTGATAGGAAGATTTTTGGCATTTCATCTGATGCTTTACTTGAGCCACAATTCACTGACAAGCTTTGCTCACCAGCTTGTTACCATAAATGTCCTAACATTGTTGACCTTTACTTCAATTTGGCTGCTGGAGAGGGTAAGAATTGTTTATTGATATAGTATCATTATAATGTTCAGTTCAGCATATGTAAAACATTGTGTTATAACTCAAACATTACTTGTAGAGTAAATATCTCATGTAATCCCTTAAGAAAATTTTACATAACTGTTTAATTCTTCAAAACTGAAACTAAACTCGGTCGCTCAAGATTTCAATAATAGGATATATTAACCCCTCTGTGTGTATTTGATTATTTAAATACTAATGAAATTGCACATTAACCTGTTAACAAAATATTAAGTGATATGTATGTTATCTAAGTAGAATAAAGTTTAAAATAACTCATTTTGGTGATTGAAATTCATAAAATAAATAATTTAAATCTCCATTACAAATCATAAAATTAATCATTTTGTACAATATTATATACCAAAATGAGTATAATATTTCTACAACAGTGTTATTTTATTTGAATCTAACGTTTTAATTATACATCATCATTGTATCGTGCCAAGTTTGTAAATCTACTAATGAAGAATTAACAGAGGAATTAACATGTTTATCATTTGCAATCTTGAAATACCATGAGTTTAATTTCTTTTTTAAGGGATGAAATAGTCTAACATAAAAATCTTGAGAAACTAAATAGAGTGTTCACTCCTACTTTTATTTGGTTCCAAAAATTTTTATGCATGATTTTGGTTAACTTCCGGGGTAATTTTGTGGCTTTCCTTCTCAATTATCTTCCTTTTAAAAGTAGTAGTACTCATGGTCATTAGTTACCCTGTATGCATTCTGTCAGAAGAGAAAGGAAAAGAATACTCATTAATAATCAGTTGAAAACTTCTCCAAGAATTTACTGTATTTGTCTTTTTCTGTGTGGGGGCGTGTGGTGTTTGGCCGTTCTTTGAAAATTATAATAGGGCCATCTTACATGAGAATGTGTGTACTGGTCGCCTTTCCTTCAACATGGGGCAATGCTTATTCATGTTCTGCTCTGGCCTCTTGCTTTCATGACTTTGCACTATGAAAGCACCAAGATACCTTACCCTGCAACACTCTAACTTCAAATTGAATCAGGGTATACATAGTCACACTTCTTTACCAAACAAGGAAGAAAAACCGGTTTTCTTTTCTCTTTTTTTTTCTTTTTAATGTTGTGTAAGAACATTTTCTGTTTTTATTATTTGCAGAGGACTCTGATTTGTACTCTTTTGTTTTTTTTTTTTTATTCTTGAAATAAGCATAGACAATAGTGAAGATTGCTTTGATACAATACAGGGGTATTTTTGCCGGAACTGTGTGAGAAGCAAAGGATCAACCCTAGACGTGCTATGATCGAGCTTGTGAGCTCTGGAGCTGCACCTGGCCCTGTTCCTGTTTTCTCAGATGACATACAAGCAGCACCTGCCCCAGCTCCCATATAAACAACAAAGTCTCTTGGGTCCATTGAAATTTCATCTTTTATTTGGAGAGAGAGTGTAAATTGAGAGCAATTACATGATCACATTAGAGGACATATACTGAGGCTGGGTATAATCTTTGTTGAACAAACATGGATGAGTTGGGAACAACTACTAATAGATTTATGCTGTTCTACATTATTTTCAAATAATGGAAAGTTTGCTTTAAAATCTTTCACCAAATTAATAAAACGTCATGTACTACTCTTTAGAGGTTGTAACCTTGAATTTTTAGTATGGATCGCATGTACATAATGCCGAAAATATTAAATATTTATATAGAAATATTATTGAAAAAAAATATATTAAATTATTGTCTCCATGTTCTATTTCTATTATTCCTCCAATTTTTAGATACAAAATTTTTTATATTTTGTATCCAAGACAAAATTTTCTATATTTTTTCTATCTCCATAATCAAATAATTTTTGTGTTTCCATTTTTTTTCAGAGAAATCAAATGCTACCTAAGGATGGAAAAAGGTTGTACCAAACCAAGCTTCAATCTTAATAGGTTAGACCTAAGTTGTTAATTTTTATCAGAAATACTAGAAATTTTGAAGACCAACAATAGAAATAATATAAACGTTAAAGTGCGTTCCTCTTAAAGCCATATGACAATATGAGATTGATTTGAGAAGTGTATACACGTGTGAAATATGTGGGTACAGTAATCCCACTCTTTAATTGTCTCCTATACTAGAAAACACGTCAATGAAGTGGTAGCCATTTAGAGACTTTAGAGTAGAGTGGGGATCTTGTCCACAAGTGAATGTATACACCAATTAGGTCATGCCCATAGACCTACATTATTCTAGATTTCCACTGCTTTCTGCACACCTACAATTAAGCCCAAGTCTAATAATATATGGTGAATTTCAAACCCCTAACAGATCATATAATAATAACCTGGGCCTTTAGGGAACAATAGCTTATCCATTTATCTCATTTTATAAAACTAACACATCAATCAATAGCAGCTTAAATATGGAAAATTCTAAGGAGCTACCACCCATCACTTTGATCTTGGCCTGTGACCTTTTACATGTTTTGTTTTCTTTGGTAACCCTAAGCCCGGTTTATTTAAAAAATTGGCCTGGCCTAAAATCCCTTTACGAACTTCTTAAAATTAAACAAATTGGGCCAACCCAATAGATTGAACTAATTAATCTATCAAAAATCAAAATTAAAAAAATAACTGGCCATAACCGATATGAATTGGTAAAAAAAATAAATAAAATCCAACCTATATTTACTTATATATATTACTATATAAACTTTTTAACTTTTTCCAATTTTTGTAACAAAAGCAATTTAAAAACTGGTGCGGTATAAGAATATTTGGATCCCCAAATGTGGGATGCCGATGCAGGCATCATTCATTTTGGTACATCATAATTTTGTATGATAGAATTGTTAGGGACATATTTCTTCATGTGCCGGTCATAACCGGTTGGGTTGTGATGTTTTTTGGTACATTATAATTTTATAATGCATATTATTAAAACCCCTCAACATTAATCCAATCCTAACAAATTAGTTATTAAAATATTTAAAAGATTAATTTTGATGATGCCGGTAAAAATACTCTAATTAAAGATCAAATAGATCATGAAAGTGCTGCGCACAACAATAAAGAAGACAAAAAAAAGAGAAGCAAAACCTTGTTTCAGATTACTTTTAAAACTGAAAGTATAAAATATCCTTGCTCTGCCAATTAATAGAATTTCACTTAAATGATAAGTCATAGAAAATAACTAGCCACTATTTGTCATTCTTTTAAAATTCTATTACAGAGTAAAACTACTTTACTCTATCAATGCACAAACATTAAACTCTTTATTTTACCTGAGTTTAATTGTCAAAGTAACATTCTTATTAGCTCTTGAATAAGTGAGTCATATGTACCTAATCTAATTTAATAACTACCATAATTTCTATAAAAGATTCTAAAAATATTAGTATTCATTAATTACCAAATATGCTTGAGAATGATGTATAAATAACATCACAGCAATCCTTCTTTGTTTTTCCTTTCTCTCCTTTCTTTGGTTTTCTCTTGCAAGAACTGAGAACTGTGGGTGCGATCTTTCTTTCCGTGGGCCCTACTATTTCTCTCTTAGTTTCCATCCCATTTGTGGATGTCTTCTTTGTTCCCTTTATGGTATTTTTTTTTTTGGTCATCTTTGTGGTTTTTTTGTCCTCTTCATGGGTGTTGGTTTTATTTTTAGATGGTCTTATTATATATAAGAGATGTTTAATCTAACACCCTAATATTTAACTTAACACGCGTAGGACGTATTTAGATTAACTATTAGGTATTACTCTTTTGTTCCATTCTTTAAATTCGTTTTATCAAAATACTTAGCGAAAAATATGGGTTTTTTTTTTTTTAAACATAAAACAAAACGTGACTGCGCATGCTAACATAAACCGATGTTAAGCGCCTTCAAGTAAATAGAGGATATATAAATCATGCACATATACATTTTAAATATAGTATTCATGAACATGAAACAAAACTCATATTACATATCACAAGGTAACATAGTTCATAATGCACAAGAAATAAAACGGAAGAAGTCACACCTATACATAGTGGGTTGAGCTTCCAATACATAAATAACAGAAAGAAAATACAGGAAAGCAGGAAATACATGGAATCACAAAACACTAAAAGCCAACTAGAGTCCCCTCCCCAACCCTACGAGTACTCAACCAAAAGTCACCCCTATCAAAAGATGCAAGCAAGAAAAGGAGATCCTTGTGACAACTTGGTACTCCTTGAGTCCTCTATCATGGTCTACTAGCGGAATTGATCCTCCCTTAAGGGAGTACATACCCAATGAACTAGGCAAACTCCTCGGCATATGCAGGTGAATGGGGGACGAACATGGCCTCCACGCGAGCTAGTCTGGGCTGGGTCCGTGTTCTCGCTGCTTCTACCCATGTCCATGGGTGCTTGTGTAGAAACTTGAGTAGATGTGTGTAGCGGAGTCCTCAATGGGTTGGTCTAGTACCTTATACGAGGAACGTCTCAATAGTCGGACCGAAGCTAGGGCAAGCACGTCGAGTCTTGCTCATCGCTGGTCGAGAGCGCTCAAAGATCAGATCATCGCCATAAAGGGAGGTAAGGGTAAACCTTAAAGCTGGAGACGGGTAGGCAAAAGAGCCACGACCAAAAAATTGCCATATACCCGTCTTTAGCTACATATATACAAATTGTAGGTATAGATAGCATATAGCTACAAATAGATAGTACGTCACTATAAGTTTTTAGGATAGATATTAATACTGTGGATATTGGACATCTATACCTACACTTATATTTGCCTTCACTATATATTTTTTTACCTGGGTATAAGTAGCATATACCTACACTCATAATTTGCGTCACTATAATTTTTTTTTTTTTATCGTGGGTATAGAGAATATATACCCATACTCATATTTTGGTGTCACTTTAAAATTTTTTTACCATGGGTATAAAAGATTTATATCTATACTTAATTTTTTTACCATGGGTATAAAAGATTTATATCTACACTTACTCTATTATCATTGTAGTTTTTTTATTTTTCAGCTATAATTTTTTTTTACTATTAGCACCAATCTAAAGGGAAAAATCCCTCTTAACTTTTATTTTCCCTCCCTTTTTTTCCTTTTCCCTGACTCCTTCAACATCACCACCACTCCTTCTTCAACCTACATCACAAAACCACATTACCGCCACCATAAACTCACCATCCCTCACAACCTCGCAATCGCCCCTCATCAGAACCAGCCACAACCACCGTAAAGGCCATAAAGAAGTAGATCCGCAAGGGGAGTAGACATAGACTCGCAAAAGAAGCAGAAGCAGGATGAGGAGCAAAAGGACCCGAGAAGAAGAGAAGCAAAATCGCAAAAGAAGTGGATTTGCCAACGCAAGATGCGAATCTTCCGCACGGCAAGGCCCAAGACGAAGAGAAAGGAGCAAGGTGGCAACGGTTGCTAGTGAATCTTCCCTTTTCTCTCTCTCATCTCATTGTTGTTTCCTTTCTTTCATTTTTTTTCCAGGTCGAAAATATTGAGCTATGGGTGGAGTTGATTATGCTTGACTTGTTTTGGTGAGATTGAGTTCTTGAAGCCCAAAACTTGGAAGCATGGTAGGGGTTCTTCTTTGAAAACCTTTGTTTGTTTGATTATTCTTGAGCCTAGATTGGGGTTTATGTGTTCTTTTATTCCTTTGAGTGTGGAGTCCGAAAATGCATTGATAATAGCATAGGTTTAATGTTTCTAACTTGGTGTTTGTAAGAAGAGGGTCATGACTTCCTCCTTTGCTTCCATTTCGGTTTTGTGGTGTTTGAAGGAATTGGGGTTTTGTGTTATTTCCAATTGATTTGTAATGGTGAACATGGATTGTTCAAGTTTGCACTTTCATGCTTCTAAATTCACATACGTTGGAATTTTTTGTTGGAACCCCAAATCCTTGTGTGTGCTTGGAGTTTTGGAATGAATAAAGAGGTTGACAGTTTTGATTTAATTTGAAAGAGGGTATGAGATGTTTTGTTTCCATTTTACAAATCAAGCTCTTGTAAGTATATTGCTGGAAAATTTCAATGTGAGCCCAACATGTACTATGATTTCGGTTTAGGGGTTTAGTTGGGAAAATGGGCTTAATTTGTGAACTTGTTTTATAAAATGTATTAAATGGGTACAAAGAGGATTTGAGTCAAGAAACCAAAGTTAGAATGCTGAAATTTTCTTTTACAATGATTCTCTCATTGCTTGTGTCAAAATTTTAGCCTTGATGGCCTTTTAGGGGGCTTGTGTTGTTCATGTCTTGAGGCTAGATTGGTGTCAGAAATTGAAGGGGATTTGATTCTTGAAGTGAATGGAACACTAGTGTGTTTGCTGAAATTTAAGTCATGCTAATTCAAGGTGTAATGAAGTTTTGGGTTGGTAGAGTTTGTTGTTATGGAATAGCATTGAGTGGAGCTTGTTTGGGATTAAAATATTTTTTTGGTGTAATGCTTTAACTATTTAAAGTGCTAGAAATTTCTCAGCAAAACATGTTTTAGAAAGAATGTCCACTAAAATGTTAAAAAGAAATTTGTTTTTATGTTCTTTGGGAGGGGGTTCATGATTTGTGCCTTGGAAGTAGGGGTTGTTTTTGAAACTTTCACTTTCTATGTTCATTTGGCTCCATTGGAGGGCTTGTTTATGTTCTTCATCTTGTGTATGAGTTTTTCCATCATCTAAGCTTTCTTTAATGCATCATTTATGTGTTATTTCTTAGCTTAGGTGTTGTTTCCGTTTTGTGCACTAGTAAATCTAAAAATCCTGCATCATTTAGGTGTTATTTTTAGTTTAATGCTGTCCTTGTTTTGTGCATGAAGAAATATGAAAATTCTACATCATTTATGTGTTATTTCTTAGCTTAGGTGCTGTTTCTATTTTGTGCACTAGTAAATCTGAAAATCCTGCATCATTTAGGTGTTATTCTGTAGTTTTAGTGTTGTCCCTATTTTGTGCATGAAGAAACATGAAAATTCTGCATCATTTATGTGTTATTTCTTAGCTTAGGTGCTATTTGTGCTTTGTGCACTAGTAAATCCAAAAATCCTGCATCAATATAGGCATGCTATTACTATTGTTGGCTCTGTAATTTCAAACCGGCTGGCTCATTGCATAGTTGTTTTTATTGTTGTGAATCAATTTCTATGATTATGATTGATAACTATAGATCCATTTGTAGTGGAGATTTTGGTATAATGCTTTTACTCTTTAACCTTAGCCTATTTATTTCTACTCATCTTGATATGAAACTCTATTAGAAGGGAATTTGGAGTTGAGATACACTCAAATTTCAGAGCAAATGTAATGAATTATTGCTAGTGATATTTAGTACATGCAATCCTAATCTTGTTTCATCGAGATGCTATTACTATGCTTATATATATATATATATGGGTAACTTGATTATCAATTAGCCAAAGATGCTATAGAAAGGCAAGAATAGCTTAACTTAGTATAGTTGGCCGAAAGGCAAAGTAGAACAAGAGTACCAATCAATAATTGTGAAGTAATATAGTAATCTGATGCCCTTTGTAATGTTTAATTTACTAGAGAATATGAAATTTGGTGTCTTGGCGTATCCTTCGGAGCCATCGCCCTTGTTGCTCCCGTGTAGCGGCAAGCTCCGTCATAGCTTCCTCTATCATCAAAGCCGCGTGCCTCCACCACCATGCCCAGCTTAACCACCGTCTTTAAGAAAACAAGAAAAGGTTGGAGGTAATGAGCATTTCAATTTTTTAATTGGTTCTCACTGGTCATTGATTTTTGTGTTTGTGTGTGTATGTGTGTGTCTTTGTACATAAGCATGTGTAAGACTTCTTGTTGGTTGATGTCCTTAACTTTGTCTTACAATATGTGAGCAATGACTTTTACACTTAGTTTAGGTTTATTTATGTCAATACTTATTTACATTGTTGATATCAACCAAGTCTTTATGCAATATGTGTAGAAGTTGTAACAATGAGAATGAAAAAACAATTTTTGAGAAATGGCAAGGGTAAGCTTGATTTGGTGCATAGTCAATAATAAGATGTGTAACTTTGTAAATAATAGTAAGCATGTAACTTGTTTGTACCTCACATAGAATGCTAGATGGGATGTACTTAGGTTTCTTTGTCAACTTACAATCGCACAATGATGTCCAAGAGGAATGCTCTTTAAGTAGAAAGGAAACCTCATTAGAAGCCTCATCATTTTAAACATTATCTAGAAATGCTCTAATTTGCATCCCTTCTTTGCTTTGCTTTTATATTTCAAACTAAATTAAGCCACTCTCTTGTTTTTATTTTCATTTTAATGAAGAGGTTCGCTCCCCATTCATGAAAAAGCACAAGACCATCATAGTCCAGGAGAGCTACACATTCTTGGGACAAATTAAAATGTTTTGCTTTTCCTTTATTCCATCTTATTGTTATCATGTGGTTTACAAGATTGAAACATGTTTTCTATCTTGTTTATGCTTAGTTTTCTATCTTGTAGAAGGACTTTTCTTCCTAATAACCTATCGTATCATTTGTGTTGTTTATTAATTACCTTGACAAATAAGGGCCCTACCTTCATCCTTTCCCTTGGCTTACACCCTTGAGCCTTGTGCTTTGTCTACAAACTATTATATGTTGAAATCCCCATGCTAATGAATGGAATAAGTGAATTTGCATTGTTGCATTGTCATTATCCTACCAAATGAACTAGTATTCAAATTCCATGGACTGTTTCTTAATTCTGTTAAGTCCTTGTTTGATATTGTTTCCCTATTGCCAAATATTGTTTTATTACTACCGCATATATTTAAAATTTGTATAATTTTTTTTTATAGGTTTTAGATGCTTCAAGTAAGCCAAATGATCAAAGCAAATCAAGATCTCAAAGTTTCAATAATGAATATCATGAATATAGTATGTACTTAATTTATTTAATTTTCATTAAGATTGATGTTAATTTTGTTAAATACAATACATACACTAATATTAATGCTTCTTTGTAATTTGCAGGTGATCACTAGAAGGGAAAATGCTCATCTTTGTTAATTGTTGGTGATTCATGCCTATCATGTTTTGGAGTTGTATTTTGTATGCACCATATTTACTTTATAGGGGCATAACTTATGTACTTCTTTAGATTGATATGATTTCGTTTATTTGTAATGTTGATACCTATTACTTTACAACTTATTTTACTTTTAATATAATTGGAGTTTTTTTTAATATGATTGTTATTCTTATGTATATAAATTTAAATACATAAATTAAATTCCAAATTTTAATTTTTTGCACCCACAAAAAAAAATCATTATCAGCTATACCCACGGAAAAGTTAAATTCAATAAAAGTGTGGCTATAAACTATATCCATGGAAAAAGACCTTTGGTCTAAAGTATATAGTGACAAAATTATTTCTGGGTAATTACAGGTGATTATTTATGACGTTTTAGTTCTGTCACTAAAACCTATAGTGACACAATGAAATCCATAGGTGTAAGTCAAGACATTTTGATGGTACTAGGTTCTGTCACTATATGTTATACCAACAGCAAAAAAACCGTGGGTAAAGGCATATTAAAAATGACGGAATTGGACGTATGTGGGTATAGGTTTTTGAGGCCTATACCCATGGTTTTTATGCTTTTACCTAGTTTTTTGCCATGGGTATATGACAATTTTCTTGTAGTGGGCATCCCATGTAAGCAAAAATGTGAATAGCACAGCAACCCTCAGTGGTAAGAGCGATGGTCTAGGTCGTAGTGCACCTCTTATACTAGAGTGTCAATGAAAACTACGAACGTCGCCATCACCCTGAAGACATAATGGAAAAAAAGAAAAGTAGGGGGAGTGAGAATCTTAATAAAGAATCTCAGTAGGGAAAAATCTCCTATCCTAGTGTTATCATTTACGTCCAGGAACCTCGTGTTTCGTTATAAAAGGTGAACATGCATAAGATTTGATTTTAGAGTTCTAAAGTATCATTTACCGAGGCCCATTTAAATTTAGTATGCATCTTGGATGTCATGAATGCTACATACTTTATCATGAAATGCATAGCAATGCAAAATATGATATACTAATCCAACATAAAAGATGTTCATGAATCATAACAATCATAGCATGACTTTCTTCCACTTATCTTTTAGGTGACTTAGATTAATTCTTTCTCTTATATAGGGCCACCCTATTTCTCTCGCCTTTTGAGAGTTCTAGGTTATGAGCTCATACCTTATTAGTTATCACTAGCATAATCTTATCCTATGATAAGTTAACACCCGACTCTAGGAGTGTGGGATAGGGGGAAATAGGATCACCTTTCATAACCTTTAATTGGGAGTCTAAATGATCACTTCCTCATTGGATCACCTCTCATAACCTTTAATTTGGGGAGTCTAGAGGATCATTTCCACATATGTTTTATGTCACCTTAACCTTATTGGATCACCTCTCATAACCTTTAATTAGGGGAGTTAGAGGATCATTTCCATGTGTTTTATATTATTTAGAGATGCAATACATGAACATATAATCACAACCTATCATTCTTCATTTGATACTCATAGAACACATTAATTATGCATCTTAAAGGTTATTCATCATGTCATTCTCATAAATCACATAGGCATGCTATTATCAACATCTTTTTGAAAAGTAAACATGTCTATACCCATGTGCAACATATAATAGAATACACATTGAATGAACATAACATAACATATATAATTTATTCCAACATAATGCATTCTTTAGTAACTAGTCATTCCACATCTTTAATTCTAAATTGTCCTTATAGATAATTTGTATCACCTTGGCAACATAATAACAATTCTTTAGATAGTAGCAAAAGTATGGAGCTTGATAAAAATATATCTTTATTTAATAACATATATATGTTCCAAGAGTCAAAGTTCTTTATGTAAGTTGAAATGGTGAGTCTTGAGCACCAAGTTAATTCAAGTAAGGGCATAATCTTAAACATGCAATACAAGCTCTAGTTTTTACATCTTTAAGTTTTTAGGTGATGACAAGAAAACAAATATACTAAGCAAGGAAATATAAATATGAATGCAAGTCCAATTCTTTATTTTAGTGCTCTAGGCCCCCTAGAGTATTCACTCTAAATCACATTTCAACTTTAAGATTGAAATAGGTGGCTTTGAGATTAACCATTTAGATGATATGAAAATACAAGCTTTTGTTTTAATCTTTAAGTTTAAGTGATGGCTTGAAAAGTAAATATGCTAGGCAAGGAATGTAAATATGAAAGCAAGTTCAATTCTTTATTTTAGTGCTCTAGGCCTCTTAGAGTATTTACTCTAAATCACATTTCAACTTTAAGGTTGAAATAGGTAGGTTTCGAGATTAATCTTTTAGGTGATTATGCAAGGCTTAATTATAAATATGTAATGCAAAGACTTGAAATATAATATGGATGCATTACTTTGAGTCCTAGGCTCAAGACTACCACTTTAACAACATAACATTATCATTTGCTAAAAGTTCTTGAAAAGGTGAAACCCTCAAGCTTTAGAGGTCCAATAAATGATAGTTTTGCAACCAACACCCAAGATCCCCATCATCAAGCCATGGTTTCTTCATGATATAGGCCATTAAGGCTGAAAACAAAGAGGAAATAAAAGGAAAGAAAGAAACCGAAATGTAGAGGAGGAAAGAAGATTTAACATTGTAACATCTTGAAACAAAGAAAAGAATAGCAAACTTTAAAACAACTCCCTACCAAATATGGTTTTCTTGCAAGAAAGAAAGAAAGCTTGGTTCTTGCTTGAAATGAGAAGAGAAAATCTCCTCTTGATGTCTTGATGGTTTCAGCCAAGAGAGATGAAAAGGAAAGGTGAGTTTTCTTGAGAGCTTGAGCTTAGAAATGTAAAGGTTGTGTGTTTAGGAGGTGGTTTGAGGTGGTGGAGTGGTGGTTCAAGGTGGCTTGTGGTGGTTTATGGTTAGGGAATGGTGAAGGATGTTGGCTCTTGGAAGAATGAAGAAGAAGTAGAAGAAGAATTCTTTAGGCTTTTAAAAAAAGAAACTTGGAAGTTTTGCAAGTATCAGCAAATGTTGCAAGCTTCCTTTGATGCCAATTTATAGAAAATGAAAAACAATGGAGTGTCATGGGGGGAGAGAATGGCCGACGGCTCTTTGGGGAGGAAAGGAATAGAAAAATATCTCTTTGCATGCTATGGCTTTGGGTATAGCTAGGTATGGTTCAAAGTATGGTTCAAGGTATGGGCAAACATGGTTCTTTAAGCATATTTTTATTGAATTTCAACATGTGATAGATGAATTTGGGGAGGAGTGGCCGGTTGGTGTAGGAGCATTTGGGGGAAAGAAAATCTCATTTTAATGTTGGTTTATGTGTGTGTTTAGAAGTTGATTTGGTTAGGTTATGGATTAAGGGTTGTAAGTAAGTGTTTAGGTAAGGTAATGGATGATTAAGGATGTCAAGACATGATTAAGGAGTGGTCTTGCTTTATTAGTGAAATCAAAACTCATTTTATATTAAAACCATTCACAAACATAATTCCTTAATTTAAGGAATTGGAGAGAGAAACACTATTTAAGATTCCATGACATGGAATCTTGATTTTAAGACAAAGATTAAAGTGTATCTAAGCAACCTTAGGTTCTACTTAACCTTGATTAATTATTTTGACTTTAGATTAGTAATTAGAATTTACTAATATTTAATTAGAGCCTAATATTGCTTAGGGTTTGTTAATCATGTCATTAGGCCCAAAATGCATATAGCTAAGGTTAAAATGGTAATTTTTCACAAAAAACCTCCCGGGCAACTCAGGCTTAGCTCGATATTCAACATCACTTAAAAACATCATTTCAAACCTCTGGGTGAATTTTGTGCTCAAATGGCACTTAATTCGGTGTTGATTAGCCCTAGGGGTATTTTGGTCATTTTGCGCATCGAAACTCAAAAATGAGATTCTTCTGCTCTATTAGGCCACACATAGCACACGTAATTCCCCTCAAGCATTGAGTTGACCCTTCGAGGATTGCTGGCCCATCCTTGAATTCCAAGTGAAACAATCTTAGGGTATTTCGGTCATTTATGCTAAAAAATAAAGACGTTACAAAATCTGCCTTGGGAGGAAGCATAATACATTCTTGAAGCTGTAACGCTTTTCATATCATCTCTGTTGTGAAAGATGGTTTAGTATCGATAGTTTTGGATGATGAAAAGATCCATAAATCACGGCTAGGTCAAAATGGTGAATGAATTTATTTCTTATTTAATTTACATTTAGAATATATTTTTTGGTTTGTAAGTGCTTGTGGATATCTATAAATACAATTTTCTTTTACATAAAAAAAAAAGATGCTGTAGAACATGCAATAATAAGATGCAAAAAAAAAAAAAGATTTACTCAAAATTAGAAACGGATATAATGGAAAGAACTTCCGCGTTAAATAATTTCTTCGGGGCAAGAGAGTTTGTAGGTTAATATATATTTTGAGTTATTATCCATGTCCCATTAGAAAAATTGAGAGTAAAATTGAATAGGGTAAAATTTAATGAAACTTGAGTTAGTTTTATTCATTAAAATTGTATGATATAAGATTTCAAAGTAATATCTTGCCTTAATCATCTCAAATAATGTTAATGTGTCCCATGAATTTTCATACCAATAAAATGGTGGATTTCTGATAATGCACATAATGGTTGAGGAGAAACTAGCCGAGTAAGAAAATAATAAGGGTAAAACATTAGTCTACGGCTAAATATTTGGCTAATGTATACATGATGATTGATAATACTCACATGAAAGATGTTGCTAATGAAAAATGGACTCAAACAACCACGAAAGGGTAAAATACTTGACATGGCTTTAGTTGGTCCGTGGCAAAGGTCTTAGAATGACAATTAATGCATATCAACGGAAAACCCAAGACGAGCTTCGACGTGGTAACCTGTATTTACCCAATTGAGATCATTTTGATATTATTTTGGCCATTTTTCATTTTATACTATGTTAAATTATTAGACTAGTTAATTAAGACCTTTCTTCATACTTTAAGGAGATTTAGTCACCCATATAAGGTGCCCTTCAAGCTTGATGGTTGGCAACAACTAATGGTGGTTGAATATCTAGTGAGAACAATGCCAAGTAAAGATGTTAGCCATCAACTGAGAATGGGTGGACCTTAGTCCTCATGGCAGCTAACTACCCACGAACACTTTTGAACATTGGTTAAAGGAGAAACATGCTTCCGAAATTGAAAAGGAGAGTTTTGACTAAGCCTACAATCATTTCTTAGAAAGTAGGGCAGTTTGAGGAAAGTAGCTTCTGAAGTCAAACAAGTTGAGAAATGGTTGAATAATAGCTCTGGAGGTTACAACAGATGAGTGGGAATTGCTTCCTACAAAATAAGATATATGATGGAAAATTAATTGATGACCCAATTAGTTGAGGCGGTTATCAAATTGGTCAAGGCACTTATATTTAGTATATATATATATATATATATATATATATATATATATATATATATATATATATATATAAACATGTAGGAATGTGACTCGTGTGTTTGTGATTGATTAATTATTGTGTGTCGATAAATAACCATGTACTTGTAAACACAGACAATAAATTAATGACAATTTCATTTATATTTATCTTTATTTTTTTACAATTTATCTTTTGTACAATTTTACTTTTCAAGTTTGGCGTATGAAATTGGACATGGAATTGGAGTTTAGAATTGAAATTGGACTATCCAATTTCAATTTTCTTGTTTAGAGTGACAAATAGAATTGGAATTATAATTTCATAATCCAATTCCATGGAATTCAAAATCAACTAAAATGAATCATTCTTAATTTCTAACTTATACCCTATAAATTGTCAATTCCAAAACTTATCAGGTATCTTTCTCTTCATCAAAGTTTATATAATTATTTCTCTTTCTCATATACTTTCTAATAATCACGTTACAATTCTTTAGTAAGACCAAACTTAAAATTTAAAATTCTAAGACAATTCCACTTCCAACATCCAAATGGACTTCAGTTTTGCTAGAAAATATCTTTGTATCACATCCAAACTCTCTTTGGAGCAGTTTGGGGACCAATTTTTCAAGTGACAGAGTCCCCTCACTTGGTATAAATCATTTGGCAGTTTGAAAATCGTTAGCATTTTGCATCAACTTGTATTCTCTGCAAACTTGGGAATATTCCCTGGCACGCGTTCATATAGCTAGATCCATTCGGGTAGCCAAGTTTTTGTGCAAAATAATAGAGCGGCAAATTTTGTTGCCTCGTTGTAATTGAGAAGGAAAAAAATATAAAAAGATAGCTAGTAGGAAAATAAACATTATATATATATATATATATATATATATATATATATATATAGAGAGAGAGAGAGAGAGAGAGAGAGAGAGAGAGAGAGAAATAAGGTAGAGAATTAAACAAATATCAAGTATATTTGTGTGTATTAAGGATTATTTTTATGTGAGAAACAGGATATAATATAAATCTTAGTCATTAAGTCATACTGAATAATTAAAATAAAAAATTATTTATAGATCATATTTTATTAAGTTCTGTTATTTGTACTTGTTGTGTGTAGAACATCGCTATTCACACCCCATCCAGATTGGATAGGGTATGAACCACATTCAAATAAAGTTCACATCTCATTCAATGATGGAAGAAGTATAAGTCAGCACATCCACCATTGGATAGGGTATAAATAACATTTTTCTATTTTATTTTCACATATATTGAACTAAATGTCAAGTATATTACTTGGTAACAGCTTTTACCACGCTAGTAAAGCAAATTGTATCAAGAATCCAACAAACAAAACAATAATAAATCAACATCTTTTATATTTAAAAATAAATTCTATGCACTGAACATGACTTTACATTGTCAACTAATAAAAATGTTAGAAATTATCAACTCATATTGAATAGACAATTGCTTGAAATTCTATTAGATAGCAGTATAAAGCAATTTCACACTATTAATTCATAAAAATTATTTTTTTATATTTTTGTTTCAGCTTCAAATGCCTTGTAAGCTTTGAATCTACAAGTATAGAGGTGAATTTGCCCTTAGCACTTGGGAAGATCAGCTGGTGGTGGAGGTAGTGTCAATGAAGGACTAGGTCCATTCTGAATCTCAAAAGTCATGCCTAACCCCTGAGACACATGATCGTCAAAATGGCAATGCATAAACCATATACCTGTACATGGTTTCAAGGCATGAAATTAATTAGCGCAATATTTGAAATTGATAGTTAAATCTAAAATTGTCAGAATGGCATTGCATAAACCATACACATGTACATGTTTTCAAGGAATGAAATTAATTAGCATAAAATTTGAAATCGATAGTTAAATCTAAAATCCAATTTTAACAAAGTTCGTGCGTGTCATCCAATTTTCAGAGTTCATGTGTGCGCGCGCGCAGTGTGTGTGGTTTTTAAGTCGAGAAATTAATTAGCATAATATTTGAAAATGATAGTTCAATCTAAAATCCAATTTTCACAAAGTTCATATGTGTGTGTACTCGTGTGCGTGCATGTGATTAAGAGTGAAAATAATAAACCCGGATTTTTTGCTTTAAATCTGATTACAGCCCATCCTCCGACTGGCACAGAAATTGTGTTACGCATTTGAGGATCCACTAAGTTGAAATTTGGCTCATCTTTGGTGGAGTTGTAGTTCCCAAATCCTTGAGCCAAAACATAGAAATTAAAGCCATGAATGTGCATAGGATGACTCTCCACCTCAACTATAGCTGTATTTTGAAGCACAATCTCCACTATCGAATTGAACTTTAATGTCTTTGCTTTTGTTGATTTAGGTGCAAATGCAAGGGAAGGATTTAAGTCGTTAATGGCAGGGTTGGTATAGTCAAACACAATTGGAGGGTTATTTGGAAAATCTTTGGTGTATACTCCACTAACATTTCTAAAGAATGCTTCCAACATTGAGAGCCCTTTACTATTAGGGAGCATAAAGGATTCATTGTTCATGCTAGCTGACAACATAAAACCATTTGGTCCAAGACATGTGTTAGGTGCTGGAAGGTTGCAATTATCTAGGTTAACCCAAAGGTCATGAACATGCGTTCATCCACATTACGCGGAACAGGGAAATAGTGAGGGCTACCAACCAACCCTTTGATAGTGGTGTAGAAGTTGAAGGCTGTTGGTGTGTCATTGAATGCTGGCAGGGTTGGAACTTGGGTGTTGTTGATGAGGCACCATTGTAAATCACCAATGCTCTAGTGGTTGAATTGTTGAATGATCCAGTTACAGTGTGGTATGGAGCCGCAGCCATGTAATAAGATCCAGTTGGTTGGTCAGTTGTGAATAGAACATCAGTGGTTTGGCCTGGTGCAATCACAATAACATCTGTATCATAGAGCTCAGTATACCCAGCATCAATGCCAACAACTGTGAGCTTGTGATTGGCTATCTTGAAGAAATGTTGCTCAATGAGTGCAGCGTTGATAATGCGCAAAGAGTAGGTTTTTCCTGGCATTACGTTGAGTGTGTATGTCTCTGAATCATATCAAAGTGAATTACAAGGGTGTCTTAGGCATATACTATAAAATCAGCAATAGATTCAAATTTATAGGAAAAATTGTATATAAATGTGATTGATATTCTAATATGGGTTTATCTAATTGAGCTCTTAGGATAGTGGTTAAAAATTTCAAAGAGATAAATTTTTTATTGAAAAGTGTGATTTTTAAGTTTTCAAGAGGTAGGGACCATTCAAAAATTTTTAAACTTGTTTTTATTGGAATCCTTAACGAGTGTATTTAGGATACTAGTCAGACAAACCCTTCTAATATTATTGGCAAAAAGTTGACATACGATTTTGTGAGCATGGATAGAGATCACCAGGGAAACCATTGATCGTAAAAGCATCTGAATTATTCGGACCAGCACCAGTCACCAGTCCTTCATTCTCAACATCCACAACATTGGCATTCCACCACTCCCCTACAATATTGATTAAAGGTTTTAGAAAAATTTCTTGTTAATGATAGCTACCAATACATATACCTGTTTGTATGTTCACTTTACATACATATATGAGTAATCAATTATAGCTAAAGGAATTGAAATTGATGAAGGATCATTAAACATAGTAAGGAAAGAAATTACTACCAATCAATAAAGGGATCTCCTGGTATGGCTTATTAGTGAATGGATACATATATCCTATTCGAGGTCGAATGATGAGGGCTCCATAAACAGTCGCACGTAGAAAAGATGCGTGAGCATGCCACCATAGTGTTCCCTCTTGTCCTGTAATATTGAATTTATAGGTATAGCTGCCTCCTGAAGTTATTGGACATTGAGTTACATATTCAGCACCATCTGACCATCCACTGAAAAGTTGAAAAATCCATGCCTGCATATAGGAGGATATCAGAATATAAAAATTTTAGTTAAAATATTATTTTGAGCTAGATTTTTGAATTACGGTTCACGATATCTCAAAAGACTTGCTAAAGGGTAGTCTCCATTCCTTTTTGTTAAACAGTTACTAGGATCTCATATATAATAAAAGCAATATGATAAAATCTCCTTAATCCATCATTTCATATATAATAAATTTTGATAACAAGAAACAAATCCTGAATGGATTATTCCCATATCGACCGTTATAAATACCAAACCTTCATGGGGCCTTTGTTCTAGATACTAATCTATTCTCAAGAATAATTGTCTGTGAATGATTTGTTTTCATATTCGTTATAAGCTTTATAAAATTATTTCAGAGTATCAATTATTTTCATAATCTCATGTTTTAATGAGATTTCATTTTCATGTTAAAGGATGAGAATAAAAGATTCTCATGACCTGAAAATAGTAATTATTGAGTACAACTCCTAAAAACCTCTCAATAATAATTATAATTAATAATAATAATAATAAATGTATTACAACATTTTCAAATTATGATATAATTATATTCTTGAAAATATGTATTATAAAACAAACAAGTTTTAACTTTATTCTTAGGAATCTCAATAAATAATCTCAAGATTTTTTAATACTAAGCAAACAAAATTTTCATGATTCCTAGGAATTACATTTCTGATATTACATTCCCAATAAGAATAAAATTACTGAGAATATAATTTCAAACTTTGAAAAAAACTCCCCCTAAGTTATAAATTGAATCTCTCACTCTCTAATCTTTTAATATTAATAACCCTAGCTAATCAAACAAGAAAACAAAAATGGAAAACATAACAAAACTAGGAAACAATGTCTAAGATTACTTCAGCAAAGATTTTGATTCCACAATGCATTCTAGTGCTCTTTTATGACAATCAAAACCATTTTAAGAAAGACTGAATATTTTGTAAGATATCATGTGGATATTCCAAGCTCCCCCTCAAGCTATAACAAATAAAGCATTAAATGATTTTATTTGTGAGTTTAAATAAAGGAAGGAAAGAAAATTGAGGATTTATGACATATGTTTACAATTTTATTTCTTTATCAAAATAATTGAATATTATCAATATGTTTTATAATAATTTTATTTTTTAAAAAATATTACATCTTAGAAATTTTAAAAATATTTCCCAAATTAATTTGTTACTCACTGTTATTAGCTTGTCTGTATATGCAACCATTTTAAAACCCTTTTAGAAATTTTCTGCTATATTATCTGTTACTATTAAATAATTACAGTATAATTTTAATCAACTATTGAATAAATTTTTATTATTGTAATTTTTTGTTGTAAAATTCACCATTAGATTACATGATCATGTTTTATAGATCATATCTATAAAATTTTAAATTATTCTAAAATTTATTTTGTATAGTTTTTGTTATAATAATAGCAAAAGAAAGTTAATATAAGAGAATAAAATATGGTTCAACTTGTAGCTTACGTTCACGTATCAAACTTTTATAATTGATGTAAAAGTATAACGGAGATTATTACAAAATAAGTTTATATACTTCTCACTATCTCAAACCCAAATATACCTCGCAAGTGTATACACTTAAAACTCTCAACCCAAAAAAAAGTAAAGAGAAGAAAATAAAAAACTTCTCAACAAGAGAATGTATTATATGTTTGAGATGTTTTTGTAAATGAAAGAAATTTCAATTTATAGGCAAAGCTTATGAATGTTAACCATTGGTAAAACAATGGAAATCCATCTTTTTAAGCCACAAAAAACAATAATTTTTATTTATATGGAGATCAATGTAATATATATGTTTAAAATGAAAAATAATAAGAGCCATATGAAACCATTCATTCTCTCTCTCTCTCTCTCTCTCTCTCTATATATATATATATATATATATATATATATATAATATCATTTGTGCCTTTATCTATATGCTTAGACTTACAAGTATAAGAACCTCTATGACTAAACGGGAAGATAATTTATTTATAGAAATTGATATGAAATTCGGAGGGAAGATAATTCTAATTGATTTGATATGTACACCCAAACAAAAAAATTGAAGCTGATATTAAAAGAAAGGACTGGTAAAAATAGTATTTCAGTAAAAATAATATAACAAATTAAATTATAATCTTATTAAAATCCTTCAATTTTTGAACTGTGAAATAGGATTTTTTGAATAACGTAAAACTCATAAATCTTTTTTTTTTTCCTTTCGTTAATTATCTTTTCAACTAAGCTCCTGAAAACATGCTTAGTAGAATTCCTAATCAGACTCTGTAAAATCTGAAGAACACTTGAGGAAATAAACATATTTGAGATACTTCGGAGATGTCAAGAATAATTGAGGAATTTTACACAGATGTAGGAAAAAAAAAAGATTAATTAGTGGATATCTAGTAACAGATATATACTAAATTATTGAGGCCGGTGAATATCTTTAGTTCTTTACTGTATCTTCTTCTAACCAAGGAATAATTTTATTGTCATTCGAAACAGGAAAGTGTAAAATTTTACCAATGAATAGTAATATTGTAGGGTGACTTGTTGAATACATGGACTATAAGAGTGTCACCCTCTTGAACATTAATCGTTGGCCCCGGCAAGCTTCCATTGACTACAGTGATGTCTTGTTGATTGCACAAGCGCTGAACAGACATGTTCTCCACCTGTCACAAATGAAATTCAGTGCATATCATGAAAATATACATAAGGTACATGGCTCACATTTTATAGAATTATGATTAGTTCAACGATCCAGTTTGTGTCGATCTTCTTGCATCACAAAAGAAGGGCAAGCTTCCCCATTTAAGGACTCAGCATATTGCATGGTTTTAAATTGGGTTCGCAACCGCATGCAATTGTGGTAGCAAATATCATTGCGAGACTCTTGTTACCGCATTGTAGCGGTAATTTTGGCAGCGTCAACAGATTTTTTTTTTTTGGGTCAGTTTTTCATATTACAACGTAATCCTAATCATCACAACCGAAAATTGTGACATGTAGTTATCACGTAAGAGATGAAAGGGATAACAATGAGGTCAAATGTTATTTTAACATAAAATGGGATCTGATTGGGACACCACTCTATCACTATTAAATGTAATGATGACCATTACTTTTTCTATCAGTTCATCACATTCAATGATAATAAAATAGGTGTCTAATTTGAACACTCACTTTTAGATGTTGAAAACCATTGTAAGAATGAATAAGAACATACATTGAAAGTGTGTTCCACAACAGCAGCAGAAGCCAAAGAAGAGCCAAGGACGAGAGCAAAAGCCCATGCTAGAGAAAACAGAAAGAGCTTCATGTTGTTTATAAGGACTTGGTGCTATGTTATCTAATGCAATGTGATGCTCCAAGCAGGATCATTGTGTCCTATTCATGGGAAGACACTGAGATCGAGGTTGCTACAGTGATTCTTGGTTTAGAAATGAGTAAAATAATGCATCGTGCATGATTCGGTGTAAAGCATTTGAATATCGCCTAACTAGGAAGCATGGAATTTTGTTATCCAGCTATATTTTGGCCAATAATAAATTAAATATCATCCACTAAGGAGGATGAAACTAAGTCAATAGCTTGTCTTGTTAAGCTAACCGGGAATTTTGAATGTGAATAATTCCCAATCTTAGTATATATGGCCCATAATATATGACCAATATTGTTTAATCTATGAAAGAATTCAGAGAACCAGATAGAATGATGTGAAATTTTGTTGATTTTTAGATAAATAAGTAAGTCCTGCTATTTTATATAATTTGAACACTATGATTTTTGTCAAGAATCCTCACAAACAATTTCTGGTTAAGCAATATTGCTGTTAATTTATTTACATGCTGCCAGTTCATGAACAATCCCCTTAGTTTTTTTTTTAATTTTTTTTTTGTACTTCTTAGTTTTGGTTTTAGTTTTTGTCGGTTCAAAAAGAGAAACTTCATCATTGTGCAGTTGATTATGGCATGAAGTTTTAACGTATAACCAACTGCATCACAATTTAATTTTTTATTTGTAAAAATAAATTCATTTGATTTTTCTCAATTTCTCTAATGATTATTTATCTAAGGGTGTTTGTTTTAGGGTATATTTAATTATTCTAAGAATAGATAGTTAAAAATGATGTGTTCTTACGTTTGTTATAAGTTTACAAAAAAATTTTGGTTATTAATTATTCCATGAAAAAAGATTTTCCTATAATTTAGTGAAATCTTGTTCTCAAATTGAAGGGTGGGGAAAAAAATTCCCATGACTTAGGAATCACAATTATTAAGAAAATTTACTAAATCATCCTTTAATTATTTGACTTTTTCTCTCTGGATGATTGTGTTGAGGGTATTTTGAGAATTATGACATATATTCTCAGGAACATAAATTATAAACAAATAAGTTTTAAATTTATTCCAGGAAATTTTAACAAATAATACCAGGAATGTTTTACTAAACAAATAATTTTTTAAATATATCCGAGATTAATATTCCTAGAAATATTATTTCCAGGAATGCGATTCTATGGAAACCAAATTTCAAACTTTGAAACAAACGTCCCCTAAGTTTAATAAAAGAGTACCCTAATATTTTATGAACCAAATATGTAAGATTTGATAGGTACTTAATTAGAGAAGCTTGTGATGACCTGTTAATACTAGTCTATCTTGCGTATATTTCAATGGGGCAATTACTAGTCTGACTATATGGAAGGATCAATTATATTGTTCCCTTTTTTAAAATATGAAAAATCAATTTGAGACTTTCAAAATTTTAATTAGGGACTAATACATTTCTAATGGATTAATTTGGATATTTTTTTCTAAACATTTTATATATGGGAAAGTGTTATCGATGGCTAGAGACTGATTGCTACGTGTATATTTTTGCATGTAGATGTGTTTTCTATTATGTTTGGGTTGTTGATAATTCGGTTTGGCCTACTGTTCCATTTTCTCTTTGTTGTAGGGATGTTTGAAATTACTTCAAATTTCCCAATGTAATCATTATCTTTTTGTGGACTGTTTAATTGTTTCAGTATACTGGTAGAGGTAAAGACCGACCTTAGAAGGTCGGTTTACCCACCACCACCTCTATCATTGCCCCTCCCACCACCTCCACCATCGCCCTTTCAACCACCTCCACAACCTCCCCTTCAACTACCTCCATTTCCATCTTTGCCACCACCACCCCTCCCTTTTGGATGATGCCCACTCCCAAGTACGGCCTCCCACCTCTACCCTATTCCCACTCACAGCCCATCTCCTGAGGCAAATGACCCTACCAACCTTATCGCTACCCCAAATCTTGGCCTCATATCTCATCAGGTTCCTATTTCCTCAGGTGGGTCATAGACATAGGATCCAAATGGGAGGCCCCTTGGCCTAGATGGTAGGCCACTTGGACCTGATGGTAGAACACTCCACCAGATTAGGCCAGACGGTAAAACAGGTAAGTTTAAACATGCTTTCTATGACATTTTAATTTTGCAATGCGTACGATATTTAAAATATTTTCATTGTTTTTAATTTAGTTCATCTATATAACAACTTTAATCCTTTTACTAGAGTCACCATTGGATCATGGAGGTTATACATAGTAAGTATAAACACCCATGACCCACTTAGACTAACATCCTAGATATAAGTAGTAAGGGAGCTCCTAAACCCACACCCAAAAGGATGAGTAGTAAGGGGAGAGCGGTGAGGTTTGGGTTGATCTCGCTGAGACCACTTATGTAAGTTTGAATTTGGACCTCTTTCTACTTAATTTTTATTACTTTTTTCATTTATGTCATAATTATTTCTTACAATTTGTTTTTTCTTTTTTTTTTCCCTCTATGTAGCGTGAGTTTATAGACCTGGGAGCAGGCATAGATCCAGGACTAGACCAAAGTGGCTAAGGCGGGCCTGATGCTAACGTAATATGCCAAAAATAGGTGTCATTAGGAACATCAAGTCTAAGCTATGTAAGCGTTGGATAAAACTTAAGAGAGATTCAAATGCCTTATATATATAGTTCCCAAAAGGAGAAAATAAATTATAAATTTATAATGAATTTAGTACATAAATTTTTTATATGCTAATATTCAGTTAGTATTTGAATTTGATATTTATTCTTTTTATGAAATCTATTATTCAGTTGTGGTACCACGTTTGATTTTTTTTTCAAAACCTTGAAAATATTGTCTTATCAAATCTATTAGATCTAATATGTTTATAAGTACCGTTGATATTTATATTTGTATTAGTATTATATATTATATATTTTATTGAAAAATATTTTCTATTCATTAATGAATTACAATGATATTTATTTGAAGATATTAGATATTATTTATATTTAACATGTATTATGAATATGATTTGTTACCCGTTATAGAAAATTATTAGATATTATATAAGAAGCTATCAATGATTAAATTAAGTATAAAATTTATTGATTTGTGAATTATTATTATTATTATTATTATTATTATTTCAAAACTCAATTGCAAGTTATGTGAACGCATCATCATGGGTATACTGGACTATTTCAAAACTTAATTGCAAGTGTCATGTGTTTGAATTTTTTTAATTAATAAAAGCACTTGAACTATTGAAACAAAAGAAAACAATTAAAAGCACACTCGTTTCGACGTTTGCGGATAAACTGGATGCGGATTGCATTACTTTAGGGTTTTTTGTTTACACTTTTAGTATATATTTGGCACATCATAATACTCTTAAACAATCTTCTAAGAACTTTAGCAGCCCAAGGATTTTTTTCTAGAGAGAAAAACTCGATTTCTCTAAATTTTCTCCAATTAATCTCTTCCGGTAAGTAATCTTCATGGAATTTAGTCAGTTCTTCTCTTTGCATCTAGTTTGTGAGTTAGTGCATGATCATGCATGATTTTCTCAAACTTTTCTTCCTCCCTACCATCCCAAACTCAATTTGGGTGATAGAATCAAATTGTTTATGTTTTCATTATATTGTTTGATAGTTACTAGTGCTATTTTTGCTCCTTAAGGTCAAGTTGTCAATGAAAATGCTCTGTACCAACGGTGAGTGGGTAGTTGCTCGTAGCTATATATTTGCCATTAAAAATATTTTATAAATTGATTATAATCGCTATTATTATGAAAATCATATTTTGGAAAACTCATGGGACCATTGTTTGTTGCATGATTGTCAAAATGTGTCACCAAGTCAAGTTATATTATATTTCAAGAATATATGATTTTATATGGTATGACATGAATCTTCTCATCAAAATAGGTTGACATTTATCATGATTTCACAGTTAAAAGTATTATTTAATTATCAAATATGAATAACAGGCAAGACATCATAGAACAACTTTATGAATATTAGAAAATATTATTATTATCTATTTAGCACAATATGACTTAGCTAGTTACCATAAAACAGTTAAGAAGATAAAACATTCATAACTACTTAATAGTTACCATATGAATAACAGTTAGAATAGTAAGGACAATTACATTGTTATGCAAATTTCAATTATATATATAGAGCCCAACCTAATATTAGAATAAGCTAAACAACTAATATAGTGCCTAATTAAAATGAGAAATAATAATGTTTAGCATAATAAGATTTAGCCAGTTGATAAATAGTAGCCAACAACTAAGTTATACAAACATATTAGTAAATACTTATTATGTATTGTAAGAATAAAGCCAGAATAATAAGAATGACCTAAGTAACAATGAGAGTTTAATTAATAGTTATTAGGCAACATGATAGGACATAGTCAATCAATAAAAAATTAATTAATAGTTTTCGCAGCCTCTATGACTAAATTTTATATATATATATATATATGCATTTCATTTTTGGAAAATTCTTTTATACTGAAATTGTGCAAAAATAAATTCATCATTGACACTAAATGTGAGATCATCGTTATCTTTTTCATGTTTATTATCTTCACCACTAATGGTACGGCAATACTTCATTAAAATTTACTATGATTTTTTTTTTGGGGTATTAGATAGACATAAAGGTTAAATTAAAAAATAAAGAAAAAAGAATTATATTATTTATTTATCTTTCCTTAACGTTCAAACAGAAATCAGCCTCGAAAATTTGCATTTTCCTTTTCTCTTTTCGGTCAACCTGAAAGTTGCCTCACCAACTAGCACAATTAGTCGATAAATTCGGCTTGTGACAGTGGGCTTGAAGGAAGCGGCTAGCAACTCTCCAAGACATTAATTCAAAGTTCAAACCAATACGCAATAGTCAGACAATAAATAAATAAATAATAAAATAACCAACACGCAATACTAAAGCAGATAGGTATATATATATATATATATATATATAGTTCCTATCCTCGCTTATAATCTGCCCCTTCAGTTACGATCCAAGCAAAAGTGGTATCAGAGCCAAAAATGCGGGAGAGAGATAGGTTCTTTCAGTTTGTCTGTATTACTGTTAAATTATTTCTTTAGCTAAGTTTGTTATTTAGATCTGAGTAGGGTGTTTGTTGTTAGTCTGGTAGAGTGTAGTGTAGGTGAGAGCTGTGTATACGTTGGTTAGACCAGATAGTGGTCCCGAGGAAGGCCTAAGGGAGAGTGAGACCGTTGGTCAGCTGGGTGGTCCGTAACATAAAACTCTGATAGGATTAATGGCAAGACTTCTTAGGACTCTAAGTAATCTAAACTTAGGAAGAAATAATGAGATAGTAGTTAGGACAAATAATGAAGAAGTTTCCTCCTCTAATAATAATAGTTCCTCATTAGAATTACAAATAGCTAAAATCGAAGAAAGATTACATAATTGGTCATACCTATAATTAGGAAAAATGAAGTATACAAAAGTCAACATCTATGGCAAAGGAGAGATGAAGAAATACATATGTTAGAATATAGTTATCCTGTACAAGTAATAATAACATCATAAATATATTAGAAAATGAAAAGTTAAAAGAACATAGGGAGAAAGGATTTAATTTTATTCACATAGGATTAATCCAAGTAGGCAAAACCAAACTTTAAGTTAGGAGTAAACACTCCCATATTAGTAATATTAAGAGATATAAGATTTAAAAATTTTAAAGATTCCTTAATAGCGACCTTAGAAAGTAATTGCCATGATGGTCCTATTTTTTAATTGTTACCCTAATTTTGCCATGAATATAAATAATGATTATACGGCAGAAGCTATAAAATTATATGTTAAAACCCCTGATAACATAATAGATGAAAAGTATGATCCTCTTCAAATAATATATAGAATATATTATAAAGTAACAAAAATAGATTATAATTTTAGAGCCTTGAAGCAATCTCCTAGAGATGAAACCATACTAGTCCAAGCTAATTTGAGCAAGACCACGGTACAAGTCCCTAAAAAGTTAAAACACTCGGAAGTAGTAAAAAATATTCCAGAAGAATGGGTGTTACAAGATGTAGTACAACCCGAAAAAATAGAAAATACTCAAGTAAGGGAAATAATCCAAGATGGAAATAATATTAGATTAAGAATGAATAGATCAAAGTCTATACAAATACCAGAATCTCATACTATCAACTCAGAAATTTCTAGACATTCAATAGATAATTCAACCATTAATATTGACTTAGTAGGAATAAATAATAGTAGAGCTAGAATTGCAACTCCACTTTATGAAGATAATTATTCCAACAGCTTCCCAAATATTAAATACTTTAACCAGAAAAGAGCCTTTTGAAATAGATAAAGAATGGATAAGAAAAGATTTTGAAGCTGAATATAATAAAGAAATAAGAGAATGGTTTTTTAATACTTTTAGTACACAAGAAACCTTAGAAATTAGAAAGATATTTTATCAATATATGGAAGATAATGAGATTAATCTATATTTCTTTGATTGGTTAAAAAATACTTATAATAAAGGAAAGGAATTTTGTCCTTTGGTAAAAACTACTATAGCTTGGGAAACTAAAGCTGGAAAGATAATAGAATCAGAATATCCACCAAAAGAACATGTATTACTAGACTATCTGAAAACACTAATATAGAATTAGCTAAGTATAAAGATATTGTTAGTGAAAGTGGAATAGTGGATAAGACGGATATAAGAAAGATACATCAACAGCTGAATTATTCTAATACTATGTTAGAAATAATGAGTAATCAGTTAACAAGAATTGAAGGAAAAAGTGAACAAAATAGTATTAGTTCAACTAGTTCAAGTCTGTTTAAAAATAGTTCATCCCAAAATTAATAGAAACTCCTATTTATAAAATAGAAAGTAGTTCAGGGATTCTAAAACCTAATAAGAAAATAGAAATGGATATAGAAGACATTAAAGAAAAGCTCAAAGGATTAAATATTACTAAAAAAGAGATAAATACTTTAGACTTAGAAATAATGAAATTAACTACTAGAGTAAATCCTAGAATTCGAAATTATTATCCTAGGCCTACCCCCTGATATAGGTTATGAAGAAAGAGGTATGCAGTATCAAAATACTTATTCAGGTGGAAACATAGAAGAATGGAATATAGATGGAATGAGCGAACAAGCTATATTAGATCAAACCTGCCAAATAGCTATGTTTTCTAGCCTTAAAATCTAGCGGATTATCTGAAAGAGAACTGCCCTAGTTATAATACATGGATTTACTGGACAATTAAAAGGATGGTGGGATAATTTCTTAACCCAAACTGATAGAGAAACCATATTAAATAGTGTAAAACAAGAAGGAGCATAAGTAATCTCAGATGCGGTAACAACTTTGATTGTTTCTATAATTAAAAACTTTATAGGAGATCCTAGTATTTTTAGAGAAAGGATAGGAACTCAATTATTAAATTTAAGATGTCCAACTATGTTGATTATAGATGGTATAAAGATGTATTTATATCTAAAGTTATGATGAGAAATGATGCTAATAACTCGTTTTGGAAAGAAAGATTTGTAGGCTTTACCTAGTCTATTCGCGGTAAAAGTCATACAAAAATTACAAACTCATTATGGTAGTCAAATCCCATATGATACCTTAACCTTTGGACAAATACATAATATTGTAGTTGAAACAGGAATAGAAGTATGTCCTGATATGAAGTTACAAAATAAAATGAAAAAAGAAAAAATAACCAATAAAAGGGAATTAGGAACCTTTTGCCAGCAATATGGACTAGATCCTTTAAAAGCTCCAAGTAGACAACATAAGAGACAGATTAAGAAACAAGGAAAATATGTAAGAACCAATAACCCTCAAAAATTTTATAAACCACGATATGCTCAAAAAACCCCCCAAAATTATAATAAACCTTATATAAAGCCAAGACCTAAGAAAGTTATTAAAAAAGAAAATGTATGTTGGAAATGTGGAAAACCCGACATTTTGCAAAAAGTTGTCGGGTACAACAAAAAATAAACGAATTAACTAATGAAGAATTAAAGCAAACATTATTAAATATATTTATTAATTCGAACCAACAGAATTGAAGAAGAAATGATTAGTGAAGAAGAAACTGAAGATAATGAAATTTTCCAAATAGATAGGATTTCCTAAGAATCAGAGATAGAAGAAGAAGAAAAATATTGTTTAGGACCAGGACTTTGTAATTGTGAAACTGTATGGTTAAGAGCTTAAATGTATTAAGCAGTGATCAAACCTCGGTCTTAATATCTATAATAGATAAACTAGAAGATTCCCCATTAAAAAATGAATTTCTACAACAGTAAACGAATTAATTTCTAAGGAAGAAAAGCAAAGAAAAGAAATAAAACCCACGGAAATGAAAGAGGTATTTAATAGGTTTAAATCTCCTAAGGAGAACGTGACTAAAAGATCTAAGAATGAAATTAAGAATTTAAAAAATGAAATTTCAGAACTTAAAGAACAAGGTATTAACTTAGAATATAGACTATTAAAATTAGAAGGAGAACAAATAATAAATAATCAAAAGTCAAAATCTATAATTATAAAGAAACAGAAGAAAGTTCTACCCCCTTTATTAATATATTAAGTCTTATAACTACGCATAAATGGTGGACACAAATTACTTTGGTAATTAAAAATGAAAGATTTGATTTAATAGCTCTAGTAGACTAAGGTGCTGATATAAATGCCATACAAGAAGGAATAATACCAACCAAATATTATGAAAAAACTACTGAAAATGTATCAGAAGCAAGTGGAACTGGATTAAAAATTAAGTATAAACTTTCAAATGCCAAGATTTGTAAAAATAAAATTTGTTTTAAGACATCCTTCGTATTAGTAAAAAATATTGTAAATACTATAATTTTAGGAACCCCTTTTATATGTTTATTATATCCATTTTGGACTACTGAAAGAGGTGTAGAAACACATGTAGTACCAGATAACCCAATTCTTTTTGAATTTCTAGAACCTCCTAAGAAAAAAGAATTAAATCTATTACAAGAAGTTTCCATATCAGAAGAAAAATTAGTTCATTAGAAACAAAGACAGATTAATCTTTTACATAAAGAAATTTATTATAAAAAAATAGAAGAACAACTTACAACGGATAAATTACAAAAAATTATAAAGCATTTTAGAGAAAAAATAGAAAAAGAAAATGTGATAACAATCCAATGGCTTTTCATCATAGGAAAATCCATGAAATATCTTTACCCTATGAAGATGGATTTAAAGAACAAAATATACCTACCAAAGCTAGACCTATACAGATGAATGAAGAATACTTGACATACTAAAAAGAAATCCAAGAATATTTAGAAAAAGGATTAATTAGACCTTCTAAATCACCCTGGAGTTGTTCAGGATTTTATGTTATGAAAGCATCAGAAATAGAAAGAGGAGCCCCTAGGTTAGTAATTAATTATAAGCCATTAAATAAGGTTTTAAAGTGGATTAGATATCCTTTACCCAATAAAAGTGATTTAATTAAGAGATTAAATAAAGCTAATATATTCTCCAAGTTTGATATGAAATCTGGATATTATCAAATATCAGTAAAAGAAGAAGATCGATATAAGACCGCATTTGTAGTACCCTTTGGACATTATGAATGGAATGTAATGCCACAAGGACTTAAAAATGCTCCCAGTGAATTCCAAGAAATAATGAATAATATTTTCTATCCATATATGAGCTTCTCTATAGTATATTTAGATGACGTTTTGATCTTTTCCAAAGGAATTAATCAGCACATTAAACATTTAGAAAAATTTATCGAAATAATTAAGGAAAATGGATTAGTTGTATCAGCTAGAAAAATGAAGATCTTTCAAACTAAGTAAAATTTCTAGGTTATGAAATATATCAAGGAACATTTACACCAATTAAGAGATCCATAGAATTTACAGAAAAATTTCCAAACGAAATAAAAGATAAAAGACAATTACAGAGATTCTTAGGTTGTTTAAATTATGTAGCGGATTTTATTCCAAATATTAGAGTTATATGTGCCCCGTTATACAAACGTCTTAGGAAGAACCCCCCTCCATGGGATGAAGAGATGAGTCAAACCATCATTAAAGTCAAGAGTATTGTTACAAGTCTTCTGTGTTTAGGAATACTAGATCCTTCAGCCTTCCTTATCGTAGAAATAGATGCTTCAGATATAGGATATGGTGGGATCCTTAAGCAAGTCCTCCCAAGTTCAATAAAAGAGCAAGTTGTTCGATACCATTCAGGTATTTGGCATCCAGCACAACAAAAGTATTCCACAATTAAAAAAGAAATTTTATCTATAGTATTATGTATTACTAAATTTCAGGATGACTTATTTAATAAAAAGTTTTTAGTAAGAACGGATTGCAAAGCGCCCCAAATGTTTTACAAAAAGATGTCAAAAATCTTGTTTCTAAACATATCTTTGCCAGATGGCAAGCACTTTTGTCTTGTTTTGATTTTGATATCATACATATCAAAGGGGATAAGAATGCTTTACCCGATTTCCTTACAAGAGAATTTTTGCGGGCTCTGCCCACATGAGTCAGAATCCAAACACAAGAGATAATTATGGTCCTCCTAGGAACCATAAAAAAGCATCTGTACCAGCTGCATTAAATACGCCTATGACTATGTCACAGGTTGTTAAAAGCTCTACTGATATATCTTCTCAAGATAAATTTAAAAGTCCTCAGCCTTAACACCATCTCAATTATTCTTGAACAAGCCCACATATCATGACCATCCCTATATTGAAAAACCAAATTCTTTACCAGTTATGGCCATAGAAAAAGAATGGTTTACCTTTAGAAAAACCATGTATAAGCAGATATTTCCAAAGCCATTCCATTATGTACCAACCCATCCTCAAAAGACCCAAAAATTTTATGAATATATCCTTGTTGACACTGATTCTGTAGAAGTTACCCATGTAATTGATAAAAATGATCCCAGGAAATCTCCCATTCCAAGCTTAAGATTATAAAGATCTTAACCGTAAAAGATTGGAATCAGCCTCTTTACCAACTAAAGGAATTTACTAGAGAATTTGAGCCTTAGTATTATAATTACTTTGATTACATAGAAGCTTGGCATCATGTACTAGATTTCTCACCTAATCCCCATTCATGGTTCTTTTGGTTTAAAAGGGAATCTCTTTACAATTCCCTAAGTGGTTTCTTAAGTGGTTTCATGATTTTGGACCTATTCCAAGCCATCTTCCCAAAAGAGACAGCAATGGGATATGAGTATTGGAAAGCTATGACATCCTTTGTACCAGAAATGAAATTGATCTCCTTTGTCACATGTCTAGGTGTACCCTGGATAATGCAATGGGAATATAACTCAGCAAAAATGGAAGAAGATAACAGCATACAATTCTTAGTAAAAATCATAAAGGTCAAATGGTGGGAAGTATTTGATTTAAAATTAATCAGTAAAAATGCTATTGATGCATGGTTGTCTCATTCGCATGATAAAAGGCCCCCATCCTCATCAAGCACCTCAAAGACAGCTGAACTTCAAAAAGAATCTAGTTCTTAGCACAAAAGCAACAATTATTGGCAGGACTAGCCTAGCCACTTAGAAGAAGAAATTCAAGAACAGATTAAAGCAATATCAGCAAAGTCAGAAGATGACGAAGAAACTTGTTCTAGTCCAGGTCATTATTTTGAAGATACGGAAGATCAGGACAATTTGTAACAAATGTCTGGATAAGAATCAGCAAAAGTGTCGGAGCATCCTGAACAGTAAAAGCCAAAAGCACAAAAGGAGAACAAGCCAAGAGTAATGATAAAGCAAACACCTATTTGTCAAAAAGAAGGAAAAGAAGGAGACAAGCTTACAAAGAAAGCAAGAAGATTGTCAAAAAGCCTAGATATATAGCTAATAAAAGTCAAAAGGCTATAAAGTAAAAGTTACTAGCCTTGTCCTTTGTAATGATATAAGAATCTTATGATCTCATTATGATGTAAGCGACATAGTACAATTGGCCTCTATAAAAGGCTAGGCCAAGATAGTAGCAATATATCAAAAATTTCACTAAGCCTTAGAATAAGCTCTAAGTGATAGCCTTCCCATTTCAGTCCTCTACAAAGCCCCTTTTGTATCATATTTGTGCAAACACTACTGAAGTATTCAATAAAGCTTTGAAGTTTACCAGTATCATTATCTTGTAAGTTTTATGTTAAATTATGTTTCCTTGTTATAGATTACGAAGAGCATTAAGACGATTGAGAAAACATGAAAAAGATATATTAGATACTATTGAAGAATTTGAAAAACATCCTTTTCCTCAAGACCAAATATTATTAGATCAATTATATGATATGTTTTTAACTGTTGATGAAAGAAAAAGCTATATAAAAAAGATTTTAACTGGTATGAGTTATTGTTAAATGTATCCATTATATGTTTTGAGAAAACAACTTAAAAATTTACATCAATTGTGGATTCAAACTTTATCTGACATATTTGATTTAGAACGCCTACAAGCTACTTTTGAAAATATTAATCACTTGAACAATCTTTATCTTCAATTTCAAGTATTGAATATAAAATAAAATTAATTAAATACGATTTGTCTATCCTCGCCTAATCTGTCCCCCTTAAGTTACGATATCTTTCTTCGGTGCTAGGCCAAGTACATTACAATCCTTTTAAGAGAAAAAGTTTATGGTTTGTTTTAAAACTAAATCAAGAACTCAGCACGTTTTCATTGATTTTTACTATACTGTACGTATGACTCCCCACATAGATAGCTCACCACGGGTTTACATTTTTTGTTTACTGCATGCAGCTAATCTTTTATAAGTTGTGTTAATTACTCATAATAATTATTTACACGTGTCTTGATGTCGGATCCAAAAGGATATGCAATGGAGGAACAAAATAAGTAGTAAAATAATTTTTTTAAGTATCTAATTTAATCACCCATTTTTCAATCAAATGCAGAATTTATTAACAAATGATAGCTGTATGTAAAAAATTTTCAGTATATACTTTTCATATATATTAATTAGTTTATTATTTCATTAGCATAATTAGAAAAACATAAGAAAATTTAAAAGTCCAATAAATATTACTACCTACTAGATAAATGTCAGCTAAAATTTTTATATTGAAATATTAACATGTTGTATGAAGTAACGTTTTTTTAATTAAAAATCATACATATGAAAAAGTAAAAAAAAATATGATTTTACTTTTTTGAATATGAATTTATTATGTTTTAAAATTTAAAATTATAGCATTTTACTAAACGATAAAATTTTCAGAATTGTTTTATAATTTTATTATGTACATTAAATATAAATAAACTAAAGGAAATTAAAAATTATAATGCTTAAAATAATCAAATAATATATACAATATTAGAAGGAGGAGGAGTCAAAATCTCTTCCTCCTATATATCAACACAATCATATTCAGGTATTTAAGATCTCAAGGAGGAATTTTTGGACACTAATTACCCATTTATTGGCTCGAACGCAAATTACTGATTAAGAGGAAGAAATATATGCTATTCTAACGGGTTATGTGTTGATTTATTTAATAATATTGACTTAAACTATCATTTTTTATGTTTCCGGCGCGTTGTCAGACATTTCTTCAAGAAAGAGACCTACAAGCATTTGGTTGGATAGCATAAGTAAAATAAAATGCTTTAAATGGATAAATAATTTTTGAAAAAACTTTAGAAGGGCCGGCATTTATAGATCCTGACAGTCTTTTTTATATCATCAAAGGTAAAACAAAAATGGAATAAAATTAAAGAAATAAAAAAATATAATAAAAAAATGCAATTGGATTCTTATTACTTGACAACATTTAGAGAAAAAAGAGAGATACATTTCCTTCCTTCCTTTTCATTTAAGGTGGAAATTGTTTATCACATTAGGATTTAGACACTCCATCTATTTTTTGATATGTATAAAAATAATAACCAATATCCCTTAATTTTCGTTAAAATTATACAACTTATTAATATTAATTTATTATATACATTTATTAGTAATATCTATTTATCTTATCTATTTATTGATATCAGATTAGCAGTAATATTAAATATGAAAACTGTCATTTTAAATTTATTATTTTTAAGGTTTAAATGATCAACACTAGTTAATTTCTGAAAATGTAAAAACTACCATATCTTACTCTTGATTTTCAAATTAAAATTACAAATATCACTAATTTTATTTTATATAGTTCCTTTAATTTTTAACAGGTTGTTTGGAATAAAGGAAAAAGAAAAGATGAGATGAAATTGAATTCAATTCTATTGGGAATTGAAATCTCTGTATGAAATAAACAGGAAATTATATAATTGAATTCAATTATTACAATATTTTGAATGAATATGAAAATAAATTGAATTCTTTATTTTGAATTTTATCTTTCCTTAATAATGAAAGGGGGAAGCAAGGAGAGAGAGAAAAAGAAAAGGTACTAGATGAGATTTAATTAAGGATGCTTTTGGAATATTAATTTTTAACTTTAAATCCATCAAGTTACTATAGTAAATTAGACCTGTCTTGGTCTGATTTAGTTTTGGACATTTTTATAGAATTGAATTCTCTTCAAATTTTAATTTCTTGCCATTAATGGGTTCCAAATCAGGCAATTAAATTTAATTCAATTTTAATTTCTTGAATGAATTCAATTTCTAAGTATTTTCAAATACTCTAAAAAATCTCTTTTTTTTTCATTTCCCTGTTACATTTAATAAAATAAGAGATAAATACTTTCATTCTTTTTGTTCCTTTCTACTCTTTCTGAATCATGGATAAGAAACAAAAGCCTCAACTTCTAGTACTAGTCTGAAATCAAACTTATTCGACAACCCTAAATTTTAGGGGTGAATGGAAGAAGACAAAGACAGAGTATGGGAGATGGCCAAATATTTGAAGGAGGTGTCTTTCATAGTCTTTGCGGACAACCTTCCTGTCTCAATGAGAAGATTGTGGTAATATATGGTAGATCTTTAAGTTGAAGGGTAAGATTGTTGACATTAATTTATCAAGGAAGAAAAGGAGAACATCAACAATGCCTTTTACATTTATAAGAAGTGTAGTTAGAAAGGAGTCCTAGCTAGAACGCAATCCTCAATCTGAATGGTCTAGAAATAAGATGCCTTTTACATTCTACTGCTTTCAGTCTTATCCTTACTGAGAATCCATATAAAATCCAGATCCTACCGCTAACTCATGTATATGAGCAATTTTCAGATCCCAAGAGGCTACCACGGGAATGATCCTCAATTGTCCAAAAGGAGGTGGTATCTCAATATTTAAGAGGGTAAGATATATATTTTAGCCCTAACTTTAGGTAATCTATAATTTAGGACTTTTTGAAACATATATTGTGACACCCTGACTTTTCAAATAATGCAAAACACCCAATTCTTATTAAGTTGACATATGTTTTTACCATTAAGTAGTCATATATGTAACATCCTAGAAGAACCCAACTACGCTTAAGTTCGCATTTGGATTCTATTAGATGTCACCTATATCTTTGTCATTTTTCTTTTGAAATTAACTTAGAAAAATATTGATAATTTTTTTTCTTTTAAATTACTTTTCAAAAGCTTAAGCCTGAAGCGAGAATTAAAATACATAGCACTTACATAAATGGTACTCAAAATTACTTTGCGTGATTACTTAATTCACTAAAGCAAATAAAGGACTAAATGTAAAATTACCATTGCATAAGCTAAAAGGTAACTACTTAATAAATAAGTCATATGGGACATATACCATAGTGATAAGTTCTTAATAACAATTTAAATTTTATGACTATAGGTATATTCGCATCTATAACATAACTAAACTCCGAGTGCTAATTCTTGGAAGGTCTAAAATCTTCGCATGATTGCCTCCTTCTAGCTTTGTTGCTGCAAGTGGACTCATTCATCTCTAAGTTAAACAACGGAAAGAAACATAGGAGTGAGAAATACAAGATTTCTAGGAAGTTCCTACTTACACTAAAAGTGTCATTGTTGTCCCAGTCACTTTGGGTTTATTATAAAACGGTGGACATATATATGGTTCAATTACTAAATTTTAAACGTAATTAGCCAAAGTACGGTTGCTTTTAACTATTCTTATAACATTAACGGAAATATATATTCAGTCATTTATTAGTCATGCATCCAAATATATCATATAAAATCACTAATGAGAATAATAATTTAGGAGATGCATGCATTTCATGATTACTCATCCTCAACATTTATATTTCGGGGTTCCTTTCTTTGTTTACTTTGGGTACCATACCTTCGAGGTCCCATTAGTGTATTTATGAATTACTCATGAGATGAATACATCAATGCTTAGACCACCCTAAAAGGGTAATAAGCTGATACGTGGCCGTTGCCACAACCTTATGGTTTTCTTTCCATTGCCGTGATCTCAACGGTTTAGAGGGTTAAGCCGTAAACTTAGCTCAAGTCCACTTTTCCAGACTATCATTGCTACTTTTATAGGCTTTACTTTTATTCTCACTGAGTAAAATCACCAATACCTTAATCTCCTTTGAGGATTAAGCATTGATTTGATCATTTATTATTTCATTTGAAACATGAATGTATGCACATCATTATGCAATCATTAATAAATCATGGCACAATCAATCATTTCATCATCATTTCATATCTCATCACTATATATTCACATTACTAAATATCACTTCATATAAAATAGTAGACATGTCATGTAAATCTCATAGTAATCAGCAAATAATCTCATATAAGATCTCATATAAATTTATCATGAACGATTCACATTAAGCAACCCAAGCTATCAAGTCGAGTCCCAGTGTTCCTAAGGGGTCATAGATGTCTTGATTTGTATGTATACATTATGAATGTCTTTCTTTATACTCTTTAGCATTCCCTTATTTCATTATTGCATTTCAAAATATTATTAGAGGTTCTTTATATATTTTAGGCTCTCCTATGTTTGAAGATTATTGCAACTTAGATCCTTAAAATCTCTTTACAAGACTTGAATCTTCTATTTATAGTTCTAACGTCTTTTATAGAAAAATTTGTATCTTTCTATATACTTATTATCCTAGCATTTTAAATATAGTCTCATATTCTTGTCTCATCAACCTTTCTATTAAGGGTAATTTTATTAAAAATACATTTATGGTTATGCCATAGTACCCTTGTAAAGTTACCTTTTTCAAACTCTCTTAGCACACTATCCTGAAACTTTATTTCTCATTCCATTTTTATGTAGTGCAAATCTATATGGATAGCATACATGAGTGTGTTCCTATATGTGTTAGCTTTCCAACAGAGTTGAAATCAGTCCATTTGCATTTTTCTAGAGTGAGTTACACCTATTTTACTACTGCAAGGTCAGATTTAGAGTTTCAACCTTTGGCTTAACTTTGGAAATTTATATCTTGAGCTAGAGAACTCTGTTTTAGGTGATTCTTTTGGAGAGTGATCTTTATTAAGTCTAGTTTGTAGAAAATATATTTTTATTCCAAAAGGTTCATATTCTATGAGTTTCATATTTCAAAGTAACTACTACAGAAAATAGCTAAAAATCCAGCACCTATCATTTTCATATTTGATATTACTTCCTTAACATAAGGACCATTTACCATGTTTTTAAGCATATGAGCATGAAAATATCATAAAAACATTTTTAACAGATAAGTGCATGCAATGATTCTAAAATATATTTCACAAACAACCATTCAAAACTCTTATCAATAACACAAGCTTGAGGCATTCTAACCATGGACAAGGTTAGAAACCAACAATGCTTGAACAAGTAAAGAAGAAACTCCTACCTCTTATGTAGAGTCTAAAAAGAGTCTTTCTCTTCTTCCTTGAGCTTGAGCAAGATTCATTGGAGTGGATGACCCTCCTTGTATCTTGGCTCTAGAACTTGAGTGCTTAGAAAATATTTCACTAGAGTTAAAGATTGTAACTCTTGTGAAGGCTAGTGAAAGTTTAGGCTTAGAATTTAAGTGTTTGGATGAAGTTTAGAAAGTGAAGAGAAGTCTTTGAAGAGAAGAACATAAAAAGAAATGGTAGAGAAATAAGAGAAAGAACACTTAGAGAGTTTGAAGACTAGTAAGAGTGTATGTATTTCACAAGAGTTAGAGGATGTAGCTCTTGAAAAGCATGGTGAATCTCTTTGTGACTTGGAAATGGAATGAATGGAAGAGAGTTTGAAGAGTATTTATATTGAAAAGATCAAGAAGAAGAAGAATGCTTGCATGATTTATGCAAGCATGTTGGCCAAATTTTGGGATGAAAATGCTCCATGTATGCATCATAGAATGAAAATGTTGTTGTTGGGAATGAAAATGCTCCATGTTCTATGCAAAAATGTTGTTGTTGGGCATGTATGGTTAGTGAAAATTTTCTAACCTTTAATGCATGTATGCATCATAGATTTACATCATGTAACCTTATGCTTTAATAGGTATTTTTAATTTTTAGCATGAAATTGTCTATGTGCAGGTATGTGGTTAAGAATGTGCATGATGTATGTGATTGAATTATTATATTGTCATCTTAATCCAATGACTTAGATTCATTCTTGTTTAAAGACACGTCTGGGTTGTAAACGGCATTGTGGTAATTATTAAAGTAGTGGCATTGTAGTAATTTCTTTAACCAAGACAAGGGTATTTTTGTAATTAGACAATGATGGTGGTATTCTTGTAATTCCATTTATAGGATAAGGGTGTCTTTGTCATTAACTAATAAGGTAAGGGTAGTTTGGTAATTTCCTTTACATAGTAAGGGTATTTTTGTAATTTCACTAAATAATGACATTTTTGTAATTTTTTGCATCTTTTTCTAGACACACTTGATTATTCTAACATTATTTGTTATTAATCAACAATAAAACACCAATGTTGACCTTCCCACTATGGGCCAAGATCGGCTAGTCGGTAAATCAATTGCTCGAGTTTATTGAAGTCAATTAGCCTAGATGAAATTTGGATGTTACATATACATGTAATGTGAATAGTTAAATGGATAAAAATACCCTTCATTTTAATTAAAATTTCCAACCCTAAAACCTCCTCCACTCAAAATTAGATAAAAATACCCTTTTGTTACAATAGAACTCTAATATTTGAAGAGAATTTTTGTTCATTTCTTAGTGGAGGATGATTTAGGATTTGAAATTTTGATTAAAATGAATAATATTTTTATCTATGTAACTATTCATATAACATTTACATGACTATTTAATGGTGGAAATTAATGTCAACATAGAAGAGACGTTTTGCATAGTTTGAAAAACTTATGGTGTTATAATACACGTTTTGAAAAGTCAGGGTGTAAATTTCACATAACCTAAAGTTCAGGAGGGTAAAATGCATTTTACCCTAATTAAAAAGGGCAAATGAATTTTAAGAGTCAATGCTCATTTTATTCCCGTTTTATGCTCGTGAGTTATTTTAGCGACTTTTAAAAATAAGTCAAATTAGTCCTGATATTCCAAAACATGAGTCAAATTAGCCCTCAGCCCACTTTTATTTAACATTCAATATAAAATAAGTTTAAAATGATTCATTTTAGTGTCTACAATTACATAAAATGAGTCATTCAAATCTTCATTTTCAGTCATAAAATGACCTATTTTGTGCAATTTTAAACAATAAAATAAGTCATTTTAAACTTTATTCTAATTTAAATGGCACATGCTATCCCACGATATCAGGTAACATTATATATCATCATTTAGTTGAAATGTTAAATAAAAGTGGGATGATTAATTAACTCGACTTACAATGCAATATTAAAATTCATTTTAAAAGTGAACACTAAAATAACTTATAGGTGTAAAGGTAATGACTAAAACTCACATTAACTAGCATTTTTACTTTTGAATTTTTTGTCATGTGCAGTTCACACATTACACTTCTCAAATAGTGCAAAACTTTAAGTCAGCAAGGTATTGTGTTACACAAAATAAAAGAAATAAGGGGTTAAGTGTATATGATAATTCATAAACAAGGTATCAAGTATAAATTAGAAACATTAAATAGATTAATTCACATAAATCATACCTTCACTAGTTGCCAAAATTATATTAAGAAGTGTTTATACTATTTTTGAAAGTTTAGGTTGGCAAAAGGAATGATTCAAATTCCATTCATATATAGGCTATATTACTGTGTATCTTCAACTTCTAATATGAGTATACGAGTGTCTTTGAGGTTATTGCTGGCACTGTTCCACCACACCGAAGCAGTATCGGCACAAACAAAGACGCATCTGACTACTATTCTCTGGGTAAGAACAGTACGTAAATGTATTAAACAAAATTTTAAAATTAGTTTTTCTCTAGAAAGTATTTTAAAATCATTAGTTAAGAGAATTAAAAAAATTAAAAATTCAACATATCTAATACATTTTTTTTTTTTGAAAAGGTTTCTTAACTAATACCTTGATCATATAATTTGTTTGACTTTTTATATGAGCGAAATATATGACTTGCCAGCATCTAGAATTTTCATGATATTAATAGCATATATAAGGATTGCGTTATACAAAAGGAACTTGCCTTTTTAACAACACGGATTAGGCTTCTGAATCAACCACTTTCTCCATAATGTCACACAATTGTCGTCGTATTCAACCATTGGTGGAATTTTATTGTAGTTTTTAAGGCGTGTGGCGAGCACAGGCTGGACCTGCCTTGTCTGACTTCAATATATTATATATATCTTTATTTATTAGTGTATAGTCCCACATGTTCGTATACTTAGGTAGAGTATGAATCCAAAGAGGTTTACGCGTAGCCAATCCACTTGATGACGAACTGGTCATTTTGTCAACCAGAAGCTTCCGATTGAGAATCTAATAATATGATTGCTTTTGATTAATTTTGATTGAATAATTATTTCATTTTTTAAAACTTTTTGTATTAAAAGTTCAGTTAGGGGAGTGTTTTACTGGGATTTTGATTTTTACTGTGGAAACAAATAAACGCCAGTTCCAATTTTGCTTCTTGGATCGTAATCTGAAGAATAGAAGCTGTTCCTCTTGTAAATTATAATATTTCAGAACTTTTGTCAAAGAATACTTATTTATTTTTACTATTTTGTATGAACCGTCAATTATTTGTGTTTTTAGGTATCTTTTGTGTTGATAAATATATAGTCAAAGAGTGTTAAGAAAGTAAAGAAACCAAAATGCTATGCAGAGAACAGAGAGAAAATTTGGATCTAAGAAATGAACTGAAATTGTATTATTGATATTCTAAATGAGCAAGTGTTACATAGGAGTTTATATAGGCATGTGAAGTATACATTGCAAGATTCATACAAGGCGGGAATGACAGTTACTGTGCTGAATCAGCAAAACAATTACTCAAGACTAAACTATCTTAACATGCCCCCTCAATTCCAGCTAGTGGCACCTCTTGTCTTCTAGTAACATTTTTACTTCCAACCTGTTGTGCAGTAGTTGAAACTTGTTATTGCTGATTAGTTTAGTGAGGATGTCAGCTGGTTGCTCTTTCGAAGGAATGTGAGCTATGAGGAGTTGTCCTTGAAGAACCTTTCCCTAACAAAGAAGATGTTCAGTTCCATATGCTTTGTTCTGAGTGAAGAACGGGGTTATGTGCTAGCATGACTGTGCTAAAATTATCACAATATATATTCTAGTCTTACTATAGGAATTCCCAATTCTTGTAGAAAGACTGAAGCCATGTGATTTCTACTATGGAGTATGCCAAACTCCTGTATTATGCTTCTGTGCTAGAACGAGCAACTGTGGATTGTTTCTTTGACCACCATGAGATAAGATTTGGCCCTAAAAATATACATGAGCCTAATGTAGATCTTCGATCATCAATGTCTTTAGCCCAATTAGCATCACAGAACCCTCTTAGGCCAAGGGGTTAGTGGACTTGACTAGATGAAGTCCATATGTGAAGGATCCTCCTAGATAACTTAGTATGCATTTTACTGCTTTCCAATGAGATTCCAAAGGAGCAGACATAAATTGACAAGCTTTATTAATGCTTGGAGGATACTCTCGGTCTTGTTATTATGGCATATTGCAAAGCTCAACACTAACCTGGATAAAGATGGATTATGCATAAGATCAGTCCCATATTTTGACAGCTTGGAAGTTGAGACCATAGGAGTGCTTGATGCCCTTGGCTTTGTCCATTATGCTTTTCAGGAGTAAGTCCTTGATATATTTCTGTTGTGACAAGTGAATAGAACCATCAGCTAGTTTAGGTACTTCAATGTCCAAGAAATATTGAAGCGGTCCCAAGTGCTTGAGGATAAATTCATTATTGAGCTTGCTGATGAGATGATTCATGTAAGATGAGGAGGACCCCATGACAATGATGTCATCAACATAGAATAAAACATAGGTACAGTGGCCATTAGTAGATAATACGAACAAGGAAGATCACACTTGCTGCCTTGAAAACCAAATCTAGTGAGTATGGCAATTAGCTTTTCAAACCAAGCTCTAGGGGCCTACTTGAGCCCATATAAAGCTTTATGGAGTTTGTAAACAAGTGTATTGTTCCCTTTAATAAATCCTTCCAAGTTGGGACATATAAACCTCTTTATTAAGAATTCCATTGAGAAAAGCATTATTGACATCAAGCTCGATGGACCATCCTTTTGATAGAGCTAGCGTGAGAATGACTCTAATAGTTGCTAGCTTTACAACAAGAGAAAATGTCTCTAAGTAATCAAACCCAATTTTCTGATGGAACCCTTTGGCCACTAAATGGGCCTTATATTTATGAATGGAACCATCTGGGTTTCGTTGGTTCGAAACACCCACTTGTAGCCTATTTGATCGACTAGGTGCAAAGGAACAAGAGACCATATTTGGTTCCTTTGGGGAGCATCATACTCTTTGGTCATGGCAGCTAGCCATTGAGGGGAGGACATAGCTTCCTTTACTAAGGTTGGTTCAGGTGGTAAGAAAAGCAAAAGGAGAAAATGGAATTTTTGGTTTGTGAATGCCTACTTTGGATCTAGTTTGAATGGTGTGTGTGGGAGAGAATGAGGAGAAGGAATGGAAGGTTGGTGTGATAAGGATAGGATAGTAGTAGAAGGATAAGGGAGGAGGCTGTAGTTGATAAAGAGTCTGGTGATGACGAAGAAAAATTAGGTTGTAATGGTTGAGATGCAATAGGATTACTAGGAGGAGGAGTAAGGATAGACAAAGGAAGCACGATAGGAGAGGTAGATGAGGAAGTAAAGGTTGGAGTGTTGAAAAGTTGAGAGAATGGGAATTTGGTTTCATCAAAGAGAATATCTTCAGAGATATACATGTGGCCGGTTGGAGATAGACACCTGTAGCCTCGATGGTGTGGATTGTATCTAAGAAAAATACATTCAATGGAGTAAAAATCAAATTTGTGTTTTTTAAATGGTCTAAGCAAAGGACAACATGAAAAGACTTTGAAGAGGTTGTAATTTGGTTTTTGGTGAAACAAAGTTTCAAAAGGGGAAAGTCTCTGCATATTGGAGGGTGGAATATGATTAATGATGTGTGTGGCAGTGGCTGTGGCCTCATCCCAATAAGTGAGAGGGGGAAGCATGGCAAGGAGTGTGAGCCTAATTTCAATGAGGTGCCTGTGTTTCCTTTCAACTGGACCATTTTGATGGTGTGTATGAGGATAAATAAGTCTATGAGTTATGCCATTGTTATTAAGATATTTTGTAAAAGTGCAAAACTCCCCTCCCCAATCATATTGAATATCTTTTAGAGGGCGATCAAGTTGAAGTTCTCCAGCGATTTGAATTGGAGAAAAGCTCCAAAGGCTTCAAATTTGGATTTTAGGAAATACACCCACATGAATTTAGAGTGGGCATCAATGAAGGCTATGTAATAGTGATATCCCTATGAGGATGTGATTGGGGCTGGACCCTACAAATCAGTAACAACAAGTTCAAGAGGGACAAAATATGTAGTAGGTGAAGGAGTTGATGGAAGTCTGTGATTTGCCAAGACAACACGATTTACACAAATCAAAGATATGAGTATTATTATTATTGATGGCATTTGGTATATTACAAAGTTTGATAATGCTGGAAACAATTTGAGAGGATGCATGTCTTAAACGGCTATGCCAAATATCAAAGATACTAGGTTTATAGGAAATTATATCAGAATTCATGCGATCTCCTGAAGCTTTATCAGAAACAGGAGAATTATTGCAACTATTTGGCTGTGTAGTGTATGTAGTGTGAGAGTGAGAATTACAATTGGAAGGGATTAGGGTGCATTTGTTTGTGGTAGTGGGATATGGATGACATTTATTAACATTGGATGGAGTGTAAGGTTGATATATAGCAAACTTTGATTGATGTTGTAGAGGGAAGACATCAAACCAATAAAGATAATCTGCTATTAGAGTTCCTCGAAGCAACAGTTCATTAAGGCCTGAGATTTCACACAACAAGTATAAGGATGAAATTCAAAATAGCAACAATTGTCCCTTGCAAATTTACTGACACTAATCAAATTCTTTGTGATGTTAAGTACATGTAGTAAGTTATTTAGGATAGAGTGTATGATGTGTTAAAAGGAGAGATAACATTAGAAAAGCCAATATAAGTAGGGTTTTAAATTGCGGACAACATCATGTAATATGGCTGCAATATTGTGATTGCGGTCCACATCACAACCGTATCAGATTGCAATTGCAATGTGATGCATTTTTACACAAGTTGACCACAACATAACCATATTAGGCCGCAAGGGCCGCGCAGGCCGCATCAAGGCCACAACAGGTTCCTTTTTCAAGTTGTAGATGCTCAAAAATTTCATGCCGTATCACCCACAACACGTTGTGACGGCTCCATTCCGCAAGCAACAACTGCAACTGCATCCTGACCATAACCGCAATTTAAATACTGAGTATGAGTAATGGATAAACCTTATCCATTACCAACATGAAGTTGGTCTGAACCATGATAAGGTAAAGCATGCTGAAGGTTGTTGAATGTAGGTGTTACATGAGAAGAGGTTCCAGAATTTGGAAACCAGGCTACATTAGAAACATATTCAAGTATTGCAATGAGATCTGAGTTAGTGGAAGAAATGGCAGGTGCGATATATTGGAAAAGAGATGGAACAGGTCTAGCATAAGAGTAGGGAGTTGTAAGATGAGCATATGGAGGTGGTGGTGGTGGATTGGGCTAGAAGTTATGATCAAAATGATGCTAACCGTTAAATGAAATATGTCCAGGTTTGTTGCATAGTTGACAAGTCAGAGATGAATTTCGACCAAAGGATTTGCCACCTTGGCCTCTGAACCTACCACCAAAATGACCACTTTTGCTTTCTCGATATGCATCGCGACTACCTCCTCGGAAACCACCTCTAGGATTGTAGTATGAGGCTTGGTGTAAAATATATTTTATCCTCGAATTTTAGGCATGTGAAGCATACATTGCAAGATTCATATAAGGCAGGAATGATAGTTATTGTGCGCATTTTTACTTCCAACCTGTTGCGCAATAGTTGAAACTTATTATTACTGATTGGTTTAGTGAGGATGTCAGCTGGTTGCTCTTTCGAAGGAATGTGAGTGATGAGGAGTTGTCCTTGAAGAACCTTTTTCTCTAACAAAGAAAATGTTCAGTTCCATATGCTTTGTTCGTGAGTGAAAAATGGGGTTATGTGCTAGCATGACTGTGCTCAAATTATCACACTATATGACTGGTCTTGCTAGGAATTCCCAATTCTTGAAGAAGAGATTGAAGCCATGTGATTTCTTAGTATGCCAAACTCCTGTATTATGCTATTGTGCTAGAATGAGCAACTATGGGTTGTTTCTTTGACCACCATGAGATAAGATTTGGCCCTAAAAATATATATGGGCCTAATGTAGATCTTTGATCATCAATGTTTGCAGCCCAATCAACATCACAGAACCCTTTTAGGCCAAGAGGTTGAGTGGACTTGACTAGATGAAGTCCAGTTGTGAGGGATGCTCCCAGATATCTTAGTATGCATTTTATTGCTTTCCAATGAGATTCCAAAGGAGCAGACATAAATTAACAAGCTTTATTAACGTTGTAGGATATTTCTGGTCTTGTTATTGTGGCATATTGCAAAGCTCTAACAATGACCCTATAAAGATGGATTATGCATAAGATCAGTCCCATATTTTGATAGCTTGGAAGTTGAGACCATAAGAGTGCTGATACCCTTGGCTTTTTGTCCATTATGCTTTTCAGGAGTAAGTCCTTGATATATTTTTGTTGTGACAAGTGAATGGAACCATCAGCTAGTTTAGTTACTTCAATGCCCAAGAAATATTGAAGTGGTCCCAAGTGCTTGAGGGCAAATTCATTATTAAGCTTGCTGATGAGATGATTCATGTAAGATGGGGAGGACCCTATGACAATGATGTCATCAACATAGTTAGAACATAGGTACGGTGGCCATTAGTAGATAATACGAACAAGGAAGATCACACTTGCTGCCATGAAAACCAAATCTAATTAGTGTGGTAGTTAGCTTTTCAAACCAGGTTTAGGGCCCTTGAGCCCATATAAAGCTTTATGGAGCTTGCAAACTAGTGTATTGTTCGCTTTAATCAATCTTTCTGATTGAGACATATAAGCCTCTTTATTGAGAATTCCATTGAGAAAAGCATTATTGACATCAGTCTGAAATGGACCATCCTTTTGATAGAGCTAGCATGAGAATAACTCTAATAGTTGCTAGATTTACAACAAAAGAAAATGTCTAGTAATCAAACCCAATTTTCTGATGGAACCCTTTGGCCACTAAACGGGCCTTATATTTATGAATGGAACCATCTAGGTTCTGTTGGTTTGAAACACCTACTTAGCCTATTGGTGATCGACCAGGTGGTAAAGGAACAAGAGACCAGATTTGGTTCCTTTGGAGAGCATCATACTCTTCGGTCATGGCAGCTAGCCATTGAGGGGAGGACATAGATTCCTTTACTAAGGTTGGTTAAGGAGTGGTAAGAAAAGCAAAAGGAGAAAATGGAATTTTCGGTTTGTGAATGCCTGATTTGGATCTGGTTTGAATGGTGTATGTAGGAGTAGGATGAGGAGAAGGAATGGAAGGTTGGTGTGATGAGGATGGAATAGTAGTAGAAGGACAAGGGGAGGAGGTTGTAGGTGATAAAGAGTCTGGTGATGACGAAGAAAAATTAGGTTGTAATGGTTGAGATGCAATAGGATTACTAGGAGGAGGAGTAAGGATAGACAAAGGAAGTCAGATAGGAGAGGTAGATGAGGGAGTAAAGGTTGGAGTATTGAAAAGTTGGGAGAATGGGGACTTGGTTTCATCAAAGAGAACATCTTTAGAGATATACATGCGGCCGGTTGGAGATAGACACCGTTGCCTTGATGGTGTGGACTGGATCCAAGAAAAATACATTGAATTGAGTGAAAATCAAATTTGTGTTTGTTAAATGGTCTAAGCAAAGGACATCATGAGCAACCAAAGACTTTTAAGAGGTTGTAATTTGGTTTTTGGTGAAACAAAGTTTCAAAGGGGGAAGGTCTCTGCATTTTGGACGGGATTGGTGTGTATTTGTTTGTGGCAATGGGATACGGATGACATTTATTAACAGGAGATGGAGTGTATGGTTGATGTATAGCAGACTTTGATTGATGTTATACAAGGAAGACATTAAACCGATAGAGATCATCTCCTAGAATTCCTCGAAGCAATACTTCATTTGAGGTTTAAGATTTCACATAACAGGTATAAGGATGAAATTCAAAATAGCAACAATTGCCTCTTGCAAATTTACTGACACTAATCAAATTCTTTGTGATGTTAGGTACACGTAGTAAGTAATTTAGGAGTAAAGTGTGTGATGTGTTAAAAGGAGAGATAACATTAGAAGAGCTAGTATGAGTAAGGTTTTAAATTGCAACTGTATCACATGATGTGGCCATATATTGCGATTGCGGTCTGTATCGCCGTGCCAGATCACAATCGTGGTGTGATGCATTTTCACACAAGTTAACCATAACGGGACTACATCAGGTTCACATCGAGCCTTACAGGCCGCATTAGGGCTAAGGTGCAATACTTCCTTTTTCAAGTTATAGATGCGCAAAATTTCATGCCACATTAGCTGTAATGTGCGTCTCAATGGCTGGATTATCCTAAGAGGAACAACCCAACCACAATTTAAAATACTGAGTATGAGTAATGGATAGACCTTATCCATTACCAACATGAAATTGGTCTGAACCATGATAAGGTAAAGCATGTTGAAGGTTGCTGAATGTAGGTGTTACATGAGAAGAGGCTCAGAATTGGAAACCATGCTGCATTAGAAATAGATTCAAGTGTTGCAATGAGAGTTGAGTTAGTAGAAGGAATGGCAGGTGTGATATATTGGAAAAGAGATGGAGAGGTCTGGCATAAGAGTAGGAAGTTGTAAGATGAGCATATGGAGGTGGTGGTGGTGGATTAGGCTGGAAGTTCTAATCAAAATGATGCCAACAATTAAATAAAGCATGTCCAGGTTTATTGTATAGCTGACAAGTTAGAGATGAATTTCGACCAAAGGATCTGCCATCTTGGCCTCTAAACCTACCACCAAAATGACCACTTCTGCTTCCTCATATGCATGTGACTGCCTCCTAAACCACCCCTAGGATTGTAGTTTGAGGCTTGGTTTGAGGTCTCTGTAGTTATGTTATTAACTAGTGCTATGGTGTTAGCTACATGTGCTTGGATGAGATGTGTTGGTGAAGGAGAATTAAGTTGTTTGAACCTTGCTTCTTGGGTGTGTAAATGATATTCTACTTGTTCAACAGAGTAAAGCTCATTTCTAGTAGAAATAGTAGTGACAAATGCTTGATAATCAGAAGGTAAGCCATTCAAAATTACTTCAATATGTTCATCGCAGGTAACAATTGTTCTAATTGATACCATAGAATTAAACAAAGCTTTGATTCAAATGAGATATTCACGGATTGAGGTTGAGCCTTTCGTTACACTTCGAAGTTCAGTTTTGAGTTGTTGAATTCGACCTCGAGTGTGAGATGTGAAGTATACCTTGAGTTTGTTCCAGATTTGCCACGAGAAATCGCATTCCACTGAGTATGAGAATATCATCGACATTACCCAAGCATCCAATAGAGAAGTAGTTGATCTTGTCGCTCCCATAGTGAAAATTCTTCAGAGACTTTATCAGAATTTTCATCACGAACTAAAGCATATTTCATAGGTCTTTTGGCTTTACTATCAAGATAATGCATAAGATTATGTCCTTTTACCATCACCAGGACTTATCTACGAGATAGGATGTAGTTCTTCTCATTGAGTTTGATTGATAGTGAATGATTGAATTGTAGATGATTAGGTTGAGATATAAGGGGAGATTGATGAATTTCTAACCTTTATTTGTGATTTTCAAGTTGGGATTCAAAACTCTTTGGACGAGCCTCGTTGTTTACGTTCTTATCATGAACATCTTCATCACTTTGTGTTTCTGAATTGGAGTGCGGAGGTGTGTGGTTGTTAGCCATTTAAGATTGGATAGAAGCTTTTCAGCATTCAAGCTCCGATCACCATGTTAAGAAAGTAAAGAAACCAAAATGCTATGCAGAGATAGAGAGAAAATTTGGATCTAAGAAATGAACTGAAATTGTATTATTGATATTCTAAATGAGCAAGTGTTATAGAGGAGTTTATATAGGCATATAAAGTGTACATTGCAAGATTCATACAAGGCGGGAATGACAGTTACTATGCTGAGTCAGGAAACAGCCTCAAGACTAAACTATCTCTAACAAAGAGTAACTGATAGAAGATAAAATAGGGAGAAAATAGAAAATAGATCATTAGAAGGGGATGAGGAAGAGAGAGAGAAAGAGAAGAAGAAAGAAGAGAGAGAACTAATTAAAAGGAGATAAATGCAACAAAATTAAAGAAGATTAGATTAAGAAACTGTTGGGATAAAAATACTTTTATGTCAGAAGTTGGGTGTTGAGACATTGTTCGATATGTGACAATGATAAAAGCTTAGTACTAAAAGGGTAATAATCATGATTTGGGGGCTTTCATCGATAATTGGTAATAAGGAAAAATGTCCATTTGACACCTACTAATGCTTTATTCCTCAGAAAAAGCCTTGATAGGCGAGGGACTTAGTGACCATTGGTTAAGCCTTAACCATTGTCTTATTATAAGAATCGACAAGTCTGCAAAGGAATTGGTTAATTTTTAGGGGAATAACATTTGGAATGTGAAGAGCATGAATATGGGCAATTATCAAACAAAGCACATCAAGGAGTGGTTATGATCAGAAGCAAGCATGCATGCTTTGGAGTGGTTATTGACAACATAAGGAGAGGAAATGAGATATATAGCTTGGCAAAGAACCCACTATCAATGCTAGTAACCATCACTGATAGATGGCAATGTCTCATCATGGTTATTTTGTGAAAGTATGGTATGTCACAAGAAGGGGCTTGAATTAAGATTTCTCAAGTATAAAATTTGGAATGCAAAAGTGTATAGGTTAGATCAGGAGGTTACCTTTATAAAGAAAATAACTTTCTAAAGCGCACAAAAAATTCAAAGGCACATACACATAAATCGATAAAATAGTAAATAGCAACAAAAAAAAGGTAAGTGAAAGAGAGAGGATATAGAAAGATTTAACATGGTTTGGCCAATCATTGGCTATGTTCGGTCCCTAAAAACTTGTTGAGAATTTTCCACTATAAGTAGTATTGTCCAAGCCTCTCCAAATTTACAAACCAGTACTCTTTAACTAGCTCTCCAAGCTAACAACACTTGAGTAGTCTTTATATTAGCCTCTCCAAGCTAATCTCAATGACTGTGACGAGGTCAAGTTATAATGATTGTAAAGAGATTGTGTTTAGGTATACACTCAATAGATAATCACTTAGAATTCTATATGTTTTATGAACCACAAATTGAGTGACTTCTCTAAAGAAAGTAAGCAATAAATAATAAAGAAGATTTTTTCTTTGAAGTTCTAAGATAGAAACTTTATTTCTTTTACAACATAAATAATAAGAAGATGAAGAATCATGCATATTAGAGTAATAGCATATGTAATGTTCTCTCTTCTTCTTTTTTTCCTTGGCATCTAGCTATTTATAGAGACCTCCAAAAGAAAGCCATTATGAGACAAAGGTCTGGCCTTGGGGAAAATAATCTCATTGTTCTACATCTATCAAGATAAGAGAAAAACTTTTCTTCCTTCAATACACAAGGACAATAGTAGGAGCACTCATAAGATATCCGAAATTGAGGGACATATGTACGCTATAGCAGTGCTCTTTTTTTATGATGTTTTCTTTTTGAAGTTTGCTCCTAGAATATATTCTTAGATATTTTGCATTGATTAGAGCTGATGGGTTGCATTTATGCACCCTTTTCCTCCATAACTCTAGATATTTTGCATCCTGTTTGTGGCTAATTGATTAATAAATAGTGGATTTGTATTTTCTCGTCATCATGCATCATTGGAGAAATTCATGGCTATTAGCACTGTTTCTAATGAATAATTATATTTTGGAGTTACATGTGCTTTTAATCTCCTTGTGTGAGTATTATTTGGTGACAAGACCTTCCTAGGTTAGCACATTGGACCAAAAAGGACTCAGAAAATTTTCAAACGTGCTTTAGTAATAGTGGGACCGCCATAACAGTCCATGATTGCCCAGGAGTCAATAGAAGAGGCACCCTAGTGATGATGGAGACCTCACACCATCATTTCCTGCCCTAGTGGTCGAGAGTAGCAACAGGAACTATAGGAATGATGACGCCCCCATGTCATACCGTACATCCCAGTGTCAACAATGCGCAACTTAAACCCATTGGACCCCGCTTTTTATGTTATGTTTGCCACAATATAAATAAGGATAGGTCAAAGGGAAATGTACCGCTATTGGGCTTAATTTCATATTACACAATGTATGGGTTCTATGATCAATGTACAAAATTATGGAGGTAATAATAAAATGCTTCAATTATTGGTGATTTATGTCACCTTGTATCAAATCAAAGCAGGAATCTCTGGAAAGCTGGAATTCAGCGAAGTCTCCAAGCTGCAGGTGACTAACGCAATGGAGGTGTCACAGAGAGACTACTTCCTTACCCTGAACTTCCTCCAGGAGCACTATATATATGGTCAGTTGAGCGTGGTAAGTGAGTGTTTTAAATCAATGAGGAGTGAATGTGAAGGGAGAGAGCTCTAAAAACACAAGAGGAAGTGGAAAAAGATTAAATGATAAATAAATAGCATTAAAGTAGAATAGATTAGATAAATGGAAGCTAGTAATCATATTACCGAGGTGATTTTTCAAAGTAATATATGTATTTTTTTATCTCATTCTTCTTGTATGATTTTTTTTCTCTTTTATAGAATACATATATTCTACTTGTTCTGTTTAATGTTATTATAAAAATTTATTTATTTATTTATTTATTTTATGTTAATTTAATTCTTTTATTAATGTTATTATGATGTTTAGTATTAGAAATAGATTGAAATTGTATAATTTAATTTTTAATTATTATTATTACCTTATTATTACAATCCAAATTAGTAACAAAAGCATTATTACTATTTTTATACTATACAATTATTACTATTTTTAACATTAATAGATTGTTTTTTATTATATATTTTTTGGGTAACAAAAGCTAAAGAAATTTTTATTATGTATTATTGGCAAATTTTATAAATAATAGATAAAATATTAATTTATTTTTATATTTTATTTATATTTTTTATTATTTATTATTATTCTTATAAGAAAGAGAAAAATGGATAATATATATATGTATATTCTTTATTTATTAAATATACTTTTCTTAATTGTTATAAGAAATATTTTTCAAATACTTTTATTACTCAAAAAGAAAGATATATTATTACAAAAACCTAGGATATATATATATCCTAAACCCCAAACCATAGTGATATAAATATATATACACCATTTATTTTATTATTATTATTATCTTTATTATTAATAATAAAAAAGAGAATTTTGAATAATTCTATTTTTATTTATTATTATCATTAGTTTATTATTAAATATTAATAATAAATATAATAAGAATTTATATTTATTTTCATTACTTTGGGTTGATGTTGATTTATTATGTTGAGTTATTGTGATAGTTAATATTTTGTTGTTGATCCTATCTTATAACAAGGACAGTAGTTAACAAGACTATAGCCTCGACACATGAATGTTGGGAAACCAATAGAAGAATTATATGACTATTTGAAGAATGCCAATTTATATCACACTTCTATGATCGGTGATGTAGTAATATAATTAATTCTGACCTTATAAGTGCACTGGTCGAGCATGGAAACCTAAAACATACACGTTTCATTTCCCATGTAAGGAATGTATAGTTACACTGTAAGATGTCACAATTTAGGTTGGCCTCCCTATTAATAGGAACTTGTCATGGGACCATGTGCTTTCAGCATGGCATAGGTACAATAGGTGTGCTAGGAGTTACTAGGTGATATGCCCACAGAGGATGATCTGCAGAATGTGCAATCAAAGTGAATTGGTTGCATCAGCATTTTTTATAGAAGCCTACAAGTGATGATGATCCCAATACGATGGTATAATTTGCTCGCGGTTATAGGTTGCGTTTGCCGAGTAGGGTGTTATTCCTAGACAAGACCAATAAACGAATTCATTCGAGGTTGTTTATATTGGTTGAGGATTTGACTTGAGTTAGTCAATATAGCTGGGTGCCCATTGTATATATATATATATCTAAGGCACACAAGATCTGCGAGTGCATGGTTTATTGCAATCATGGGCATTTCACCGGTTCCCCTTTTAGAAAAAAATGTATGAGATAAAAAAATCACATTTAATCCGAGAAGAGAGTGGATCATTTACTTGATAAGCATCTTAGGTATTTCCGGCTACAACTCAACCCCTGTTTCGTTTTGATAACTACTGTTGAATTGTACTTGCATTTTTGACAAATAGTGCATAATATACTTGTCTTGCATTTTGACCAACAATGGAAAGATCATATACATCATATCTCATGGTATAATTTACCATAGTAATTTTATATTGATTGTGTACATGTGCTCCCTTAAGATGTCTTGGAATGTACCAATCACACTGGAACAATTCTACCCCTTTTTTAGGTCCATCACGCACATACTCAACCTTAGTATTTTTCTAAGCACACCATACTAATCATCCTCCCCATTGCCTGCATCCTCTTTGAAACAAACCACATTATTGTTTGTTTTTCTCCTTTTCCCCATTTAAACGTATGAAACATATTTCTATTCACATGATATATGGGCCAACTAATTACTTCATTGGTAGGACCCTAAGCTAAACTTTGTATATCCTGACAAGATATATTATTGCTGCCATCAAGCACTTATGAACAATTGAAATTCAAACATCAACATACAATATGACAACTGAACCAACAAGAAAGATTTTAGATTGCCTTATTACTAGTTAGCTAGGGTATGTTGATCAGTAACTTGTTCAAAATACATGTAAACATTGGAACGAAAGTAAGATTCAATTTATGAGGAATATTAATAACTGAAAGTGATACATAGATCTCTCTTACATTACTTCATCACAATTTATCAAGATATGCAAATGTACAACATATTTTTCTCTTTCTTATATCCAATGGTATGTGGGTTTCTTAGCAATACAACTAGGCTTATTAAATACAAATGATATAGGCTGAATTGAACTTTCACCCATGTTGTCATTCCGTCCAACCCTCATACTTCTAAATTGAACATGAGTATCAAAGTAATAGGAGCACAAGAAAGACGTCTCCTTGTGCAATGACCCAACTAAGTCGTTCATGATGATTTGGCATGCAAAAATACCATTTCCATGCAATAATTTGCTTTAGAAAATAAATAGATTTATCAACTAACTAGAATACTTAATTCATAAATAAACTAAATCGCTTTCATAAAACTGAATTCAACCAAAATTAATAAATCCATGATCTAGAAAAATAATAAATACATGATATAAATATTTCATGTGTAGCCTAAACTAGCCAAGGACCCTCTCCTATACTTATTGGAACACCCTAGACACATGGAAATAAAACTAATAACTAACTAGCTTCACTGTGAAATGAAGCTTACCACTGGAAGAAACTAGAATGACACATCAACTACCTGATCTAAAAAGGAAGAATAGAGGGATGAGTCATCCAAATTTAATAAGCAGATAATCACCCATAGCTAACACAAGACAGATAAATAAAATTCACATAATTATACATTACACACTAAACATCTATACATAGACGTACATGCAATATGTCAATAACAACAATCATACTAAAACTAGAAAACAATTGTAAATTACATAAGTTAGGGAATCTGTCAAAGACGAGAACATAACATTCAGGATTAATCTAATGATTGTGTCACTTGTAGATCGTGTCCCTGGAGGTAGGAGATTGCCTTTGGCAAACAACTTGATATGCTAACGTTAATGATCATGTTGCGTTAACTGCAGCTTTGTTTTTACCACCCCCAGCGAGCATACAAATGTTGGCTCCAGGTGTGCAATAGTATGAGAAACTTCCTGCGGGCAACTTGGTAGATCAAGGTTAACGACAATTATGCCATCAACTCAAGATCTATTTAAATTATTCCCATGCATATGTAATTTTACTAAATAAACTTAAATGAATTCAAACAACACTAAAACTGACCTTAACATCTTGCTAGCTATTCAGATAAAAACACAAATCAATAATAAATAAATGAATAGATTCCAAAACATGAGATATTTTCTTTCTAAACTATCGACAGTTTACAAATCCATAATTAAATAGAAAAATAATAAATCACTTGAAAAAGCTGTAATACATGTTTAACTATTTTCGACGACAAGCTAGATTCTAACATGTGGAATAAATATTTTAATTGCATAAACTAATAACACTATTTTTGCTAGAACTGTTCTCGTTAAGCTTTCTGTTGTCCACAAATTAATAATTAACTAATAATTTAACTGCAAAGCTATATTAACCATTCCACCATTTTTTTTACTAAAGGATAGGTTTCATACAATATAAATAATATTGACGATATTAAAACTAATCTTATTGTTATGATCACTACTTATTCATTAATAACTAATTTATAATTAAATCATAAGAAAACTACAATAACTATTAGCTAATTCCTATTAATCGGCTGAGTCCTACCATATTACACAACTATAATTAATTTAACTTGGAACTACTCTAACTATGTAACTAACTTTTGGTATCAAGTTGCACCCTTATCATGGATCATTACTATTTAAATTTGACCAATATTGAGATTATTCTTATTATTCTAACCACTACTCATGTATTATTAACTGAATAAGATTTTAATTGCTATGTTAAATTATTTCTATTCTCCTATAATGCTAAACAATAAAAAGATATAGGGAAAATGCATTTAATCCCCTAAACTTTTGGTCACGTGCAGCTTATCCTTTGACTTTTCAAAATGAACAATATGACACCATGCATTTTCCAAATGGTGCAAATCACACCTCTATTAACTTTCAATCCAAATCTTCAATTAAGTCATCATATGCTAGTCACATAGACACATACATGACCAAATTACCCTCCCTTTAGTTCATAATTTCTATCCCTAACCTAAATTCATCAACTCTTGTCTCTGATGACTTCATCTATCCCTTCCTTATCCACCTACACCAACCATGATTCTTCCTCTGTGGCATTAACAACAGCTCCAAGACCACAATATATTCCTAATCTAGTAGAGTACAAACCATGGAGCATTACTTGGATCCTAAGAGTGTGAAGTATTCAATAAAATATGTGAGCAAAACGAGGGACTGGGCATGGGAAAAGGAAGTTAAGACAGGCGGAGAGGTAGCGGACGAAGTGAGAGGTGGAGAAGGCGAAGGAATTGAAGGGGAAGGGACATAGGCTAGATGTAACACCCTTCCTACCTTAAAGCTATGGTTAAGCCATAACTTTATAGTGAGCAGTTGTTACTTGTTAACTTTACTTGCTCTTAGAGGTGTATATATAATATTAAATATCAGCCTCTTTTGCGACAAACATAAAATGTTTTCTCTCTAAGTCACTAACTTTAAACATAAATAATATATCAAAAATACATAATTGTATTACCCATAAGATATCAACAGTATCCATAACTATATCAAACCCTTATCCTGGTTTACAAAACCCTCTACTTAGGTAACACTACTCAAAATTCATTAAAAGAAAAATAAAAAGAGTGATTAAATTCTCTATCCTTGGTTCATCAAAAGATCTGATCGTGATGCCAATACATGCTTAGGATTTTCACAAAATAATCACCATCATCGCAATCTATGTAAAAGAAATATGATAACGAGGAATGAGAATCAAAGACTCCTAGTAGAAAAAACACTAGTCTACTACAAGTGATATCTAGCATAATATTAAAATAGTTAATGTATCCTCGATTACTTTTAAAACAATTAGTTTGCTTATTCCTTTTCTTATTTAACAGAGTACTAGGGGTGCACTTATGCTTAAGAATAAAATCATAGAATTAGCTAAATAATTAATCAGTTTCCTGTTGTTTGTATAACAATTAGTTAGTTTGCTTTACTACTTCTTTATCATAGTCTTATTTGTAAATTTAGGCTTGAGAATAGAACTCATAGAATTCATGATATACTTCTCATATGATGTATTGCCAATGATATAACACCTCGTGTTACAACCTATATAGTTCACTTAATGTAGTACCTCGTATTACATCCTGATATAGATCACAATAGCATGTTATTCTCAATACATCACTTTCATCACAATAATGTAACACCTCATGTTACGACCTGATATAATTCAATTGTTGCAGGACCTCGTACTACAACCTAATATAGATCACAATTTGAATCCATGAGCTTATGAGATATCTTCTTAGAATCTTCTAATTCTTGTGAGATTTTCTGTTCAAAAACTCCTAACTTGTTATGAAACTTTTCTACAAAAATTCTCTTTAATCTTTATGAGATTTATTAGTAAATCTACTAAATTTTTATGAAATTTTTCTAAAAGAAAATAGCCAAACTTTTTATGAGATTTCTTCACTAGAAACTTATAGGACTTCTTACTCATAATTCTTAAAACTTTCAGGAAATTAAACCAAGTGTCTTACTTAGATTTCAAAACTTTTCTTCTATAGATCAAAATCTCATTCTTTTCGTGAAACTTTATCGTCATACTTCAAAACTACCAATCTTTAAGAATTTACAAAACTATTTTTGATCATATTCTTGTAAAATCTCCATGTACCTCATTATTTTTAAAGAACCAAAAATCTCTTCAATTACATAATTAAATCTCTTACATCAATTCAATCAATTCACGAGACTTTTATCCATGACATCTTTTACTTCTATCTAGCTCATATATATGCATCTCGAAATAAATTTCAGATTTAACAAATATAATTTCAAACATATCTCAAGAGTTTATTTAGCAAAAATAGCCAACAATCACAAGCAATATACATAGATTCTTTCCTACCTTTCTTCCAAGTCTTTTGCTAAACTTTTCTCCTTTAACTAAAGCTTTAAACTCATTCTCCAACACCCATATATGTTGCTGTTTGGATATATTTGAAGGGCAAAAAGAAGGTTTTGGCTTGAGTTTGATATAAAGGAAGTGTTCTTAAACTAGTTTAAGTGTTCATATAAGCATAGCCTTCAAGAATTTTAAAGTTTCATGGAGTTTCAAGAAGAAAGAATGAAGATGGTGAAGAGAAGAAGGAAACGTGTAACACCCAATTTTTACTGCGTTTAGAAATTACCGAATTATCCTAGGTAATTTTTCATATAATTTGAGACCGAACAATCCTCAATAAAGGAATATAACATTAGAAAAAAGGATAGGAGCAATTCGTGTGAGAGTTGCCAACCCCGAATTTCTGTACGTGTAAAATGACCAAAATGCCCTGAGGTTATTTTACTCAGAAAATGAGGATCATGGGCCCCACCCGTCCTCAAGGGGATGTTTTGATGATAATAAGAGATTGTTTGTGTTGTGTGTTAATAGAGAAAAAGAATCCTAATTTTGAGCTCGCAAATGACCAAAACGCCCATGCGGTTTTAACTCTAATTTGCGTGCCAACTGAGCCAACCTCACTAAAATGTTTTAAAACATGTTTTTAAGCTATGATTAACCATTAGTTAAGCTCGGGTGGTCTCGGGCAATTTTTAAGTAAAATTACCATTTTGTCCTTGTCTTTGTAGTTTTGCGAATTTCAAGATTTTTGATTCGTATAGCGAAACCTAAGCAATATTAGGCACAAATTAAAGGTTATTAGATTCTACTTATTAATCTAGAGTCAAAATTATTTATTTAGATTGATTAGAACTTAAAATTGCTTAAAAACACTCAAATTGCTTACTAATTCACCTAAGCCCTTAATTGTAAATTCTCTAATTTGCAAAGATACCTACCTACACCTACATAATACATGGAACACACAAATTTTATCCTCCTTGGGCTGTAATGGCCGAAATTATATGGCCTAATATGCATCAGAAAATTTGTCAAACTTGGCACAAAACTCAAGGTATGAAAACAAGGAATCATGTTTCATGATTCCATGTTTTAAGCCACCAAAAATGAAAATGATTTTTCCTCCCTTTGTCCTCCCTAAAATCAGCCACCCAAGCCTCCTCCATTTGTCCATTCATGAGCTCCAAAATCTCTATAAATAGGCATGCTTAAGGAGTCTTAGAAGCCTTGCTCATAATTGCACAATTTCTAGTTTTTACAAAGCACAAAAACTTTCTTTCCTCCTCCCCCTTGGCCGAAACTCTTCTTCAATTTCTCAAAGAGATTTTCTTTCATTTCACTCCAAGAAACCAAGTTCTCTTCCTTTCCTTCAAACCACATTAGGTAGGGAGTTGTCTTTAAGCTTATTTCTATGCTTTGCTAAGTGTTGTTCTTGGTTCAAAATAATGATTTCATGGACTTTCTCTAGCTTTTCCATTCGGTTTTCTTCTTTCTTTTCCTTTGAACATTTCGGCCATAAGGCCTATATGGGAATATGATGATAGCTTGATGATGAGGACCTTGAGTGTTGGTTGTAAATTCATCACAAGTTTGGCCTCTAAAGCTTGAAAATTCCACTTGATGCAAAACTTTAAAAAATGATGTTTTTATGATGTAAAAATAAAGATCTTGAGTTTAGAACTTGAAAGATGTATTTTTCACTTTGTCTTGCTAAGATATATTGGGTTGAATTTATATTTCTCTAAAGTCTTGGAGGAGCTCTAGTAAAGAAATAAAATGAACTTACATCTATGTTTAAGTTTATGCCTTGCATAACCATGTTTACTTTCTATGTCATCACTAAATTCTCAAGAATGAATAAATGAACTTCCATTTTCATGTTTAAATTTCCAAGCTTGCATTTCATGTTTATGTTTCAAGTTGTCACTTAATCTTCAAAGATAATAAAGAGGATGCATCTCATATTTATTTTATGCTCTCACTTTATTTTATAATGGCTAAAAGAATCAATGCATGACATGTTTATTTTATGTCATCACTTAAAGATCCTAGAGCTCAAAGACTTGCCCAAGTATCACAAACAAAGTTGGAACCATGGTAATAAGAACTCTAAAGCTCACTTTCAATTTTCTTGAGATTATTGGAGTCAAAGAATTCATTCTTTAAGAAGTCTTGAGTTTGGAGCTTAATAAGATGTAATAAGAATTCTCTTTCTCTCAGGTCCAGGCGGACTACGGGCTCCGCTTTATTAAGATTCTCTTCTCCTTCCACTAGTCCAGTGCGGACTACCGCCTTCAGTTTATTGTATATTATGTTTATAATTCCAAGTTATCACCTTATAAAGACAAGATTAAAATGAGGTTGCATAGCATGTTAATGATTCTAGTTATCACCTAAATCTCTAAAGCTCAAGACTTGCTCCTTTTATCTTAAGTGAAAATTTTAATCGTGAAGATTCTTTCAATGTATAAATCGGCCTCATGATTAAGATAGGCCAAAGTGATTTTAAATAAGCTACTGATTTAGTTCTAAAATTTCTTTCAAGAGTAATAAAAAGAATTAGTTTTTAAAAGAAATTTTAAGGCCTTGCAAAGATTTTACGGGATACTAGTATATTACTTGTACTTAAAAATGTGATTTTAAGCAATTATGTGAGGTTCATGATTTAGCTACTAATCTGAGTTTAGTACTACTGTATGATGATGGTTTAATATGTTTGAAGTTGTGATAATTATGGTTTATTGCTAAAGGAATGATTCTATGCATGTTAGAGATAAAACTAGCTTCCTAGAAAACCGTAAAAGTAAGATTTCTAAAACTTTAGAGAATGAAATTTATGCATTCTGTCCAGAGCCTTTAGTGGCCTTAAGAACCAGATTTTATCATGTTTAGATAAGGGAGAATGATTCATAATTGATTTAGTAATTAATTCTAGCAACATAGGGAAAGCCGTAAAGAGAAAGGGGTTAAAAATGCAACTTCTAGCACAGTAAAACCTTAAGAACAACTTACTATCTATGCTGCCCCATATAGTCTAATAATATTCTTAAGCCTTATAATTGATGGTAATAAATCCCTTAGATGCATAATTAATTAGTTCAATAATTGAGGTTGCCCGATTCTAGAGTTTCGGTTGTTTAAGACAACTTTTCAATAAGGATTTATGATGATGCCTCTTTGATATTTTAAATGATAAGTCTATGTAGTGATTTGATGCTTATTAAGTATTTGACGTCATTGAATGATTCCCAGGCTTGCATGTTATAGTTGCTATTGCAAACAATGAGAATGCTTATGCATGAAATAATGAAATATTCTTTGTTATTTAAAAATTTACCTTTGTTGGAAGAAAGTATATTACTGTAAAAGTGTAATTTGGAAAGGTTCTGGTAGGAAAGACTTGGTATTTAAGCGTGTCCATTTGTGACCCACCTCTCTTTCCTGGAAATTCCCAAATGCATGATTACAGTGGTATATATATTATTCCATAATAAGACTATAAATGAGAAAATGTTATAAATGATTATGAATTGAGAATTGTATTATGATATTAGATGCAAAGACTTAATGGTGAATTAAACTTATGAGGAAATGATCCTTTGGACCCATCAGACTATAGATGGTGAAAAGGTGATTCTTGCCCCTAAACCGTTCTCTCAAAAGGGTAGAGTTGGGATTTTAACTTATCAAAAGGATAAGTATATGCTAGTGACGACTAGTAAGGTATGAGCTCATAACCTAGATTACTCCCAAAAGGGTGGAGTATAAGGTGGCCCAGAAAAATGATGATGAAAGTAACTTTAAGTCACCTAAGAAACTAAGTAAATGCATTATGTGAATATGATGTTCTTCTATGCATAGTATCTATGAGATGATGATGAGAAATATGATGTTGCTATGCATAGTATTATGAAATGATGATGAGGAATATGATGTGGTTTTATGCATAACTATTTTATTATATATGAAAGGAAAAGTTCATTATAAACATGACATGCTAAGTTTATGATGCATTATAAGACACATGATTAAAACCGACGAATCTCGATAAAGTATATTTTGAACTTAATAAATCAATTTTAGCATGCTCACTATTTCATAATAATCCCGAGGTTCCTGGGGACGATGATGATGACACGATGCATATGAGGTGAGTATCCTACTGAGATTCTTTTATAAGTTTCCCATTCCCTCTTTCTTTCTTTCCATCTCGTCTTCAGAAAGTGATGGTGATGTTCGTGATTTCGTTGATGCTCTTACCTGGTAGATGCATGTGATCTTGTGAACCAGCTTATTATCCTTGAGGAACGTATCGCTAAACCTTGAGCGTGAACTTGGATATCTATTCCTATCTCTGAATGTTATAAATAGGTGCCGTTAATAGATGTTTTTCCATCCATATATTATTTATGTTTTGTTCGATTGCCTACATCTAGCTTAACTCTAGGTAGGCAAAATATCTATGTGATATGTAATTATGGATGTCATATGATGGAGCCAATATGATGTGTTCTTCATGATATGTCTGTTCATTTCTGCTTTATCCGATTATCGTTCACGTTATGCGCGGCTCACGTTTTCAATTATGTTTAAAAAAATGGCTCGTAATTTCACTAAGTATTTTCAAAGCATGATTAAGGAACTAAAGCAAAGAGTAAAGTCTAGAATTAATCAGATACGACCTAGGCGTATTGGATTAATTATTATGGTGTTACAAAACGTGAAGTTGCTAAGGAAGGAAGAAAATGCCATTTGTTTTTCTTTTTCCTTTATATAATAAAACTAACTTGGAGAGAAAGTAATAAGTATCACTATCTTCAGATCAATTTGTGTTTGTATCTGGATTAGAAAGGTCTATATTTATTTGATTATCCTAAGTAAAAGTTATTTGAAATATGATAATATCCATTATTTAGACCAGTTTTAGTGTTTTGGTATACCGGTTGTTACCATTTTGGTGTACTAATTATTTCCATTTTGGTGTACCGATTATTACCATTTTGGTACCTGATTGACATGAAAAACTTTATTGGGTTAAAAATATTTATTTACCCTTGTCCTTATTTTTATCTATGTCATTAGACCAATTATATGGTCTCATTCTATATCCCCGATTAAAATATTATTATATTAAATTTTTTAATAATATTAAATTAATTTTCATTTTTTTACAAACTCCTCATATTATTATGATCATAACTTGTCTGTCAAAATTTTCAAAATCTCTACAAATTATTCATATTTAATTATTTTGTCACAACAATACTAAAAAAAAATGAGTCGTTAACTAGAGGTAAGCCCAAGCTCGTGCTTGACAAGGTGGTTGCTAATGGAGATATTGGTGATGGTGGTAATGGAGGAGGCCATGGGGAGTTGATGATGGTGTTAGGGGAAGGAAGCACGTCTCTTAGGGAGGCGTATGAAGAAAGGGATTATTTGATGATGAAGGATATAAGTTCCAAGTCAAGCGTGGTTCCATGATTGTGGGGAGCATCCAAGCTTGTGGTGTAGTGGGGGATGGAGAGTTTTCTTGGTAGTGTCACCAATGTGGGGATCAAGTTATGGCGGCAGATGGGGTGGTGGTTGTGGCGGTGGATTCGACCATAGCTATAGAAGGAGCAAGTAGGGTTAGCGTGAAGGGAACAAAATTGAGAAGTGTGGAAAAGAATGCAATCCTAGTAATAAGCCAAAATAAATGTTATGGATGCCATGTAGGAAGAACCAAGAGGTTGGTGGTGGTTATGGGTGGAGAAAAAAGGGGATGAGATTACCAGAGAGGGGAGTTAATGAATTGGGGTTAGGCTTAGGAACTGTGAATTAGAAGTGTTTAAAATTTTAATTAAAATAATACAAATAAAACAAACAATAAATCTAAATAAATAAAAAATAATTGTTCACAATAATAATAATAATAATAAAATGAATAGAAATATAAATAACACAATAAGAATAAATTGAAATAGAGTGGCTTATCCGTAGAATTGGCTTAGGCGTGCTAGGCATGAGTTTAAGAGTATTTTGCCACCATGAGGAAGTTACCGGAGATAGTCTTCACGGCTAATACTCTCTAAAATACAACAACCACTTCTCACTAACTCTGCACATGAACTAATGAGGCTACAGGAACAACTAAATTGGATTGTTCAAGGAACTAAAGGTATATCATGAACAAGAATTTTTTATGCTCCCTTTCTGTGTCCCAAATGCTTTATATAAAGTAAAACAAAACATGTTTACGTTGCCAAATGGTCATAGAGGAATGGGCATTAAAACTCATTGAATTGGTCAATCATTACATATTGTTCAAAACCATAAAATATTGACATTCAATATAAGAACATTGCTCAACGTTAAACTTGATTTTGTTAAATATAATTTAAAATATTAACATTGAAATATTATAGCAATAATAATAATAACTTTAAAATATAAAATAAATATAAAATAGAACAATCCCCCACATATTTTAAAGTTATTTTTATAGTTAAATATAGTTCCATGAGCATGAGAATTCAATGCATAAGTACTAGTGTCTTTTAGACTATGAACTAGCACCTAGAGCAAATGAATTTTGAATCACTAAAATTGCCAGTGAGATTAGAACCTCTATGAACCTTCATTCCACACGTGACTCAGTGATCTCACTACTCACATTGTCTTCTCATCCAAAATTGTTCAACACGTGTGGTGCATTTTGGCCTTGTACCGTTACCTGGATTTCATGAGTGGCTCTAGAGAGTTTGCCCAAGCTCCCATAGAGGTGGCCTCACCTCAACCACTTATATAGGTGAATCTATCAAGTGCACACTACAGTTAAGCACACCACTCATTTATGAGCTATAGATTCATTAAGAGTATAAACTCACCCTTTATTTCGCTGTAGTCACACACTATCCCTTATACATTATTATACACCTTAGGGATGGACTACATTGGATAGTGTTTAAATGATTGACAAGTGACTTGTTTTTACCGTATGAACCTAACCTTTGAGGATTTCTCAAATTCAGGTGGGGTTACCATCACTCTCAATCTGTGAATTAGGCTTAAGCCCCATCCCCCTAGATGTATAGCTCACTAGCTTTCTGCTTAGTGGCTTGGTCAAAGGATCCGCCAAATTCATCTTTGACCTTACATAATTTATGGAAATGATTCCATCATTCAATAACTGCTTCAGAGAATTATGACGTATATGTATATGTCTTTGTTTCCCTTTATAGACTTTATTATTTGCTTTTGCTATTGCCGCTTGGCAGCCACAATGTATAGGTATGGAAGATAAGGGTTTCTTCCACAAAGGAATGTCAGCTAAGAGATTTCTTAGCCACTCTTAGATCCCGCTAAGTCAAGAGCAATAAACTCAGCCTCCATAGTGGATCTGGCTATAGTCTCTTGGATGATTTCCAAGCAACAACACCACCAAAAGTAAAAATAAATCCACTCATGGATTTAGTCTCATCTAAATCAGAAATCCAGTTAGCAGAGTGCCTTCAAGTACATCTGGATATCCCCCATAACATAGACCGTAGTCTATGGTACCCGAAGGTATTTCATAACTCTACACAAAGCGGTCCAATGATCCTTATTAGGATTATGTGTATATTTACTCAATCTATTCATAGCATATGCAATATCAGGCCTTGAACAATTCATAAAAAACATAAGGCTACCAATTATTTGAGCATATTGAGTTTGAGATACAGAACTACCATTGTTCTTTTTCAAATGTAAACTACCATCATAGGGAGTACTTACATGTTTAGAATGATAAAAATCAAATTTTCTCAATATTTTTTCAATGAAATGCTCTTGAGATATTCTATAACCAATTTTTAATTTAGTTAACTTGATCCCAAGATCAAGTTGGCTTCTCCTAAATCTTTCATGTCAAATTTTGATGATAAAAATTGTTTAGTTTCATTAATCACATCAAAGTTGGTTCCAAAATAAGCATATCATCCACATATACACAAACAATAACACCATTTAAATTATCATCAAATTTACTGTAAATGCACTTATCAGAATCATTTACATTATAGCCATCTTGCACCATAACTTTATCGAATTTTTCATGCCATTGCTTAGGTGCTTGTTTAAGACCATATAAAGATTTAATTAATCACACTTTATTCTCACTACCAAGAATCACAAAACCTTCAGGTTGATGCATATATATTTCTTCTTCTAAATCTCCATTCAAAAAGCAGTTTTAACATCCATCTGATGTATTAATAAATTATGAATAGATGCTAAAGCAATCAAAACTCTGATAGAAGAAGTTCTAACCACATGTGAATATGTATCAAAATAATCTAAGTTTTCCTTTTGTGTATAGCCTTTAGTCACCAACCTAGCTTTATATTTTTCAATTGAACCATCGGCTCTTAATTTCTTTTTAAAAATCCATTTACATCCAATTGGTTTTACTCCTTTAGGTAAATCTACTATCTCCCATGTATGGTTACTCATTATTGATTCTATTTCACTATTAATGGCTTCTTTCCACAAAGGACCATCTAGAGACGAAATTGCTTCATTATATGTTAAAGGATCTCCTCCCATTAAAAAGGTGTAAAAATCATCACCAAAATTAGTTTCTTTTCTTTCTCTTTTACTTCGTCTAGGTGCAAATTCTTTATTTTCAGAGCTACTAGGTTCACAAGCATTTCTAGATAAAGGTTTTCCTATAGGAGATTTCAAAGGAAATACATTTTCAAAGAACTCAGCATTTTTTTATTCAATAATTGTGTTTACATCTAAAACATCACTTTTTAATACTAAAAATCTATAAGAAGCACTATTTTCAGCACATCCAATAAACATACAATCACAAGTTTTAGATCCAATTTTTCTTTTCTTTGGTTTAGGTAATAACACTTTTGCTAAACACCACACCTTAAGATATTTTAAATTAGGCACTCCTTTTTCCCATAAATCAAAAGGTGTTTTTCTAGTTTTCTTAAAAATTACTCTATTTTGTATGTAACATGCAAAAAGAATAGCTTCCCCACAAATTTGGAGGTGCGCCACATTATTAGCATTGTATTCATCATTTCTTTTAATGTTCTATTTTTTCTTTCTCTATTAGATTCAGGTGAATAAGGAGGTGTAATGTCATGAATTATTCCACATTGTTCACAAAAATTATTAAAAGATATTGACTCATATTCTCCTCCTCTATCATATCTTAGTCTTTTAATTTTTTTATTTAATTTGTTTTCTACTTCAGCTTTATAAATTTTAAATTTTCCTTCTGCTTCATCTTTGGTTCTTAATAAGTAAACATATGTGTATCTTGAAAAATCATCTATAAAGGTTATATAATATCTTTTACCTCCTTTAGTCATTGTAGATTTTAAATCACCTATATTTGAATGTATTAGGCCTAATAAGTCTGTGTTACGAAATTCTATAGGCTTACATGTTTTCTTTGTACTTTTAGCTTCTACACATATTGAACATTTATCATTATTATTTATTGATATATCATTTATAATTCCTAATTCATTCATTTTCTTTAGGTAAGAAAAACTAACATGTCCTAATCTACCATGCCACAAATCAATAGAGTCAGATAAATAAGAACTAGAACATCCATTTTCGTTTGTACCATGAGAAAGATCTAGCAAAAATAGTCCATTTCTATAATACCCCTTTCCTACAAAGTCTCCACATTTAGAAAGCACTACTTCATCATTTTAAAAAATAACTCTAACATTAGCCTTGCTCAACATAAATACAGAAATTAAATTATAACAAATTTCAGGCACATATAGAACATTGTTTAATGAGAGGGTTTTCCCAGAAGTGAGTTTTAAGTTCATTGTTCCTTCACCAAGAACTGCAACTCTTGTAGAATCACCTACATATATAACTTTCTCTCCTTCCCCACATTATTGTAGGAGGCAAAAACATTTTTGTTTGCACAAATATGCCTGGTAGCCCCAAAGTCTACCACCCATAATTTTTCCTCTATCACAAAATTTATTTCAATGACAACGCACAATATCTAAGTGGTTTATAAGTATGGTACTTACTTGTTGTGTTGTCAAAATGAAGTTGATCTTTGTTATCATTGGCTGCAACATGAATGAAATCTTGGAGTTGACGAACCTTGACATCTTTTCCTTTAATTGAAATTGAAGATGAGACACATGCCTAATGTTTGCTTATGCTATAGTGCTGGAAATTAAAAGAATTCCTTTTAGTGTGTGACTTGTTATGTGAAATTCACTGTGGTGAACTCTTGTTCCTCCTTTGCCAATATCTTTTCTGCTAAAGCAAATACTCTTAAGATTGTTGAAAATTTTAATTAAAATAATACAAATAAAACAAACAATAAATCTGAATAAATAAAAATAATTGTTCACAATAATAATAATAATAATAATAAAATACAGAAATATAAATAACACAATAAGAATAAATTGAAATAGAGTGGCTTGTCCGTAGAATTGGCTAAGGCGTGCTAGGCATTAAGCTTAAGAGTATTTTACCACAGGAAGTTACTCGGCAATAGTCTTCATGGCTAATACTCTCAAATACAACAGTCACTTCTCACTAACTCTGTACATGAACTAATGAGGCTACATAGGAACAACTAAATTGAATTGCTCAAGGAACTAAAGGTATATCATGAACAAGAATTTTTTGTGCTCCCTTTCTGTGTCCCAAATGCTTTATATAAAGTAAAACAAAACATGTTTATGTTGCCAAACAATGCCAAACGGTCACAGAGGAATGGGCATTAAAACTCATTGAATTGGTCAATCATTACATATTGTTCAAAACCATAAAATATTGACATTCAATATAAGAACGTTGCTCAACGCTAAACTTGATTTAGTTAAATATAATTTAAAATATTAACTTTGAAATATTATAGCAATAATAATAATAATAACTTTAAAATATAAAATAAATATAAAATAGAACAAGAAGGAGAGTAATTTGATCCATATATGTGCCCATGAGACTGAATCATGATAACTTAACTGAAGATTTGGGTGGAAAGTTAATAGAAAGTGTGATTTGAACCGTTTCAAAAATATTGGGTGTCGTATTGTTTATTTTGAAAAGTTAGAGGAAAAACCACATGACGTAAAGTTCAAATAATGTAAATGTAATTTTCCCAAAAATAAATTTTAATTGACATGACTGTGCTAGCTAGTTTCTAAACGCACAGAACTAGCTTGTTTCTCAAGTAGTTATTCAAGCGCCATCAAAAGTGCTTCTAACTCAGGAATCAAGTACGATTCAATGCATGACAAAATCAAAGTAACAAACACATTGTACTAAGACATCAAGCTTTCAAGAATCACCTCCAAATGTTCATAATGTGGGATCGAATGGCCACTAGAAGTTAGAGAGTAAACAATAGCCATGATGCGAAGCAAGTACTATACTATGGACCTTGAGCTTTTGGTCATATTTCTGAGCTTAGTTTTTATTGAAATACCATTGTCTTGGTTATCAACACGACATAGGCTTGAATTTTTCCCAAACTTCCGATCAAACTTGCAACCAACAACACGATCAGTAAAGCAAAGCTAGTAATGACCATGAGACTAGATGTCAGCGCTTATCTTCTTAGTTTTGATGACACACAAAAAGGATGATAAAGACTTGCAAAGATAATGACATGGAGTTTCTTGAAGAAAATCAAGTCCAAGTTAATATGGTTAGAATTTTAGGATTCAGGATATTTTCAAAAAAAATTCTTTTGGTAAAGCTTATTGGCCAGTATCTTGGTTAAGGACTTAATTTGGTTTGAATTTAATTTAACAAAGTTTTTCTTTAAACTTAATTGTAAGCTTTGATCTTATATGAAATAATGATTAAACCATTAATCATGAAGTACTTGCCTTGAATCTAAGCAAACATAAGTTTAAATTGAAAGTAAAAATGTTTAAAGAGTGTTTTCAAGGTCAAATAATTACTTACACTATGTCTCAAACATTATACATGAAATTTGGGCTTCATGTAAGTGATTACATAATTGATTTCATGTTCATAATATAATCTTAACCTAAAATTTGAATTTTAGCTCATGTAAGCAATTACAATGCCTGAAAATGTGCAAATAGCTATTTTTTGAAGCGACATATTTTTTGGGATAAATTGTCTAACGATTTGCATAACCCTGGTGTCTATAAATACCCTCAAATGATGTATTTTCAGGCATGAAAGACCAAGTATAAATTGCGCTTAAACACTTCTTTTCATTCATATTGATCAAATTTTATGGGCAAAGAGTCTTATCTCTTGAAAAACTTCATAATTCTTCAATTTGTATTATCTCATCTAAACAGAGTGAATTCCTTGTATATGTAACTGGGTTTGTAAGGTATCTCTTGTAAGAATAGAGGGTGAGGTATTCCTTTGTTTTTTAGTGCGGCTCAAATACAAAGGGTAGGGGATCTCAAGGACATATGAGTGCTCAAAGCGTGTAAAGGTTTCCAAACACCTGCAAGGGTTGGAGCCTTAGTGAAAAATCCTGAGTCACTACTTGAAGATTACACATAGGCCACATGAATTGACCAAACTAAGATAAAGTCTTGAGTTTGATTCTCTCTTCCCTTCACCGTTCATTTTTTATATTTGCAGCTATATAGTTATCTATATCAATTGCCTGTTCTACTATATTAGTATTTTGACGTTAATTACTTGAAATATAAGCGAGTCTCTAAATTTTCCCGTCAATATAAATTATACTTGAGTAATCCATATATTTGAATCTTTGCTAAAGTTATTCTCCTACGTGTATAATTTAAATTTGTGAAATGAAAAAATTATCAAAGTTCAAATAGTTCTTTGATCACCTAATTCACCCCTCTCTTGGGTAATGGTTGTCATGGCTAACACTAGTGACTGATGTTGTTCTTGCCACGAGAAAATCTTTACAGAGGTTGTGATTCAACTCATCATCAAGTGTAGTTAAAAATGAAGGAATAGAAGTGGAGCGATTGAGAAATTTCTGAAGTCGATGGCCATAGATTGTTTGGAGCACCTATTGCTCTTAAATTTGGGTCATCGAGCTTCAATAGCATGAGGTGATTGAACGAAACTAGACCTGACGGATATGAAGTAGGAATCAGAGTCGCATGATGAGAAGCTGCATTTGGTCGGAGAGAGTTTGGAGCCAAAATTCCAATGGTGGAACCCTCAGGATCTCCTAGTGGGGAATTAGGAGCTCTTAATTCCGTATTGATGTGATGTAAGATCAATGCATAAAAAGTGAAGGGTACAGAGAGTTAAGAGAAAATAATAATTTATTTGTTATTGCAAAAGATTAACAACTACAAAAGGGGATCTCATTATAAATACTAAACCTGGCTAGATACATTAGAGTATCCAGCTGGTTCACTAACTGAACAACAAAAGCTTAAACCGCTAGCTAGTTACAAACTCTGACTCAGCTAAGACAAGTTTGTTATGTCGTTACTAGTCATCCTGACAAATATAGCTGCAGACCAATCAACTGCAGTTATAGACTTATAGTTAACATAAGTCAATAAAATTTATTGGGGACCATCTTTTGCTTTTAGCACTTGGGTAGATCATGGGGTGGGGAGGTAGTCTAGATGAAGAAGTGGGACCATTCACAATTTCAAAAGCCATGATCATCCCCCAAGGCATGTGACTGTCTATATGGCAGTGGACCATCCATATACCTGCACAGTAACAAAGCAGGTGGAGATGTTAAGCATATGAGAAGACCAAAATAAATTCATCCAACATCAATTAGTTATATTTGACATGTTAATCAACTTAATGTCATAATCAATATACCTGGATTATTTGCTTTGAATCTTATCACTGCCCACCCTCCTTTAGGCACAGCAATTGTGTTTCGCATTTGAGGGTTTACAAGATTGAACTTTCTCCTATCTTTAGCAGAATTGAAGTTTCCAAAGCCCTGAGCCAAGACAAAGAAGTTGAAACCATGAATGTGAATGGGGTGGTTCTCTGTGTCAATGAAAGCGGTGTTCTGCAGCACTATCTCTACAGTGGAATTGAACTTCAACTTCTTCACCTTGGTTGACTTGGGTGCAAATATGTGAGAAAGGTCAAGGCTATTGTTCGGGCTAGTGTAGTCAAACACTAGGGGTGGCTTGTTTGGGAAATCCTTGGTGTAAACCCCACTAGCATGATAGAAGAATGCTTCCAACATGGACATTCCTCTACCATTAGGGAGTACAAAAGATTCATTGTTCATGCTTGCAGAGAATCGAAATCCTTCTGGGCCAACACATGTACCATTCTTTGGACAAGGCTCAAGATTCAGCCCCAATGTTATGAACATTTGTTCATCTACTTCATGCGGACATTGGCGCCAATGAGGCCCACCTACAAGCCCAGTTAGGCTTGTGTGGAACTTGTGGACGGTTTTTGTGTCATTGAAGACCGGCATGATTGGCATCAAAGGAGTGAATATTGATTCAGAACCTTCATAAACAACAAGCCCCCTTGTTGTGGTGTGGTCAAATTGTGTTAGTTGTGTGGAGTAGTATATTGATGCTGCCATGTAATAGGAACCCACCGGCTGATCAGCTTTGAGGAGGACATCAGTGGTTTGGCCGGAAGCGACCACGACAACATCGGTGACATACGGAGTAGTGTACACAGCATCAATTGCAACAACCGTGAACTTGTGATTGGCAACCTTGAAGAACATTTGGCTGATGAGATTGGTGTTGATTACCCTTAGCAAGTAGGTCTTTCTAGGCTTAACCTTGAGCTTGAATATCTCTATATTATTATCAAAACCAAACCATAACTAAGCAATAAGCATCAACACGTGTCACATTGGAAGAATAACTTCTGTAAGAAAGCAAGAGTCTCTTGACTTTAAGGTTAAAAGAAAATGAATTCAAGATGATGATATAGGATGACATACGATCTTCAGAGCAATTGTATAGATCACCAGGCAAGCCATTGATCATGAATGCCTCTGAGGGGGAAGTGCTTGTGTATCAAAGTCCATAATGTTAGATTTCCACCACTCGCCTACAGCAATTGTTATTTAAAATCAATTAATTAACATTAATAGACCAAATTAAAGAAAGACACAAAATTATTAATAATATATACCTAATAAGATTGGCACTTGCTTGTACGGTTTGGGAAATGCATAATGGCGACCTTCCTTATTAGGGCGAATAAGAAGTGCCCCATGGACAGTAGTACGGATAAGGGATGCATGAGCATGCCACCAAAGAGTTCCCTCTTGTCCTTTGATGGTAAATTTATAAGTAAAGCTATGTTTGGGACGAATTGCACATTGTGTGATATATTCAGGACCATCTGCCCAGCCACTCAAAAGTTGAAATATTCCATGCCTGTTTAGTAATGGTAGTTACGCATATAAGGATTGACCATTGAAATCACAAGCATGGCATTAAGGCTGAGACTTATGTTTGATATAAAATCTTTTATATTTCTCCATCCATCTACTTATGTTTTTAGGAGAGACTGTTCATGACAATTTACTTAGAATATTTACATCCAAAATATAAAAGAAAATACTTATTTGTTAATGATGAAAATAGTAGGATGATATATCTCAATTGAATTTAAAACTCCAAAAAAGAAAATCTAAGTCACAGCACGCACTACTTTCAAAGGCTGCACAAACACAAAATGACTTTAATATTTAGTGCTGATTTGGTTTGCATTTTGAGCAAGCAAGCCAAAAATACTTCCTATAGAATGAGAATAAGAATCAGATTCTATATTATTAAATGTGTTTGGTTTAACATTTTCTTGTTGAAAGTTTATTCTATAGCGGTTAAAAGTAAAATTGATGGAAGTAGATGGGATGATATTTATTATTCTAGGAAAAGTACATTTAAGATAAAATTTTATTATTACTCTCACATTAATAACTAAAAGTAATTTTACTCTATTCTATCCAAACAAAAATCATTCTTACTTTTAATACACTCAAACTAAGCACAAATTAATTTTTTACAAGTAATTTTTCTAAAAGTAATTCTTTTTAATTTAATTATTTCAAAAGTAATTATACTAGAAGATAATCAAATAGACACTTATATAGACCAAGTTAGAATAGTGTCATGAAATTATTTCTTTCAAAAACTTAAGTTTACATGTTGAGACATATGAATAATTTTATAAATAATATAACCCCTAATGTGAATATCTCTTTGGATAATGTTATTTCATCAACACTCAAAAATAGGTGTCCAATTAGGTCAACCATTCCACTATCATTTGATGTGATTGATAGGTGGAAAAATATAGATCACTATCATATCCAATAGTGATTGAGTGGGTGTCTTAATTAGACATTCACTTTTGGGTATTGAAATAACAATGTTGTATCTCTTTTGGACTTGAAACATGAACAATGCATATACATACTTTATCTTATATATGCTGCAATTTAATTATTTTATTTAAAAGGATGATGGCAACAATGATCAAATTCTATATCCTTTTTTATTAGAAAAGTTCTGATACCACAAGTCATAAAATAATCTATTTCAAAAGCTTAAATTTATAGGTCGAGGTGCATAAATAATTTTTTATAACTAATAAATACAAGTAACATGAATGGATTTGTCGCAGAATAATCTGACAAAAAGAGCTAAATGATATGATATATTTTTCTGTCAAGATCAATCATTTTATTTTACTATTATTGCTTCTTTTATTTCATTTGAGGGGTTGAGTTGAGAAAAAAGTTATTAAAACATTATTTTTTGGGTTAAAAGAAGTTAAGGGTTATCACAAAGGCTATTCCTAATTTAAGGTAAACTTAATAAGTTTTGCTAACAGATGTGTTAAAGGCATTTGTTAAGAAATTAAGAAATAGAAAATCGTGATTGAAAAAGTAAATTTAGTTTTTAATGTATTGAATACATTAGAAATTTTAAATTTATACTTTTAATTCTTTAACCAGTGATCAAAGGAATCTCTTTAACTTTTCCAAAGTTAATTTTACGCTGTAGACCACTTATCAACAAAAATTTCTTGAATTCGAATTGAAGTAATGCAATGATTATGGATAAAATTTTTCTGATAAAGTGAGTCAACTTTAATTTGCTACTTATCTTAATTTTACCGGTCGTTGTTATTTCCTTCAACTTAATTTTAGTTGGAAAACAATGATTACCAATGCATGGTTATGTTGTAAGGTGAATTGTTCAGCACGTGGACGACAAGAGTGTCGCCCTCTCGCACGTGTATGGTGGGTCCAGGGAACTTCCCATTAACTGCTGTAATAACTTGGTTGTTGCACAATCTAGGGATGGTCATGTTCCCCACCTGCAACATACACATTAAGTTTCAATATGATTACCATTCCAGTATATTTAAAAAAATATAGCAAGAAACATATATATCTTGCTAAAATGCAAGCAACTGATTTTAGAGTAAAGATATATACTCACCAAAAACAGGGTAATGAATATCAAGGGAAAAAAAAAACAGAATGATGAAATATACTCTGATTTTCCAAAAGGAAAAAAATTCAATGAAGGTGCTTGGATAAGTATTAATTAAAGTTACTCATTTATTTTAAAAGTTAAAAATAATGCAAAGTCATTATGGTAAAAATCGTGGCAAAGAATTTCACCTTAAGAAGTAAATGTAACTTTTGACTTTCAAAAGAAAAATTGAAAAAAAAGTTATAAAAGGAATTATCCAAAGCGGCCTTAGTAGGCCACATTCATGGTTGGTGCATGCTACAGCCCTTAGTAGACGAAGCAAAATGGCTGCATCTATAGACATAATGTGGGATGTGGGGAAAGAAAATCAAATGAAGAAACCAATTATTACATTGAATGTGTGTTCCACAATAGCGGCAGAAACGAGAGAAGGCGAAGCTAGCAAAGCAAAAGCCCATGTCAAAGCAAGCGCTAGATCTTCCATGTTCGAAAGGAGAAGGGAAAAGAAAAACAAGTAAGCCTAATTTCTGAAATTATAAGCTATAAGACTATAAAACTATGAGAACGTGAACTTGGATATTTTGTGATACACCAATCTCGTGTGTGTGGGTCCTATATATATAGATCTACACGCTTTTGCATGGCTTTGTGTTTACTTTGTAAAAACGGGCTTTAAAAATTGAATGATATTGATGCTGCATTGGGTTGTGGCGGAAATTTCGTTATCTTAAAAAGCAAACAACAACGTAATTGGGAGCTGGAGAAAAGACAGATTAAGGGAAGCTAGATTTGGTAGCTGGCCAAAATGTTTGATTTAAACCTCCCTTTTATCTATTTCCAATCATCTTTTAAAGTTTTTAATTTGATGTTCCTAAAATATCTTTAATTAAATATTATGTTTAATTCTCTTTTATTACTATTTTTATATTTCAAATTATATCTAGTAATTAAACAAATTAATATCAAATGTATAATTTGATTAATTTTAATTTTAAATTATAATATAAAATAATTAATTTTATTATTTTAATAGTTCAATAACTACTTAAGTAACTTTGATTTTATTTTAATTTTAATAATGTGACTATTTTTATATTGCAATAATCACGTTATTTTAATATTATATTCATGAAATTATGTTATTTCAATATTTTTATCACAACATCATAAAAAAATATTGTAATCAACCATAATAACGTTAATGTAAAATAATCACGTTATTTTAATATTTGGGCAAGGAACCCTTTAACACACATAAAGTAAGGGGTAATTTTGTGATTTTTTAAATTTTAGAATTGAGAAATTCGATGACCAAAAATAATAGTAAATTAAATTTAAGCAAAGAGAGAAAGTATTTAAATTTATTAGTTATGAAAGAATTAAATTGAGCATATTTATATTTAAAAAATAAGATAAAATAGATTAAAGAATTTCTAAGTAAAATAAAAATTAAAAAATTTGGACAAAATATACTGATAGTTTTATTTAATTAAAATAATAATTTACAATTTATCCCCGTATCATATTAAACTATGATTTTACACATTGATTAACAGTTTTTGGGCATAAAACTATCTTTTGAGTTATAATTTTATATAAAACTATATATCATTTTAGGGATGTGATGTGCCACCTGTATAATTTGAGTAAAAATATTTGACATGTAGTATATATCATATTCTAATAATTATTTTATATATTTTGTAGATTGTGACCTTTCCACTTATATAATTGATACACAAAATTTAATTAAGGGTGTTCAAGGTATATTGAATTAAAAGCATTAAAGGAGGAGTGACACCAGCCACAGCCACTCCCCAGGAGGTTTAAGGAAGTGGAAGTTTTTAAGAGACCTATTTGATTTCGGATCTGTCAGGTGTGGGTGTGGTGCAGTCCATTCGGCTGGCCGGAAGCATTTCTTATGCTGCAAATTGTGTTTCTAGTGGTGCAAGCTATCTTTTTTGGTCCTGGTCTCTAGGTGTTTGTCTTGTTCTTTGTATTTGCACTGCATTGTGTGGTTCTGTTTCTGTGCTGTTTTAGGCAAGTTTGCTGTTTCGGTGACTGTTATCCCCAGCCAAGGACTTTGTTGTTGGCTTTTGATGGTCACGTTTGCAATGGTCCAATCCCAAGATTGGCACACTAGTGATCCGATTCCTTTAAAGCATAGATAAGTCATTAAAAGTTTGGATGTAATAGATTGTTTAGTTCTTATCTATGGCAAAACTAGACACACAAAAAACCACCGATACACTTCCAGTTTTAAGATTTGAAATTTGAAATTTATCACAATTGGAAATGCTAACAATGGACATGTTGAATGGCGCGAGTTTAAGTAAGTATCTAAACTAGTCAACTGATTAAACCAAAAAATAAAAAAGTACGTGTATCAGTGTATATCGAATAATTATGTAAAATCTTTCCTTTTCATATATACATAATTATATAAAATCTTATCTAATATAAATATGTTTAATTTTAATATATTAATAATATAAAATAATTTTTCATTGTCAATATTAAAAAAAGTTTTAAAAAATGTCATATCATAGTGGATAATCTAAAGAGTTTTGAAATTTGTTTAAATTTTGTTGGTTGATAATATGAACTGTACACGGTTAGTCCATAAAAATGCAAGCATAAAATCTATTATAATCTGTAATTTAATATAATTCGAAGAATTTAACTTTAAATATGTTTTTGATAGGTGACAATACAGTAAAATTTGGTTTTAGTCACTTTTCTTTTTTTGTCTCATCAAGATTTTTCTTAATTTTGATTACAGTCTCTATAATTTTAAATTTTAGTCCCTCAAAAAAAATTAAGAATCTTTATAAAATATAAGAATATTTTAGGGATCCTTATAAAATATTTAAAAAATGATTTACAAATATATAATTTTTTTGATCACATGCCTCTAAATATTTTAAGAAGTTTCTTTTGTTTTTATAATTATTGCCACTTTTTTACGTAAAAAAAAATTATCACCCTTTTTTTTGTCACGTAATTATCGCCACTTTAACAACTGAGGTAATGCTTACCATTTGTTGTATGAGTTTTAAAATTTTTTTATTTTTTAATTTTTTTAAACACATATTTAAATTGCCAATTTTTTTATAAAAAATTACATTCTTGAATTACATTATTTTATTTTTTAAAATAATTAATATTTAATATTCAATAAAATCTTTAAATACATTCTACCTTCTATTTTTATTTTTAAAAAACTGCACTTATTTGCCTCATTTTCTTAGCCCTTAATTGGTTTTTATTCATCAAATGGATTAATGAGTGGAACTGCTAAATTATTTCATGTCATATAAAAGAAATAATCAAATAGTTTATTTTAAATAAAAATGAGAAAATTTTTAAAGAAAGTGTTATGGGTCGACCCCAAGAGAAGCCTTAAACTTTTTCCGCCTACGTGATCCAATGTAACACGTTGGAATAAGTGCTCAATTCCGAGCTCCTCAAGGAAACTTCCATAAAATACAATGACTCACCCTAACAATCTCTGCGAATCATGAATGGATAAGGTCCTCTAGAACTTGCTCACTATTAGGGTTACCAAAAATTAAAAGGTAATTCCTAGAAAGTATAAATAGGGTCACCAAAAATTGAAGGGTAATTTCTAGAAAGTATAAATAGAAGAAGATAAACATCACTAACGATATGCTATCTTTCCTAAAATCCTAAACCCTTTCAGATCCTTGCTAATTTAAGTATGGGAGTCTTTGCAAATCCTTCTCCTGAGCCTAGTGGGGCACATGCCGAAGTTCCCAAGGAGAAAAGGAAACCCAATTACCACCCTTAAACATGATAGGGCTCTTGGGCAAATCCAACGTAGCTAACCCCAAACACTTTTTCTATGATAATGAATCTTAAATATACCGCACCATTTAACAAGAATTCAAACTTATTGATCTGAAACACCAGTGTTTTGGTCTCTACTAAGTTTGTTTAACCACCTCTTTTTGTCTCTACAATTTTACATAGCCTGTCTTATACCAATCCGCAACCTACCACTTATACTATAAACTTCCATGTTCACTTCATCTTTTACCATAAGAATTACTACACTCATTCGAAAACTGAATATTCACTATGAAAAAAAAACCCGCTGCAGTGTAGTTATCAAAATGTTCATCATGATTTAACTTATTTAGAAAATATAAATTATAAATAATGATTAATTAATACCGTCTTAATGGCTTACTGGCTTTCCATGTCATTTAATTGATGCTGCCAATTGTTTCAGGTCGAGTACTATTTTGAGCCGGACCCTATTTCAGACCTAGTAGCAGTTCTCATAAAGATATTATTCTCTGTTGTATCCCAAAATATTATTCTATATGTAAAGATATAAAGGATATGAGTGAAAAATAAAAATTATCCAAACAAAACATTAATCAGACCAAAATTCAAAGCACACATATTTAAAATTACCATATAACAAATAAAAATGGAAGCTAGCATTAAGTTAATAAAAAGGTTATTTCATCTCTAAATAATACAAATCAAATGAACCAATGGTAGATTCCATAAAAAAAAAAAAGCAAGCTTGTTACCAAACCCTTTCCAAATGAAATACATTAATCAATAAATCAATTCAACTACAAACATTAAGAACTGAATATAATTGAAGAACAATTGAATTAATGAATTGCAGACCAAAAATAATCTGGGGCCACGTTTTGCTCTTATCACTTGGGTAGATCATGCGGTGGGGTTTCTTATGCTGCAAATTGTTTTTCTAGTGGTGCAAGCTATCTTTTTTGGTCCTGGTCTCTAGGTGTCTGTCTTGTTCTTTGTATTTGCACTGCATTGTGTGGTTCTGTTTCTGTGCTGTTTTAGGCAAATTTGCTGTTTCGGTGACAGTTATGCCCAGCCAAGGACTTTGTTGTTGGCTTTTGATGGTCACTTTGCAATAGTCCAATCCCAAGATTGGCACACTGGTGATCCGATTCCTTTAAAGCATAGATAAGTCATTAAAAGTTTGGATGTAATAGATTTTTTAGTTCTTATCTATGGCAAAACTAGACACACAAAAAACCACCGATACACTTCCAGTTTTAAGATTTGAAATTTGAAATTTATCACAATTGGAAATGCTAACAATGGACATGTTGAATGGCGCGAGTTTAAGTAAGTATCTAAACTAGCCAACTGGTTAAACCAAAAAAAAAAAGTACGTGTATCAGTGTATATCAAATAATTATGGAAAATCTTTCCTTTTCATATATACATAATTATATAAAATCTTATCTAATATAAATATGTTTAATTTTAATATATTGATAATATAAAATAATTTTATATTGTCAATATTAAAAAATTTTTAAAAAAATGTCATATCATAGTGGATAATCTAAAGAGTTTTGAAATTTGTTTAAATTTTGTTGGTTGATAATATGAACTGTAAACGGTTAGTCCATAAAAATGCAAGCATAAAATCTATTATAATCTGTAATTTAATATAATTCGAAGAATTTAACTTTAAATATGTTTTTGATAGGTGACAATACAGTAAGATTTGGTTTTAGTCACTTTTCTTTTTTTGTCTGATCAATTTTTTTTTAATTTTGATTACAGTCTCTATAATTTTAAATTTTAGTCCCTCAAAAAAATTAAGAATCCTTATAAAATATAAGGGGCTTTGGAACTATTTTTTGTTTTCCGTTTTATAAAACTGTTTTCCAAAACAATTTTAAATTCAATTTTTTAAAAACAATAAAACAAGAAAACTTGTTTGGCAATTTATCAAAGATCATAACAACAAAGATCAACACAACAGCAATCACAATAAAGATCAACAAAGAACAACTAAGATCAATTAACAACATTGTATCAATTTACAAATAACAACAAACATCGACACAAAATCACAACAATGAGGGTGAGAAACATAGAGAAGTAGAGAAAGAGAAAGAGAGAGGAAGATTGGCGGAACATGGTGGAGCACGGCGGGCTTGGCGAGACTTAGTCGCGGGTTGCCCACAGAGGGCAGGGTCGTTAGATCTGGGTGGCGGGGTCACGGGTCGCGGGCGGGTCACCTTCGCCTGGTCACGTCATGGTGGCAGGAACCTCGCCTGTTGTGGGTCACCGTTGGTCGCCTCCGGAGAGCTCGACGCTGGTCACCTGGTCACTTTCTCGACGGCACTGGGGAGCTTGAAGAAGGATGGAGGAATTGGGAGGAGGTGGGATGGAGGAGTTGGATGAGAACAGAGAAAACTGTTTTTGAAAACAACTTAAAATTGTTTTCCATATTTTGTTTTTAAAACTCAAAGTTTATTTTTTCATTTTTAAAAATAATATGAGGAAACAACCTAACAAATAAATTTTATTAAGTTTTTGTTTTTAAAAATAGAGAACTATTTTTAAAAATAGCTTCCAAACAGGCTCATAAGTTTTTTGATCACATGCCTATAAATATTTTAAGAAGTTTCTTTGTTTTTTATAATTATTGCCACTTTTTTACGTAAAAAAAAAAGCAATCACCCGTGTTTTTTTTTTGTCACATAATTATCGCCACTTTAACAACTGAGGTAATGCTTACTATTTGTTGTACATGTTTTAAAATTTTTTAAACACATAGTTAAATTGCAATTTTTTTAATAAAAAATTACATTCTTGAATTACTTTATTTTGTTTGTTTAAAATAATTAATATTTGCTATTCAATAAAATCGTTAAATACATTCTACCTTCCACTTTTATTTAAAAGAAACTGCACTTATTTGCCTCATTTTCTTAGCCCTTGGTTTAATTCATCAAATGGATTAATGAGTGGAATTGTCAAATTATTTCATGTCATATAAAAGAAATCAAATAGTTTATTTTAAATAAAAGTGAGAAAATTTTTAAAGAAAAAGTGTTATAGGGTCGGCCCCGAGAGAAGCCTTAAACTTTTTCCGCCTATGTGATCCACTATAGAACCTTCTGAAAGACCACGAAGTTAACAGGTTGGAAGAAGCACAAAATTCCGAGCTCTTCAAGGAAACTTCCATAAATACAATGACTCACCCTAACAATTTCTGTGAATCATGAATGGATAAGGTCTTCTAAAACTAGCTCACTACTAGGGTTACCAAAAATCAAAAGGTAATTCCTAGAAAGTATAAATAGGGTTACCAAAAATTAAAGGGTAATTCCTAGAAAGTATAAATAAAAGAGGATAAACTTCATTACTAATGATATGCTATCTTTCCTAAAACCCTAAACCCTTTCGGATCTTTGTTAATTTAACTATCGAAGTCCTTGCAGATCTCCCAAGCCTAGTGGGGTACGTGTGTCATGACCCAATTTGGATTGTGACCGGCACGTGAGGCATACCATCCTCGCATAAGCCTCGTGATTGTTGCCGTATTATATGATTATTTTATTCATAAAATCTACTTTAAACCGTAAATTAGATCTCATATTAACTCTTAATAAACATGAATAATTCCATTCTCTTAAAATAAAATCTAAAACTGTATCTATGATATAATCAAACTAAATTGATCATATACAAAATAAACCATGAATGTTATATTTAAATACAAAAGAATTATGGCAATACCAAAATGCAAAACTTAACTATATGTGATCCGAGACCCTATTCGTCACATCACTGAAGCACTCTAAAAAAAACCAAAAGACTTCACTACACGTGAAGCTCACCCAAACTAGAGATATCTAATGTTGCGGAGGGGAAGAGGAGGATTCTGCTACATCTATATCTATGGGAAAAATGGAAGAGAAGAAGGGTGAGTTTTGCATACAAAACTCAATGAGTGGATCCTCACTCATAACCATATATGAGATAAGGAAGAATCATACATAAATAATAATAATGCAGTAATTTCAATTCATTTCTATTTATTTGATAATTATAAAATCATAATTTACTGAATTTATGAAAACCATATTATTTCTCAAGGCAATACAAAGAAGATTATCCTTAAACTGAAGGGTGGTACTAGTCCCTGGCAAATATGAGTCCATAGCTGAGATCTTAATGGTCCCTGGCGAACCGCGTCCTGGACTGATCTAAGTAAGGATAACTTGTCCCTAGCGAGCCTTGGTATACCAAGGTTAACGGAATAATGCCGTTAACTCAGTTATGCTCCTCTCAATAATTCCCTATCTAAAGTCATACTGAAGTCTAAAAGGGAATTCTAAACATTCTAAGTTCAACCATTCCAATTTCTTATAAAATAAAAACAACATTTCACATTATCATTTCCTCATAAAATAAACCAAGTTTGAAATTCATAACTAAATCATGCGATAACAATTATATTTCAAGTGTTGTCCCATGCATTTTGATAAACTTAGATTTTCATGCTAAGTTTCAACACATATTCTCAAATTCTTGCTAGAATACAATTAAATATTTTAGTTCATGATAAAACTCAAGAAAATAATCTCTAATCATTTTATGATACTAGAAATAATTTATAGGATGACCAAAATAAGACATCAAATCCACTCATTTGAAGGGGTAGAGTATGAAGGAACAACTATAGTAGAGCTTAGAGGAGGAATGACACCAATGTCTTTCATTTCAACCAATAAACTCATAAACACTCTATTGGTGTCTCTAGATTACTCTAAACACAACTCTAACAATATTGGGAAACACCCCACTTGACAACAATGAGAGAAATAACAATACTCATACTAGGAATGTGAAAGAATAGAGAAAACAGAGATATAATCTAACAACATATACATACCTTGATGATTTAAGGAAGTTAGATTGGAATAGGATTGAAGAAAAAGAGAAAATGAGGGTTTGGGTGTGCATGTATGCACCAATTTATGCTTCTGTTGGGAAGGGAAGCCTGATGGTTTTATAAAATGGGGTCATAAGTGAAACAATGTCATTTTTGATACTATGTTGAAATGGGGTCCTCGCTGCAGCGAGCCTGAAACATCACCACTCGCTCCAGTGAAAATGGCTTGCAGTGAATTCTCAGTGAGCAAAAGGGCTTGCTAGTTCACTACAGTGAGTACTCATGTTCTCCAGAATTCTTGGCTACAACTTGGTTTTCGTATTGATCGATTAAGGACGATTTGGCTACTGGGTGAGCTCGGAGACCCTTAGGCCATACGGAACTTGAGTACTAACACGTGTACACCAAGTATTACATACTACCCCTTAAAAGAGATTTGGTCCCCAAACCTTAAAACATACCTTGAGGAAGGAAAAGATGTGGATCTCTAGTTCCTATGGCTTCTTCGGCTTCCCAAGTGGCTTCCTCGCTGGAGTGGTTCCTCTAGATGACTTTCACTAAGGTCATTTCCTTTGAGCGAAGCTTATTCATCTGCCTATCCACGATGGCTACCGGTTCTTCCTCATATGTTAAGCTCTCATCAACTTAGATTGCTTGCTATGTGAGCACGAGAGACTAATCTAGCATGTACTTTCTAGAATATTGACATGAAAGACTGGATGGATAGCTGATAACTGGGGGCAATGCCAATCTGTAGGTCACTACTCCAACTCTCTCTAAGATCTTAAATGGTCCAATATAGCAAGGATTTAGCTTTCCTCGCTTCCAAACCTCACCGCCCTTTCATGGGTGAATCTAGGAACACATGGTCACCAACTACAAACTTCAAGTCTCGTCGATTGTCAGCATAGGATTTCTATCTAGATGAGCCGCGACAACCATTATCTAATCAACTGAACTTTTTCTAGAGTCTCTTATACTAAATCTGGGCCTAGCGCCTTAGCTTCTCTAAGTTCAAACCATCCAATGGGAGATCGGCCCATCTCCCATACAAATCCTCAAAGAGCCATCTGAATGCTTGCTTGGTAGTTGTTGTTGTATGAGAACTCTATTAGTGGCAAGTGGTCACGCCAACTCCCACTGAAGTCCAACACACAAGCCCAAAGCATGTCCTCTAAAGTTTGGATTGTCCTTTCTGACTAGTCATCCATCTGCGGTGAAAGTTATGGTCAATTCCACTCGAGTCCCAAGAGCCTCTTGAAATGCTCTCCAAAATCGCAAGGTGAACTGAGACTCCTGTGATATAATGGACACTGGCATGCCATGGAGTCTAACAATCTCATCAATGTAAAGTTGGGCATCCTGAGTTTTCCTGAAGTTCGTCTTCACTGGTAGGAAGTGAATAGACTTGGTCATCTTGTCCATAATCACCCATATGGAATCGAAACCTCTAGTGGTCCAGGTAACTTGACTACAAAGTCCATGGTTATCCTCTCCTACTTCACCTGGGATCTTTATCTCTGAAGAAGCTCAGGCCTTTGGTATTCAGCCTTAACTTGGTGACACACCAAACACTATTCCACGAATTCACCAATGTCTTTCTTCATGCCTTCCCACCAATATAGCTGTTTGAGGTCTTGGTACATCTTCAGCTGATTCGAGGTGAATGAAGTATGCTGCACTATGGGACTCCTCCACTACTCTTTTCTTCAACTCACCCATATGGGGTACACATAAATGTTCACCAAAGTACAACACCCTCTCCACATCCACTGAAAAATCATAGTTCTCTCCCATGTATACATCCTCCATAAGCTTAACCAACTTAGGGTCTTTTCCCTGCTATGCCTTAATATGCTCCACTAGGTTGATTGGGCCGAATGTGGGCAAAAATGCTCCTGAATTATTGAAACCAAGCTAAACTCCCTTTGCCTCTAACCCATGTATATCTTTTATCAATGATCGTCTCAAAGGGCCAATGCTGGCCAACTGCCCATAGATTTTCTCTCAAAGCATCACCTACGACATTGGCCTTGCCTGGGTTATAAAAGATTGTAGTCATAATCCTTAAGTAATTCTAGCTATTCTGCGTGCCTAAGATTCAGATCCTTTTATTGGAAGATATACTTCAAACTCTTGTGATCCAATGAAGATCTCACAAGTCTATTTGCAAGTAGTGCCTCCAAATCGTAAGGCGAAGACCACAACTGCCATCTCAAGATCATGTGTAGGGTAGTTCTACTCATGCTTCTTAGCCTCCTAGAAGCATATGCCAACTCGATCATGCTACATAAGGACATTGCGAGTCCTACTCTGAGGCATCGTAATATGCTAAGAAACCACCTATGCTAGAAAGCAATACCAATACTAGAGCTATGGTCAAATAGGTTTCAGCCTTTGGAAACTTCTTCATAGACATTAGAATGTAACATCCAAATTCATAACTAGGTTAAATTAATGATTAAGATAAAAAGAGGAAAACCAATAGAAATTGGACAAGTATCCTGAAATATAACAAATAATATTAAAATAGTCAAGTATGTCTAGAGAAAAATATAAAGAATTACAAAAATGTCATTACTTAGTGGAAATTATGAAAATACACTTACTATGTGGGAAAAAAATTACAAAACTACTCTTGTCTTATTAATAAATGACAAAGATACCATTATTTTATGGAATTAGAAGAATACCACTATCATTGTCTAATTATAAAAATATCATTGTCTTGAATGAAGAAATTACTACATAGGTCACTACTTTAATAATTATAAGAATGTCATTATACCAATCTTAGACTTGTCACTAAACAAGAATGAATCTAAGCCATTGGATTAATGCTAGATAATGGAATTAGTGGATGATTATGTTAAAATAATTAAAATGGGATTCCAATTATAAGAATAAAATATAATAGATTTGTCATGATTTGGTTAAACTGAAATATCTTATAATATTATTTATTAAATAAATTATAATAAAACAAAATATAACACATATACATATCATACCATGCATGACAAAGTGCATGAAAAAAAGGCAAGACTCAATGAAATTTTATATTACAATCCCTTCATGCATGTATGTATGAGCCAAAAATTAGCATTGTCATTATAGGAAACAAAATTGATTTGATAAATAAATTTGTGTCATAAAGAGCTCTTGATTCTTACTAAAATTGGCACTATACTAGCCACTACTTCTAACATGATGATTGTGCTTATGACCTAGTAATATAAAATAATTATTACTCCACCCATAAGAGCATCCAAGAATAACAAATTGAAGCACTAAAACCCCTTCATTACACCTTCAAGTCATGGCCTCTTGGCCTATAAAAGGGAGGGAAGTGTGTGAACTCATTGCTCAAAACACACTTTTACTAGTCTTCAATTCTTAGAAATTCCCAAGTGTTCTTTCTCTCTTATTTTTATCTCTATAATTTCTTCTTATGTTCTTCTTTCAAAGACTTCTTTTGATCCTCTAAACCTTATCTAGATACTTAAATCCTAAACCTAAACTTTCACTATCCCTCACTAAGAGTTGCAATATTTAACTCTAGTAAAAAATATTTTCTTAAGCACTCAAGTTCTAGAGCCAAGATTCAAGGAGGGTCATCCACTCCAAGGACTCTTGCTCAAGCTCAAGGAAGAAGAGAAGAACTCTTTTAGACCCTACATAAGACGTAGGAGCTTTATCTTTAATTGTTCAAGCATTGTTAGCTTTTAACCTTACCCATGGATAGAATGCCTCAAGCTTGAGTTATTGTCAAAAGTTTCGAATGATTATTTGTAAAATATATTTTTAGATAGTACAACATGTTCCATTTTGTTCTAAGTACTTTCATGATGTTATCATACTCAAATATAACTTAAAAGATAGTATGTGAAACTTAATTTAATAAAGGTGACTTAAGACATAAAATTGGTAGGTGCTGAAATTTTTGGTTATTTTTGGTAGTAGGAACTTTGAAAAGCAATATTCATAAAACATGAAGTATCTTGAAATAAAAATATTTTTACCATAAACTAGACTCATCATGGAACACTCTCTCAAAGAATAACCCGAAACGGAGTTCTCTAGCTCAAGATATAAATTTTCAAAGTTAAGCCAAAGATTGAAACTTGAATCCGACCTTTCAGTAGTAAAATAGGTGTAACTCACTCTAAAAAAATGAAAATAGCCTGATTTCAACTTTGTTGGAAACCTAATACACAGAGGAAAACACCTATGTATGTCATGCATAAAGCTTTGCACCACGAAAATACAGAATAAGAAATAAATTTGTGGGACAATGTGTTGAGAGGTTCTAGAAAGGGGTAATTTTGCAAGGGTACTATGACATAACCATAAATGTGTTGTTAATGAAATTACCCTTAATGGAAAGCTTGATGAGTTAGGAATCTGGAATTGCTTTTAGGAGACTGAGACAACAAGTATACAGAAAGTTATAAATTTTTTTGTAAAATATGTCATAACTATAAATAGAAGATTTAAGTTTTGTAAAGAGAAAGAGTTTTAAGGATTTAAGTTGCAATAAAACTTCAAGAGAAAAATATGTATATAACACTCATAAGGAAGCTTGAAAATATATAAAGAACCTCAAAATATCCAAGGATAATATTTTAAATTGCATTAATGTAATAATGGAATGCTAAGAGTGCAAAGATAACTAAGAGAAAAAGATTTGGTTAGAATTTGTAAGAATGGAAAGAAATACTCCATGATGTGTAAACTCTAAGACTTCCATAACCTTTTAAGAACCTTAGAGTACTTGATTTATTGGCTTCAAATGATGAAATATGACATGCGATTTAGCATGAAAAGCCTATTATTTGATATAAGGATGTATATAAGATATTGTCTATGTGAATGTATAGTGATGAGTTATGAAATGATAAGGATGAATGAATGATTGTGCATGATTTATTTATGATTACGTGATAATATGCATACATTCATTTTCAAATGAAAATAAAAGTAAAGCCTAGAAAATTGGCAATAAAAGTCTGGAAAAGTGGACTTGAGCTAAACTCATGGCATAACTGTTGAGATTACAGCAACGGAAAAAAAATAAAAGTAAAGCCTGGAAAAGTGGACTTATGCTCATGGCTTAACCCCTAAACCGTTAAGATTACGGCAACGGAAAGAAACCCAAAAGGTGGTGGTGATGGCCACGGTATGAACTCATTATCCTTTAGGGTGGTCTAAGGCATTGATGCATTCATCCTGTGGATGATTAAGAAATATGCTAATGAAAGAAAAATGGAATGAAAGAAAGATAGTGATCGTTAAATAAGTAAATGTTGATGATGAGTAATCATGAAATAAATGCAATTAATGCATCTTCTAAATTATTGTTGCCCATTTTAATTTTATATGATATGTTTCGGTGTATGCTTGATGAAGTACGAATAGATATTTCTATTATTGTTATAAGAGTAGTTTAAAAGCAACTGCACTTCGGCTAATTACATTTGCGAAAAGTTTGATAATTGAATCCTTGCGTGTTCACTTTTTTATAATAAACTCGAAGTGATTGGGATACAACGATGACACTTTCATACAAGTAGAAACTCCTCCTCAGAAATCTTGTATTTTTCACTCCTATATTTCTTTTTCGTTATCATTACCAAAGGTAACGAGTCCACTTAAAGTAATAGAGCTATAGCTAAGGAAGAAGGCAACACGTGAAGATTTAGACCTTTCAAGAATTAATATTCCGATTTTTAGTTGTGAAGAATAGAGCAATAATAGTAGAATTTATATTGTTATTTGTAATAAAATATCACTATGGTATTAAATAGTATATTCCAGTGTATGCGATGATATTTCTACATTTAGTCCCTTATTCGCTTATTTAACTTAAGTAAGTGAGTAAAGTAACTTTGATTACCATCTATGTAAGCGCTATGTATTTCACTTCTCGTTATAGGCTTAAGCTTTCAAAAAGTAATTTATATATTAAAAAAAATTATCCACTATTTTTCTAAGTTAATTTCAAAAGAAAATGTACGCAAAACATAAGTGATGACTAGTAAAATCCAAATGTAAATTAAGCGTAGTTGGGTTCTATTAGGGTGTTACACGACTCCTGAAACTTTACCCCTTTCTAAGTTAGCTTGGTCAATGGCACAACTTCTGAGAAGTCCTTAACAAACCTCCTATAGTAACCTGCTAAACCTAGAAAACTATAGATCTCTAATACTATGGAAGGCATTGGCCACTATTGAACCACTTCAACTTTCTTCGGGTCCATTATAATGTCTCACTTAGATCCAAGGAATGCCACCTGATCTAGCCAAAACTCACACTTAGAGAATTTGGCATACAATTAATTCTCTCTCAAGGTCTCCAGGACAATCCTCAGATGCTGCTCATGCTCCTCCTCACTCTTAGAAAACACAGGATGTCATCAATGAATACAATTACAAAGTGGTCTAGGAATGGTCTGAAGATTCTGTTCATTAGGTCCATGAAGGCTCAGGGCATTGGTTAACCTAAAGAACATCACCAAGAACTCATAGTATCCATAGCATGTCCTAAAGGTCGTCTTGGGCACATCCTAGTCCTTTATCCTCAAATGGTACCTGAAACGTAGGTCAATCTTGGAGAAACACCTAGTCCCTTGAGCTAATCAAAGGGTCATTAAAGTATGGCAAGGGGTACCTGGTTCTTGATGGTAACCTTGTTCAATTGCGGTAATCTATGAACACCCTCATAGACCCATCCTTTTTCTTCATAAACAGGATTGGAGCATCCCAAGGCGAGGTACTTAGCCGGATGAACCTTATCAAGCAACTTTTGCAAACTCCTTTAGCTCCTTCAACTCTGCAAGAGCTATCCAATACGAGGGAATAGAGATGGGCTTGACCCAGGCTCAAACTCTATCCTGAACTCCACCTCTCTATTTGGTGTCATACCTGGTAACTCCTCGAAACACATGGGAACTCACATACAACTGAAACCAACTCCAAGCTTGGCATTAGCACTTCTACATCTGGCCGCCAAAAACCCACAACTACCCTTGTCCATCGGTCACATAGTGCTCATCAGCAAGATTAAACTAAAGGGAACTGAACAACTAGTACCCCTAAACTCTTGGAGCTCACCTCTAGGAACCTCAAATGGCACTACCTTGCTATAGCAATCCACCATAGCATGGCATGAAGCTAACTAGGCCAAGCCTAAGATGACATCAAAGTTAGATATGTCCAACACGTGAAGATCTGCTAGTATCTCCATGTTCCTGACCTTGACCTCAAAACCCTTATATATTGATTGGACATAAAGGGGTCTTGGGAGGTACCCCAATATAAAAAGGCGTCTCTAAATTGGTATGGTATCTCCCAAATTGCATGGCAAAGAATAGGGAAACATAGGAGTATGTAGACCTCGGGTTGATCAACACAAAGCCTCAAAAGAACATACTACCATAATACCTATGATAACTGTATTGGACGGTCCCACTACATTGTCCTTTGCTACTTGACCCTCTGCCTTCCTAGCCTCTGCCTCCAAGGCCTCTACCTCCAACTCCCTTACCTAGTGAAGCCATAGAGCCCTCAGGGTCACTAATAAGATAGTGCTGGAGTGGAAGGGTTTGTGACCCTGGCTAGAAGATCTCCCCAACATCGGTAATCCCACATATATGACCCCTGGCCACAACCATGGCATCTAAAAGATCTTGCATACACTGCCCGAGTGCCTCTTCCTACAAGTCTGGCACTTTGAGATGAATGCCCAGCACTCTGCCTAGGCTAACTGCCTCCCTTCTTGACCTGTGATAGGCGGGGCCAAGTTAGCGTGGACTCTAGAAAGCCTTACCTGGATATTTCCTCAGTTGGCCTTCCTGCCTTGACCCCCTATTGGAACCTGCTCCTCCCAAAAAGAACCATGGGTCTTGGCCCTCTTGGCCTTAGTTGATGCTTTCCTCTCTACTAAGTGAACCTTTAGCCCAATAATTGTCTACCACTCGGGCGTAGTCCATGGTCCCTACATACGATTATAAGCTTAAAAACATATCCTTGGGCAGCCCATGGACAAACCGCCTCAGCTCTCGGTCTCGACTAAAGCAAACCCGTCGCTTCCTGGGATGGATATGTGAATTTACTCATTGTTCTCGGCCATAGACATATTAGGAGTCATCCGGTGCCTCAAAAACTCCTCAAGCATATGAGCTTACCACTCTCTGAAAGGAACAATGGGAAGTCGCTCGAAACTCCTCCCAAGTGGGTGGCTCTAAGTCGCCATATCCTTGAAGGAACTCCTCGTACCATATACAGCTTGGCCTCCAAGCTTGGAAGCCAATCAACTCCATTGCTCTCTCAGACGAACAATGGATAACTTGGTGATCTTTTCAACCTCACGGAGGAACTCATGTGGATACTTCATCGTCAAGCACCCATGGAAGATAGGTGGATCCATCCTCCTGAAGCGCTCAAGAGCTGATCATCTGGGTCTCTAATAGGTGGCTAAACCCAAGCTTAGCTGGTTGTGGTCCTCAGCATCCCTAGCCAGCACTCCTGTGAGGGTGGCCAAAGCCTACTCTAGAACCTCTGAAGCGGGCAGGTAAGGGAAGAGCCGTTGCTATGGTGGTGACGTAAAGAAGGATGATGGAAAGGAGGCACACTAAATCCTGAGAAACATGAACATATGGGATAAGCTACTTCATGTAAGAAAAATAAGACTTTCCCTCTAAACCTAGACATGATTGACCATCCTAAAACCCCTCAAGTAACACTTTGTTAATGCAAATGGGGGAGTTCCATTTACATAAACATCGTGCTACCCATGGATACTTGCTCCAATGGCGGAACCCTATGGCTGATACCACTTTGTCACGATCCAACTTGGATCGTGACTACACGTGAGGAATACCATCCCCACGTTAGTTTGTGATCGTTGCGTAGTACTATATGCTTATTTTATTCATAAAATTTACTTTAAACTATAAATCAGATCTCATATTAACTCTTAATAAACATGAATAATTCCATTCTCTTAAAATAAAATCTAAAACTATAGCTGATATAATCAAACTAAATTGATCATATACAAAATAAACCATGAATGTTATACTATTTAAATACAAAAGAATTATGGCAATACCAAAATGCAAAACATAACTATATATGGTTGGGACCATTCATATAACTGGAGCACTCTAAAAATAACCAAAAAGACTTCATAGGTGAAGCTCACCAAACTAGAGATATCTAATGTTGTGGAGAGGGAAGAGGAGGATCCTAGGCTACACCCTATTTATGGGAAAAATGGAAGAGAAGAAGGGTGAGTTTTGCATACAAAACTTAGTGAGTGGATCCTCACTCATAACCATACATGAGACAAGGAAGAATCATACATAAATAATACTAATGCAGTAATTTCATTTCATTTCTATTTATTTTGTGTGATAATTATAAAATTCTAATTTTTGAATTCATGAAAACCATATTATTTCTCAACTCATTACAAAGAGAACATATTATCGTAACTGAAGGGTGAACTTCAATCCCTGGCGAACATGAGTCCATAGCTAATCTTAATGGTCCCTGACAAACCATATCCCTGGTGGACTGATCTAAGTAAGGACCCCTGGGCCTTGGTATACCAAGGTAACGGAATAACTGCCATTAATTCAAGTTTCTTCCTCTTAGTAATTCCCTATCTAAAGTCATAATGAAGTCTAAAAAGGGAATTCTAAACATTTTAAGTTCAACCATTCCAATTTCTTTTAAAATAAAAAGAATATTTCACATTATCATTTCCTCATAAAATGAACCAAGTTTGAAATTCATAACTAAATCATGTGATAGTAATTATATTCCAAGTGTTGTCCCATGCATTTTGATAAACATAGATTTTCATGCTAAGTTTCTAAACATATTCTCAAATTCTTGCTAGAATACAATTAAATATTTTACTTCATGATAAAACTCAAGCAAATAATCTCTAATCATTTTATGATACTAGAAATAATTTATAAGATTACCAAAATAAGGCCATGAGATTGAACTCACTCACTTGTAAGGGTAGACTAAAGGAAAAACCAGCAGAGCTCAGGGAGGAGGAATGACACTAATGTCTGCCATTTCAACCAATAAACTCATAAATACTTTATGAGTGTCTCTAGATTACTTTAACACAACTCTAACAAATTTGGGGGAATACCACTATTTGACAACAATGAGAGAAATAACAATATCCATACCAAGAATGTGAAAGAGTAGAGAAAATGGAACGTAATCTAACAACATATACATACCTTGATGATTTAGGGAAGCTAGATTGGAATGAGATTGAAGAAGAGAGAAAATGAGGGTTTAGGGCGTGTGTGCACGCTGATTCTATTCTGGAGAGGGAGCCCAATAGGTTTATAAAATGGGGTCATAAGTGAAATGGCATCATTTTCTAATCCTATGCCACAAAGTGCTCATGTAGTGAGCTTGGAAACATTTCCACTAGCTAAGGAATGGCTGCTAGCAAGCAAAAGGGCTCGCTAGTTTGCTCCAGCGAACATGTTCTGCGGAACCTATGGCTGTAACTAGGCCTTGAGGCCGTACAAAAGTGACTTCTGACACGTGTATCAAGTATTACAATCACGCAAAGTTTCCAAGGAGAAAAGGAAACCCAATTACCACCTTTAAACACGATAGAGAGTTCTTGGGCATATTCAACGTAGCTAACCCCAGAACACTTTTCTATGATAATAAATCTTAAATGTACTGCACTATTTAACAAGAGTTCAAACTTATTGATCCCAAACAATGTTTTGATCTCTATTAGTTTGTTTAACCACCCCTTTTTGTCTTTGAAATTTAACATAGCTTGTCTTATACCAATTTGCAACCTACCACTTATATATAAACATCCATGTTCACTTCATCTTTTACCATAAGAATTACTACATTCATTCGAAAACTGAATTCACGATGGGAAAAAAATTACTATAGTGTAGTTATCAAAATGTTCATCATGTTTTAACTTATTTAGAAAATATAAATTATAAATAATGATTAATTAATACAACCTGAATGGCTTAATGGCTTTCCATGTCATTTAATTGATGCTGCCAATTGTTTAAGTTCGAGCACTATTTTGATTCGGACCCTATTTCAGACCTAGTAAGGTTCTCATAAAGATGTTATTCTTTGTTGCATAGTAATGAAAATCAGTGACCGGTCATGAAATTAGAAGCCATTGTTTGGAAGTCTCATAAAATCGATGCAACCTAGTTCGACTCGGCCAATTGAATTGAATTGGACTAGGTCATTTTTGTTTTTTGCTTTTTGGGGCTAAATGATGCCTTTTTTAAAACCTTAAAAAAAATTATAATATAACTTATATAAAATGCAATAACTTTGTTTGTATTGTCATGACTTGTAAGTTTGTGATATAAAACTGTGAGTTTGTTTGTGTAATTATGTTTTGAACTTGTCAATTGTAATCATAATTGTAAAATGTGAATAATATTTAGGAATTTATGTTTTTGTATTTGAACCCCCTTAAAGAGTGTCAAATTGTTAATTAGTTGTCATTTTATTATATTTTATTTAAATTTTAATATATTTTTATATATATTTTTGTATAAATCGGTTAACCAGGTTTACCATTGAACGGTTAAACCAGTGAGGTTAGTGCAGACCTCACTGGGTCGATCACCAGTCAAATTTGAAAACTATACTTTGTTGTACCTCAAAATATTATTCTGTATGTAAAGATATAAAAGATATGAGTGGAAAATAAGAATTATCCAAACAAATCAGACCAAAATTCAAAGCATGCATATTTAAAATTACCATATAAAAATAAAAAAGGAAGCTAGCATTAGGTTAATAAAAAGGTTATTTCATCTCTAAAGAATACAAATCAAATGAACCAACGGTAGATTCCACAAAAAAAAAAAAAAAGCAAGCTTGTTACAAAACCCTTCCCAAATGAAATAAAGTAATCAACAAATCAATTCAACTACAAACATTAAGAACTCAATATAATTGAAGAACAACTGACTTAATGAATTGCAGACCAAAAATAATCTGGGGCCACGTTTTGCTCTTAGCACTTGGGTAGATCATGGGGTGGGGAGGTAGTCTAGATGAAGGAGTGGGACCATTCTCAATTTCAAAAGCCATGGCCAAGCCCCATGGCATGTGACTGTCTATATGGCAGTGGACCATCCATATACCTGCACAGTAACAAAGCAGGTGGAGATGTTAAGCATATGAGAAGACCAAAATAGATTCATCCAACATCAATTAGCTATAATTGACATGTTAATCAACTTAATGTTATAATCAATATACCTGGATTATTTGCTTTGAATCTTATCACTGCCCACCCTCCTTTAGGCACAGCAATTGTGTTTCGCATTTGGGGGTTTACAAGATTGAACTTTCTCCTATCTTTAGGAGAATTGAAGTTTCCAAAGCCCTGAGCCAAGACAAAGAAGTTGAAACCATGAATGTGAATGGGGTGGTTCTCTGTGTCAATGAAAGCGGTGTTCTGCAGCACTATCTCTACAGTGGAATTGAACTTCAACTTCTTCACCTTGGTTGACTTGGCTGCAAATATGTGAGAAAGGTCAAAGCTATTGTTCGGGTTAGTGTAGTCAAACTCTAGGGGTGGCTTGTTTGGGAAATCCTTGGTGTATACCCCACTAGCATGATTGAAGAATGCTTCCAACATGGACATCCCTCTACCACTAGGGAGTACAAAAGATTCATTGTTCATGCTTGCAGAGAATCGAAATCCTTGTGGGCCAACACATGTACCATTCTTTGGACAAGGTTCAAGATTCAGCCCAAATGTCATGAACATTTGCTCATCCACTTCCTGTGGACATTGGCGCCAGTGAGGCCCATCTACAAGCCCTGTTAGACTTGCGTAGAATTTGTGGGCGGTTTTTGTGTCATTGAAAACAGGCATTATTGGCATCAAAGGAGCGGTTGAATCAGAGCCTTCATAAACAACAAGCCCCCTTGTTGTGGTGTGGTCAAATTGTGCTTGTGTGGAGTAGTATATTGATGCAGCCATGTAATAAGAACCCACCGGCTGATCAGCCTTGAGGAGGACATCGGTGGTTTGGCCGGGGGCGAGCACGACAACATCGGTAACATACGGTGTTGTGTGTCCGGCATCGACTGCAACCACAGTGAACTTGTGATTGGCAACCTTGAAGAACATTTGGCTGATGAGGTTGGTGTTGATTATCCTTAGCAAGTAGGCCTTTCCAGGCTTAAACTTGAGCTTGAACATCTCTATATTATGTCAAAACCAAAACATAATATAGCATTAGTATGAGTCACACATAGGTGAAATGACACAAGAAAGCATGAATAATCTCTAGACTTTTAGGTTGAAAGAAAATGAATTAAATCACGGTGTGGGTTAACATACGATCTTTAGAGCAATTGTATATATCGCCAGGCAAGCCATTGATCATGAATGCATCTGAGGGGGGAAGTGCTTGTGCATCAAAGTCCATGATGTTAGATTTCCACCACTCGCCTGCAACACAATAATTAATTAATTAATTTATGTTAATACATATAATCAAATGAAAGAAACATACAAGTATTAATAATATATACCTAACAAGATAGGCACTTGCTTGTACGGTTTGGGAAATGCATAAGGGTGACCTTCCTTAGGGCGAATAAGAAGTGCACCATGGACAGTTGCACGGATAAGGGATGCGTGAGCATGCCACCAAAGAGTTCCCTCTTGTCCTTTGATGGTAAATTTATAAGTAAAACTCTGCTTGGGACGAATTGCACACTGAGTGACATATTCAGGACCATCAGCCCACCCACTCAAAAGCTGAAATATTCCGTGCCTGCAGCATAGTAATGGTTACATGGCCATTTAAATAATATTGAGAAAGGGGAAAGGAAAATCTTAAGCATGACATTAAAGGTAGGGACTTGGACTTGATATTTACATGGAAAATTTACATCCAGAAATAAAATGAAGTATTTATCTATTAGTGAAAACAAAGGGTGATATATCTCAATCGGGAATTCAAACTCAAGAAAATAATTAAAAGCATCTAAGAATTCTTAGTTAAAAAACGAGCCCTGGTTTTAAAAGCTGCACAAGCACAGATGAGTTTTTAATATATAGACCAAGTCAGAATACGAAACATTAATGGATTTACCGCCGAATAATATGACAGAAAGAGGTGCATGCGGAGAATGAGATATTTCGTTGTCATTGTCAAGCCTGTCTTTTTCTATTGTTGCTTCTTTCATTTCATTTGATGGATAGAGAAGTTATGTTTAAAACTTAACTTCTTTTTTTGAAAGAAGTTGAGGGTGATAGCCAAGAGTATATATATACTAATTGACGATAAAATGATTTTTTTTGGATATTTTTGACATGTAGTAATTATTAATAAAAGTTTATAAGTTTTTTTTAATGATCATTTCATATCAAAATTAGTTTTTTTGACAATATTTTTATTGATCCTTTAATTGTAAAAGGATTGAAAACATCCACTTGTGAATGCCGATAATTCCTAGTGTAAGACAACTTGCTATTTCAATTTAATTTTACCGGTCATTGTTATTTCTTTACAATTTAAACTTAAATTTAGTTGAAAAGTAATAATTACCAATGCATGGTGATGTTGTAAGGTGAATTGTTCAGCACATGGATGATAAGAGTGTCGCCCTCTTGCACTTGTACGATGGGTCCAGGGAACTTCCCATTAACTGCTGTAATAACTTGGTTGTTGCACAATCTAGGGATGGTCATGTTCCCCACCTACAACATACGCATTAAATTTCAATCAGATTGCCATTCCATATAGTAAAAACAAATATAGCAAGAAACAAATATATATTGCTAAGATGCTAGCCATAGCTATTAGAGTAATGCTGCATACTTTAAATTCGTCAAAAATGAATGAAAGTGGTTGGATAAATCAAATAAAAAAAATTTGCTTATCCATTTAAAAGTAAAAAAAAAAAATGTAACAGCACCGTGGAAAAAATCCTAGCAATAAAATTCTAGTTATAAAACATACATTTTAAAGTTTGTAATATTATTTGCACCATATTTCAGGATATATTTATAAAGATACCATATGTCTTTTAAACATTGATTTGGAAAAAAGTTGGGACTTAGCCTCGATCAATATTTAAGAGACACCTCAGAACGCATAGGAGAAGAAAATCAATATGAACAAACCAATTATTACATTGAATGTGTGTTCCACAATAGCGGCAGAAGCCAGAGAAGACGAAGCTAGCAGAGCCAAAGCCCATGCTAGAGCAAGAACAAGATGTTTCATGTTCGAAAGGAGGAGAGAAGCAAAACAAGTAAGGCTAGTATCTGAAATTATAAGCTATGACTATGAGAACGTGAACTTGGATATTTTGTGAATAGACCAATCTGTGTGTTTGTGTGTTCTCCAGGCAAGGTTGTGGATCCTATATATAGGTTTCAGCGAAGGTTGCCTTTTCCATGGTATTGTACTTACTTTTTAAAAACTGGTGTAAAATATTGAAGTGGTCTTTGATAAAGTATTTGAACTGGTGCTGCATGGGGCAGAGGCAGAAAGTTTCGTTGTTACAAAGATGAAGGGGTGTGGTCCCCGGAATACGCTCAAAAGGGGAATATAACAAGTCAAAACTAATGAATATTCTAAGAAAGGATGGCAGAAATTTGGAAAGTAATGATTATTCTCATTATAATTAAGGCTTTGATGATTTTTTTTTTTTTGGGAAATGCTAGCCAGATTTTTGTTTTAGGATTGTTCGCCTTTAATTGAATAAGATGTTCATGTTAATTTATTTCATTCAATAATTATTACTCTCTTTCTTTTTATTAAAACTCTCTTTTAATATTTTGACACATGTATTAAGAAATCAATAAAAATGTATAAACTAAAAAAGAAAAATGTTATTTGTACTTATTGTGTATGAGCATTTATCAACTCACACTTTATTTATCATTTAATTGGGTATGGACCTTACTTGAATATGGTCCACATTTCATCCAATAGTAAATGTGATATAAGTCGATATATGTCCTATAATCAATGAGTATAAATAACTCAACTCTATAAATAGCTTGTATTAACAAAATTGTCCTTTAAGAAAGTGTGCAATAATTATTATTGTAATAAGAAATTTGTGGACGAAAGAGGACATGTGTAAGGGGGTAAAAGTGAAAAATAATAATTAATACTTCATTGAAAATCTCAAATGATAAATACTTTGTACATTTCGGAATAACTATAAAAAAAGCAAACAATACACATGTTAAGAAAAACAAAAAAAAAATCTTGGTAAATATAGAAGATTATATGAGTTGACAAAACTATCATTGTATATAGGGGTGTTCATAACCCAGCAAGCCACCAACCTAGCTCGGCTTGGCCTTGAAGTTTATTGAAACGAGCAAGTTCGGGTCTTAAAATTTGATTAGGTGTATTTTTTAGGCTGTTAGTTATTTTCAGATTACCGATTAACCCAAAGTCAAATAAGTCTTATATATGTGTATTTTTTTTTAATAAAATTATTAATAAATTATAAGATTTTAAGTTCAATTAATATATTTTATATAATTTGATGTTATTTTTATATATATTGATATGATTTGTTTTGAAATATATATGATAAAAATATCTCCTAAATATTATTTTTGACTTGTAAAATTTCATAACCTTAATATCTATAATGTTCAAACCCTCATATATTTTTTGAAGGTTGGTTAACTCGGTCACTAATAATCAGGTCATTATTTGGTCGTTAAGGTTTCAAAAATTACCGGTTAAAATTGAAGAATTCAATTTGATCCAACCCGTCCTATGTACACCCTTTATTATATAGTCATTATTACCCATCTTAGTAAATGTATTGATTACTTAATTAACACATTTATATTAAAGGTATAAATGGAAGAAAAATTAATGCTACCTAGATATTATAAATAAACAGGTATTATAAAACATAAAAAAGTTAAAAATGATAATTATTCTAAAATGTAATGAGTATCATTTAACAAAAAATTACTCCTGAAAAGACAGATATAAAAAAAAATGGAGGAAGAATGATTTATGTCAAAAATATTTGTCAATAATTTTTTGAATGTGTAGCATTTTTTTTTTTTTAAAAAAAGGAAAAAATAATTAATTTGTCCCCTCTAACTTATTTCAGTTTTCAAATTCATCGATCCTCCAATAAATAATAAACAATTCATATTTTCCCTCTAGTTAATAAATATTTCAAATTTATTGACTAACTTTTTAAAAATCGAACACATTTATTTTCTTTGTAAATAGTATTTGTTATGTTAATTAAAATGTAGATTTGAAAATAGAACTTATCACAAAAGATGTCATATATATTATTTTTTCTAGCTCATACTAGACAAGATTTTTTTCATCAAACTAATATTATTTACAAAAAAGTTTAACATGTTCAGTTTGTTAAATTAAAAAATTCTAGGTGCTTGATCCAAGAAAAGGAGAAAATATTTATTATATTTCATTTATTAATTAACACATTAGTTTTATAGGTCATTGTTATTTCTTATTTTTCCTAATATAATATCTGATATATCATATGTCAATTAAAAATAAAATAAAATAAATATTTTCTCTTACTTTAAAAACATCGAATTATTTCTCTATAAAAATAGAAGACAAGTTTGAAATATTTATTATTTAGATGGCAAATCTGGCAATAAAAAATTAGTTAAGGGACAAATCAATTAATTTTACAAAAAAATATTACTTGTACTTGGAGTGCATTAAATTCTAACTGATCTACATTAATTAAATTATGTGGTCCGCTATTACAACAAAAAAAATCCTCAGTGCTAGTGATTTCTATTTACAAGATTCCAGTTATAGATCTTATATAGAAAAAATAATTGGCAAACCAATTAAATTAATTAAATAATATGATTTGATGAATTAGTTTCTTCATTTTTTGTTTTTAAAATTGAGAAAGTCCGCCATTTTCCGGAGCAGTTGAACTTTTTGGAGTTGCTGAAGAAACTCAATGCCATGTACAGATTTCAAGCTTATTTAGGTTGATACTTTTCTATCAAGGTCAGAAGGTGAGTTGATAAATTCAAAGGCATTCATAATTAGTTTCTACTCAGGACTGGGTTTAATAATACAATATGTTATTATTAATTATCTTTAAAAATAGTATTTATTTTATTATCGAGTTATTTTTCAGGGAAAAAAAATCTCGATCAATGCTATGCCCCTTTATTTTATTTTAGGATTTTGATAATCAGTGCATAGGGATTCCAAGAAAAATAAGTTTGCAAATTTTTTAATGAGTCTACTTTTGAAAACATAAAAACTCTAATTCCCAAGATGAAACTTCCTTTTATAACTCCTTAATTAATCAGTACCCTAAGGGTAGTGGTTAGATAAATCCTTTATTTTATTAAATTTTGGAACTTTTGTTGCGTGCCATGGAATATTTAGAAGCAAAAGCCAAAATGCGAATGAAGAATAGGAGGGAAAATATATATATATATATATATATATATATATATATATATATATATTAACAACCTACTATCTTTTTAAGTAAGGTCCACATATGGTTATCTTAAATTAGGGTGTGTTTATTTCACGGTATATTTAGTTATTTTCAAAAATAATTATTTGGAAATAATAAGTTCTCGTATTTATTATAAGTTTTGTAAAATTATTCTTAGATATCAATTATTCCTTGAAAAAAAAGGATTTTTTAATGATTAAGTGAAATCTCATCCCTATGATGAAATTTGGGAATAAAAAGTTCTCATGACTTAGGAATGACTAATCATTAAGTGCAAATATGAAAATAGACAATAGACTTTTAAGTTAGAGAAATCCATTTAGATAGAGCAATATCATTTGTATAAAATAACACATTCAAACTTAACATATTTACTAAATAAAGTTTATAGATAAATTTAAATTTACAAATACAGTTGCATATATATTTTTTAAAAAACTTTAGAGGAAGGGGGGATGCCCCCTTGCTCCTCATATGTTCCGCTAGTGGAGATACAAGTGCTGACATTGAATCATAGTAGTACTCAAATTGGAAGCAACAAGATCAGGCTCTTAATTCTTGGCTTGGCTTTTCTCATCTATATGAGTTCTGCTTTCACGAATTGAATGGTAGGTTGCAGGATTGCCTATCTGATTTTGGATAGAATTGAAGTTTATTTTGCTTCTCAAATGAGAGTAAAAATCAAACAGTTAAAGAATCGACTAAAAGGGATAAAGAAGTAAGGTTCTGCCTAAGATTAGTTTCTTAGAATCAAGAAACTAATAGATTTTTTGATGAGTTAATATTCATTTTAGTCCTTGACTTTATACTCGTAGATATTTAGTCCCTAACTTTTAAAATAAGTCAATTTAGTCCATGAAATTGCAAAACCTGAGTCATTTAGTCCCTTCATTCATTTTTATTTAACATTTCATTAATTAAATAATGATAGGTCATCTTACATAATACCTTAATATATTTTATGTCATTTAAAGTATAATGAAATTTAAAATAACTCATTTTGGTATCTAAAATTATGCAAAATGAGTTCTTTCAATTTTTATTTTAAATTATAAATGACTCATTTTGTATAATGTTATATTTTAAAATGAGTTATTTTAAACTTTATTCTACTATAAAAGACAAATAATATGTCAACGTATCACTTAATGCCACCTATCATTATTTAATTGATGAAATGTTAAATAAAAGTAAATTAAGAAACTAACATAACTCACATTTTATAATGTTAGGGATTAATTTGACTCATTTTAAAAGTCGGAGACTAAATGACACAAGTACAAACTGTGCGACTAAAATGTAACTCTTTTTTGGTTGTTGTTGGATTACCAATGTCTATTAAATAACCCACTGAGGTTATACTCGATGATCGAATAAGGATATGCCTCTCTCTCAATATGAGCCTTTTTGATTAATGAATTGGAAGCACAACTTATGGCACAAAAAGAAATGCTTGATAGGTTCAAGAAGGTGGATCTTAACCTTGCATAAGCAAATGTGGTGGTTAAGTCTTCCATGTAGCATGACAAAAGATTGGCCTTAGGAAAAGGAAGTTTAGGTAGAAGAGGAAGAGGTGGAAGAAGTTTACAAGATGGCAGGTCATGGAGTAACTCGAACCGTCCTCAATATAAAGTCAACTATGTGGCAAGATTGGTCATACCATATGGCAAGATTAGCATCAATTCTACTAGTCTTTCCCAAATCCTACTCTGCCAGAAACACCACATACTCTAGACCCCTTCTTTCCTTTAATAATCCAAGGGCTAGCATACATAGCTGGACCTTGAGCATTGACTAATAATGTATGGTAACTTGACTCTAGAGCCACACATCACATCACCAATGATCGAGAAAACTTGATAACTCTCTAATGTGAGAGTTATTAGTGTCTGGTTTTTCTTTGCTTCTTAACTTGACTTATTCATTGTCTTGTTAATTTTGTCATAATAAGTTACTTTGAATGTCATGTGCTTGAGTGGTTAATGTTATAGTTTTCTTTTTTTACATTTATTTGGGTGCTTTCTTCATGTGCTTATTAAGTCCAAGCAATTAGTGTTAAGGGTAGGCCAATTTACATATTTTACTGTTAAAACCAATTCAACTGTTAACTTCTTGGATTTTCCAGCTTGAAACAAGTTGATTCAGGCTTTGAGATACATGAAAATTGTTGCATTTTGAGTTAGTTTTCCAAAGTATGTTGAATCACCTCATTTGAAACTCTACAGTTGAAGTTATGGACAAAAGAATGATGAAAGGTCCATCGCACTAGACTATGATGAGTTATGCTAGGGCAAGACCCCCTTACGCTAGAGCGCGAATTGCAATAAAAAAGGGAAAGATTCCCTAATTAAGGAGATATGGAACCACCCAATCCCTACCCAATTTAAGCACTCTTAAAGGAGATTTTGAGTAGCTTTTATTAACCTTAATTGCGCTCTTTGAGCACAATGGAAAACATAGGAGAGTGATCTTGAAGACGCAAGGATTTTGAGATGTCGCAGTAAGAGGAAGAACAATTTCAACCTCATGTAACCTTCTGTAAGTGTTTCCCCTTAGATTTTTCTTCAATTTGTGCTTCTTGTTCTCTTCACTATTCTTTTGTACTTTTGCATCCATCATGAACTAAACCGCTTTGGTAGGGCGGTGATGGAGCCATTCGTCTCACAATATTATTACTTGTTCTTAGCTTCTTAACTTGACTTGTTCATTGTCTTGTTAATTTTGTCATAATAAGTTGCTTTGAATGTCATGTTCTTGAGCGGTTAATGTTATAGTTTTTTTTAACATTTATTTGGGTGTTTTCTTTGTGTGCTTATTAAGTCCAAGCAATTAGAGTTAACGGTGGGCCAATTTACATATTTTGCTATTAAAACAAATTCAACTAGTAAGTTCTTGGATTTTGGAACCTGATACAAGTTGATTTAGGCTTTGAGATACATGAAAATTGTTGCACTTTGAGTTAGTTTTCCAACGCATTTTGAATCACCTTATTTGAAACTTTGTAGAAAATGTTACGGACAAAACAATGCCGAAAGGTTTGATCTCCCATGTCATCGCGCTAGAGCGCGACGAGTTACGCTAGGGGCACAGCCACTTGTGCTGGAGCGCGAATTGCTATAAAAAGGGAAAGATTCCCTAATTAAAGAGACCAGAACCACCCAATCCATACGAAATTTAAGCACTCTTAGACGGAATTTTGAGCAGCTTTTATAGACCTTAACGCGTTGTTTGAGCACAATAGAAACCATAGGAGAGAGATCTTGAAGACGCAAGGATTTTGAGGTGATATGGCAAGAGGTAGAGCGCTTTCAACCTCACGCAAGCTTCTTTAAGTGTTTCTAATCTTTTCTCCATAGATTTTTTTTTAAAAAAAATTGCGTTTCTTGTTCTCTTCACTATTCTTTTGTACTTTTACATCCATCATTAACTATTTGCTAGGGCGGTGATGGAGTTGTTCATCTAATAATATTACCTATAGAATGATGTTACTTGTTCTAATGATTAAGAGCTTGTTTGGAATTGTTATTACTTTTAAATTTTTTAAAATAATTTTAAAAGGTAAATTTGAATTCAATTTTTAAAAACAAAAACATACAAGAATATGTTTGGTAATAATATTTGTAAATTAGTTTTTAAAAATAAATTTAAAATTAATGAAATAGTTGATTAGTTACCTTTCCAAGGTAAATATAGGTATAAAGCTTCCAACCACACCTATTCCAAGAACCACATCTCCCTAATTTAACAGACCAACACCTTTTAGTTTCATCCTTCGAGATCCCTCTGCAGTTCAAGTAAATTGGACAAGAAGCTTAACCTAATCAAACCCTCAAATCCCAACCTAACAAAGAGCAACAAAAAGAACAATAAGAACACATTGAGTGTTGCTCTCCTCGTCCATGGTTGCATCTCCACAAAGTTTTTGGAAGATGTTCAAAAGCTTTACTCCCACTTGCTTGCTTAAAACGAGATCAATCTTTTACAAAACCCTTTCTTGAAGAGCAAACTCATCACGTTGTTCCATGCCCAGATCCCAAAGCTTGGTAGAGAAGCAGATCAGGTTGTGAACAATGGGCTCTAATTGAGTTTTGAGTGCAGCCAAAGTTGAGAAAGTGGCCACAATAAGATGCAAATAGAACATATGAGATTTTTTTTTTTTCAATTTCAAAAGTGAAAATCAAAGACTATCCACAGGGATAAACAAGATAATTACATAGGATACCACCATACTTCTCAGTGTTTTAAAATAAAACTAAAAACAACTCTATATCACTTTCTACTTTCTATTTTTAAAAGGTGCTTGCTCAGGTAAAGATGGTATTTTTATTTGCACCTTACAGATCTTGTATCGTCTAATAACAAATTGATATGTGTAAGTAATAAAGTGGTTGGTGTTGTATATTGAAGTTGATGCACGTAAAACACTGAGCACCTGAAACAAAAAGTTGCTACCCTGACATTGTAGTACCTATAGCAGAATGGTTTATTTTTTATTTCACACACACACACACACTAACAATATATTAAATTGTTAAACTTTTATTAGAAAAAATAACATATTAAACTGTTCCTCTCAATCCTCTAATATTAGTGTTTTAAGTGGTTATGCTTTCTTTTTTTTACTTGATAATTTGATGCCTAAAGTAACATCTTATCTTTTTTATTTCATTTATGCCACTAATTTAGGATGTGTTTGATTTTAATTTTCAGTTTTTATTTTTAAATTTTTAGTTTTTGGAAGTTTGTGAAAAAATACTAAACTGGAAATGAAAATTCAAAACTATATTTCATAATTTTTAATATTTCCTTTACAAAATTATGAAAATTGTAATATTGTAAATGAAAATTGAAAATTGAAACCAAATGCACCTTTATTTTTTCTCTTTCCTAATTTCTCATTACTAATTTCCTTTTATTTTTTTTAATTTCATATTTATAAAATATTGCTAAGACCTAACCACAAGAAAGAACTATGTAAGTCACCTAGAACAAACAAGGTCCATTTGGTATATAATATAATACACAATTGAATTATATAAACTAATACGATTTACTATGACTGTTACACATAAAACACAGAAGGCCCAACATCCATAGTGGGTTGGATCTGACATCCACATGATTGGCAGACCTACCAAGACTTGAGTTTGGGTCCTAACATGAGCCTCACCACACTTCGTTTGCCATGTAGGGACGACTACCATTACTTCCCCCTTTGAGGTTTATTTTTAGTTTTGGGTCAAAGTCTTTTTTGGTTTTTTGTGTTTATTGTTATTTATTAAAAAAACACAAAAATAATATATATTTGTTTTATCAATGTAACAATCAATGGTCATGATTGAGAGGTGAATGTATCCTTTATGTATTGTTGAATTGTAAGGATTTATTAAGTAACCTAGTGCTAATTTGAATTCTGTGCAAATGCAGATTTCTTTTTTGATAATTTATCGATCAAAAATCCATTTTCAAAATTAAAATAAATCAACACACTTTTTTTATTTTCTTCTCTTTTAATTAAAATACATCAAACACACAATCATTTTTTACAAGAACGACATGGTTTTGATATTCTCATTGCACCAAAGGATACATCGACGTAGCAAAAAACTATCATGCCAAAATCTTTTTTTTCCATAAAATTTGTTCTTTAATTTTCCTTTTAATTTTTTATTTCTTTTTGTAAATATATAATTGTTATTTTTTTTGGGAAAATAAATATTATTAAAGTTATAATTAATTTGCATAATAAGCTCTAGGATAACCGTATTTACGAATGTATTAACGATGCAATGGAATTAAATTTCCACCATTCATTAATCATAATTAGACTCCTAGACTCAAATCTTTTCAAAATATTAGTTTTGATCAAATCAACGGTTTACCAATTTTAGTCAGAATTAAAATTAGTGATGACTCTATTTTTTAAAATTGGTTGTCATTTTTCGTCACGGCGCTCTCTAGGGACATTGTGACAAATACATTTTCACCCTCTATCATGCACTTTGCTAACTTAGGTGAAGTCCTTGTAGGTCCTGTCATTGGAGAAAAAGGAGTTTTGTGAACCGCCATCCTTTCATTTTATTCTTTCATATATTTTTTTTGTTTCTTATTTGCATATAGTATATACATATGGACTATTTCGACTCTTTTTGTTGTGTTTGGTTGTGAACGATTTCAGGTTGTAATGATGGCGGTGATAGGGTGGTAGTTCGGTGGTTGAAGAGGGCGTCGTTTCTCATTTTCTCTCTATTTTCAAGATCAATATGATGACATGATGCAGGTGATGAAATGGTGATATGTGATGAAAAAAAAGAAACCAATTTATGTTGAATGATACCAATGGGTATTCTCTTGAACTTTCTTACTTTTGCATTTTTTTTTCAATCTCTCTATGTCTATGTGTTTGCTATGTAACTCCGAGACTTTTGCCCTTTTCTCCTCTGTTGCTGGTGGATCTATATATGGTTGTTCCTCTCTTGGCCAAAATCATATCATCTCATTTTTTTATAGGTTGGCCGTAGATCCCAGCTCATCAAAATAGATTTATCTTCTAGCAAAGGGTGGAGAAGAACATCATTATGGTATCATTATGGTGTTGCCATTTTTGTTACTCAACTCCCCTTTTCTTTTTTCCTTTTGTCTTGTTTTGTGTCACGGGTTGGTCTAATTTAGATTAACAACCAACACACACATATCCTTTTTATTATTATTTTTTATTTTTTAATGACAAATAGAAAGAAAGAAATGAAAAAGAAAATTAATAATAAAATAAAATGAATAAATAAATAAATAAAAGGATACCGGATAAAGTATGGTGTTTACAAGTTTAAGTCATCTTTGTGTCTTAGAACGATCTTCGAAGTAAACAAGAGATATTCCCTCATTCTATACATTTACTTCGTTACGATAATATTATTAGTGAATAAGGTGTAACAAATATATAATATTTCACATATACTAAAGTTCCTTGTACATCAAAACAATGTATAATTAACTTAATAAGGTATTGACATGTTAGATTAGGCATAATTGTACTTTGATGTATAAAAATTTTCTCTTTCCCCTATCTCATGCTTATATATATATATGAAAAAATTTAAAAAACAATTGTAAAATATATAAATAAATAATAAATAAATTTTAATATGAATTATATTTTATATAAATTTGAAATAAGTAAAATAACAATAAAATTAAAATATTATAAAATAATTGATTTTGTAAATTTATAATTAAAACTTGTATAGATAATAAATTATATGAATAAATATTATAAAATCATTAAGGATTTGTTTTCGATACCCATAGGGTATCGATACCTTTTATATAATCAACAATTGTGATTTGATAGATTTAAAAAAATTAGATTATTGGGACATGTGGCTCATTCTTAGCCACAAATAATTACGAGATACTAGTACCTTTAAATTTCATAGGGGTACCAGAGAAACTCCCAATGATTAATTGTATTTTTACATAATTAGATAAATCAAATTTTTATTTTAATATAAATTGGTTATAAGTATTTGTCATAAAGGATAATATTATTTGATGTGATATAATATCTTATACACTCACAAAATAAATATTGCATTGTATTAAAATTTTATCAAACATGGTATCTATTAATCATATCATATTATTTGTGTGAAACATGGTCTAAGTAAATAATTATATGAATGTAATAAAGTGGTAATTTATCTAATTATTTAATTGTAAATTTCAAAAGTCAATTATTTTATAATTTTTATTTTTTAAGTTATTTTAATTATTCCATACTCATATAAAATATAATTTGTATTAAAATTATTCATATCAAATATAATTTATATTACATTTATTTGTTATTTTTTATATTTTTTTATAATTTTTTTCATATATATATATAAACATGAGAAGAGGAGGCCAAGAAAGAGAAAATATGTATATATCAAAGTACAATTGGGCCTAATATGACATGTCAAGATGTTATCAAGTTAATTATACATTACTTTGATGTATAAAGGAACTTTAGTGGATGTAAAATATTATATATTGGCCGTACCATAACCACTAATAATGCCATAGTAAATTGTATTATTTTTTCCCCACAAAAACTCGGTTTCAGTTCATTTATTCATTCACTTAGCATGATAAGTATCTGAAGATAAAACATTACAATTTTAATAACAACCCACAGTTGATTGAGGCTCAATGGTCAACCACAACTATTACATGCTAAGTGACAAATGAACATAGGCAACTTAATGAGAGGAACCCACTATTGGTTTTCCTACAAGATAGACACAACTCAACTTGCTCTAGAGGAACACTCAAAATTTTCATATGATTAATCTTTTGTTAAATGCTCGGTTGGATGTGACATCAATTTATATTTGGATGTGATATTAAAAAAAATTTAGAAGATGAAAATTTTAACTTCTCAATTTTTTATATATTTTTTAGTGATTTTGTTTTTACTTAAAAATTTTACCCAATCAAATTGAAAAAGCAAAAAGATAATTTTTTTATATCAAAACAATGACATACACTACAAGAAACACACAAGTTACCAAGGAATTTTACCGAAGGAAAACGAGAAATCCGAGCAATTTTTTTTTTTTGGTTTTAGTCATTATCCATGGAAAATCCGTCAGTAAACTACTCACCAAATTGTGTGGAATATGGCGTGCAAATTACAGATTTTCCATTGGTAACTAATTTGAATTAGTTTTTTTTTTACAAAAATTAATTTTACCGACCAAAAATCCGTCAGTAGTTATTTGCCAAAAATTATTTAAAAATAATTTTACCACAAAAAATTCATCAGTAACAAATTTGAATTATTTTATTGCAAAAATTATTTTTAATGAAAAAAATCTGTTGATAATTATTTTTTAAAATTTTTTCCAAAATGAATTTTACCAATGGGTTTTCTATCGATAATTATGTACCAAAAATTATTTTAAAAATAAATTTATAGGTGGAATATTCATCGATAACCAACTTGATTTTTTTTTTCCGAAAAATTAATTTTACCAACAAAAAATCCATCGATAATTTGAAAATCCGTCAGTAACATATTTAGTAAAAAGCTATAAACCCCATCTCCCCTAAGGATGACAATTTCAACACGTCCGGGTTACCCACACTCCCCGTCCCACATGGGTCGGGTTTTAAACTCGTCCCGGAGGTCGGTTGACGCGGGCGGGTTTTGCCTGCGGGTTGGGCTGATGGGGGTTTAGGATGAACCCAACCCGCCCCACACCCCATATATATTTTAAAAAATATAATTATTAATATATTGTGTGTGTGTGTGTATAATATTTTAATGTTTGTAATATTATTATTATTATTATTATATATATATATATATATATATATGTTTTTTTTAAAGAAATCACCTAATACACTAATGAGCCCACTCATTGGGAGGAACGAGTGAACCAAAGTCCACTCATTGTCTCATTCTCTAAAAGCAACCGAAAAGGCCAAAACCCCTATTCACTCACTCACTCATGTTCCAGCACTAACACTTGCACACAAACACATTTCTTTTTCTTTTTTAAAAAAAGGGGAAGAAGAAAAACCTAGTCTACTCATGAAACATTTGTTGCTTGGTGTAATAAATCAGGTGTTTGTACACAAGAAAATTAGTTGTTGATTGCCCAACAGATGGAACTCAACTTATGTAATGTTAGAAACAGCTTCATTGTATGAAGATGTCTTCCCTTGTTTAAGACAAAAGGAACCTCAATATAAAATTGCTTTCTCTTCATGTTAGAAAGTGTTTTATGATGTGACTTAATTATTTTGGACACAATATTCAACTGAATATTTATTTTCATAAAATTTGTGAAATAAAGTTGGCATTGGAAAAATGGGCTTTTTTTCTTAATCCATTGATTAGTCATATGGCATATAATATGAAGAGAAAGTTTGAAAAGTATTGGAATGAAGTTCATGACATTATGGGTGTTGTTGTTGTCCTAGACCCTAGGTATAAAATTGCTTTTCTTGAGCACAAGTTCTCAAAATTATATCTAGATTCAATAGATTGTACAAATCAAGTTCAAAGAATTCAACAATTACGCTATGACTTGATCATTGAGTACCAACAAAAGGCAAGCTCTTCAAGCTCCAATGTGCAAGAATTTTTTGCACAAAACCACACTCTTTCAGAAGATCAAGATGATGATGTTGTTTATGAGTTGTATCTTAGAAAGTTGAAGAAAGCAAAGAGCTCACTTATGAAACTGAATTTGATTTTTACATTGAGGAAGATGTTATTCCAAGAACTCCTGATTTTGATTTTAGTTTGATGCAAAGTGAATGGGGCCAAGTATCCAACTCTTCAAAAAATTGTTAGAGATATATTTGCTATCCCTATGTCTAGTGTTGCTTTAAAATCCACTTTTAGTGCGAGTGGTCGTTTGATTAGTCCTAATCGTGGTAATCTAAATGAAGACACAATAGAAGCTTTGATGGGTTCTCAAAATTGGTTGTGGGCAACTTATGGAGGCAAAGGTAAAATTTTTCATATGCTTTATCTAATTATTTTATTTTAAAGATATTGATATTCAAATGATGTTAATTGATTTATTAATGAATTTACTATGTTTAATTTGTACGTACAAAACCTATTACGTGAATAATTATTTGGACAGTAAATAATGAAGATGATGATGTATAAATTGAAGAATGATGGTTTGAAGAATTATGAGGCTAGACACCTAGACATTAAGTCATTATGGTTTTATTGTAATTTGATATATGTTAAACTTATTTGGAACGTAGTTGTTTTTTCTATTATGTTATTTTTTTGGTACTGATGGTTACTACTCTAGGAGTTAAATATTAACATTGTCATTGGTTTTATTTTATATTTTTGCATTTGATTTTTCAAATTTTGAGATAATTTTACAAGTTTTTTAAAAAATAGCAAGGCGGAGCCAGGTTTAAACTTGTAAAACCGCAATAGAGGTGGGGCATGAGACTCATTACCTATACGGACGGGGTCGGTTGAGCAAAAACCCGTCCCACCCCATTGCCATCCCTGTCTCCCTCCTCATTATCTCTCTTTCTTCCCAAATTTCTCTCTCTTCACGAATCTCTCTTTCTCTCTGTTTCTTCCTGAATCTTCGCTGGCAAAGCTCGCCGCTCCACGCCCCGCTGCCAGCCGTCCAACTGCTGCCGGCCAAGGCTGCCACCCGCCATCCAAAGCCACTGCCAAGGCCGTCGCCCGCCAAAGTTGCTGTTCCCCAATGCCGCGACTCTCACTCTCTCTCTCTGTTGCGATATCGCGTGCCCTTGTGAATGCCACTGCTGCTCTCTGATGTCACCACCATCACACAAGAGACACCAGATTTTCAGTGTATCGATGCTTGCATCGGGTAATTAATTTCACCATATGTATTATGGATTTTGGTAATGAGGTAGACTTGACGAAACATCTAGGCTTCTTTCCTGGTTCTGATTCTGAACATGACATTCACTTTGACATGTTTATGACATTATATTCACTGAAATTTGAATTATTATTATTCTATTTCGGTTCTAGTGGTCGATATTGACATTGAGTCTAAAAAGTATTGGAAGTGCTCGGGTGGATTTTTATGTTAGTAAGCCATGTTATAATCACCATGCCATTTTCTCTATGATATGATGCTTTTCTTTCTTTATTTTGTGTGTCTCACTGTATGGATTATTGTGGTAATCTTCCCTAAAATTTAAAATAGAATAAAATTTAAAATTTTAAAATTCATAATTACAGATTTTTCTGTCAGTAAAATATAAAAAATAAAATAAATAATTGACAAATTACTGGCATAATTTCTATGGTAAAGTTTAAAAATTAAAAAAAAAATTAAATTAAAACTTTACTGATGGAAAATCCATCAATAGTAAAAAAATCTATTAATAAAAATTAACGCCAACGAATTCATTGATGATTATTTCAAGCTCATTATCAATGGAATTTTTGCAAAAATCCCTTGAAAAATCTTAGAAAAAATTTTCAATAGATTTTTTCCATCAATAATACTTTTCAATGACGTCTTACTTGTTGATAAAATCCAATGGTAATAAAATTTACATTCAGTAACCCCAAAATCTTCTCGATAACAATATTTTTCTGGTAGTGAAACAAACAAACTCTTAATTTGAAATGAATTTTTAAAAAAAGGATAAACAATTGCATTAGGTATCAAATTGTCAAACATTATATTTGAAATTAAAAAGTTTAAATAATTTTCTTGAAAAAATACAAAGTGTAACAACTTAAAACACTAATATAAGTCTAGAGACGAACAATTTAATATATTGTTCTTTTTATATATAAGTTTAATAATTTATTATATTGTTATTATAGATATATATAAAACAAAAAATAAACTACTATGCTACAATCCAATATACTGTAATGTCAAGGTTGCATGTTATTATTTCATGCGCATCACTTTAAGCACTCTATGCCAACAACTTTATTACTACCATATGTCAATTTGTTATTAGACCACCTAAGATCTGCCTCCAGACAAAAATATCATCTTTACCTAAGAATTCGCCTTTTTAAAATTGATAATTTAGTTTTAAAGAATATGCAAAAAGCAGCTTGCCAAACACGTTTTTTCATTTTTTATTTTTAAAATTGAAAACGATCTTGGAAAACAATCTCCAAATAAGCTCTAAGGGACCTTTGGTTTGAGTTTCCAATTTTAGATTTTAGATTTTGTGAAGGAAATACTAAAAATTTTGAAATCTACAAGCCTGTTTAATTTTCATTTTCAGTTTCAGTTTGCTAGTTTTCAGGAATTTGTGAAGGAAAAGCTGAAACTGGAAATGAAAAGTGAAACTGGAATTTGTAGTTTTTAGGGGCCTATTTAATTTCAGTTTCAGTTTTATTTTTAGTTTCCAAGTTTTCAAGAATTTATGAAAGAACAATTGAAAACTGGAAATGAAAATTAAAAACGGGAATTTGTAGTTTTCATAATTTTCAGTATTTCCTTCACAAAATCTGAAAATTGGAAAAATGAAAATGAAAACTGGAAACTGAAACCAACAGGCCCTAGAATTTTTAGTATTTCCTTCACAAAATCTGGAAAATTGGAAAACTGAAAATTAAAAACTCAAATAACAGACCCTACAAATTCTAGTTTTCAGCATTTTCTTCATAAAATCCTAAAACTGAAAATTGAAAATTGAAAACTCAAATCAAATAGCCCTAAGTGTTTTATATTACATTTCAATTGAATGGTTGAACTAATAAACCTTTGAAACCAGTGATGTGTCCTTTTTTTGTGGTCATTGACTATGTCCAGTTCGAAGAGGTGTTTGGTTTCGGATCTTAGGCTTAAGATTGGTTCTCCTTCAACCAATGGATGGGCCGAACAGGCCCATTAGCCCAAGACACATGCAATCAAGCTACCATCCTTGAGTTTTATTATATCAAATGCCCAAGACACATGCAACCAAAGGATCAATAATGGTTGGAAAACAAATAGGATTGATAGCCATAGATGAAGAAAGAGGGCAATGATGGATGCTAAAAGACAAGAAAAGGGCCTGATTTCGATAGCTAAGTAAGTGATCTATTTCTCATCCACAATGGAATACTAGGCGCACCTTCTACTTGGATATGGAGGAATCAATAGAACATTTCTTCTTATGCCCTTGTGCTTGGAAATTTTGAGGTAGAATTTGTATTGGTGTGCATTCCATGTAAGTGGCATAAAGCCACTTTTATTTAAAAAAAAAAGAAAAAAGAAAAGGGAGAAGGTTTCACCAATTCAGGAATTCCTGTGTATACAGTAATACACAATAACTTCACATGTGAGCACCGAAATCACAAGAGTTCCTGTGTATTGGTTGCAGTAACTTTGAGCCTCTATAAACAGAAGCTAAATTCATTCAGTTTCATCACAACAACTACAACTAAGAGCATTCTCTAATATATAGTGTCTTTTGAGAGTTTCTCCTATTATTATAGAGAGTGTATTCTCCTAGTATAAGAGAGGGAGTTATTGTTCTCTCTTTATATTTAGAGAGAGTGTAATTTTTTATCTTCCACATAGTAAAAATCTTTTTTGGTCTCACCCTGTTTTTCCCTCATCATTAGGGGCACTACAAGAAAATTGCCATATACCTACGGCGGTCTTTAGCTACATATATAGAAATTGTAGGTATAGATAACATATAGCCACAAATATATAGGATCGTCACTATACGTTTTAGGGACATATATTAATCCTGTGGGTATTGAACATCTATACCTACACTTATATTTTGCTATCACTATAAACTTTTTTCCTAGGTATAAGTAACATATACCTACACTTATAATTTTCCGTCACTATAATTTTTTTTTTACCATGGGTATAGAGAATATATACCTACACTCATTATGGTGTCACTATACAATTTTTTTTTACCGTGGGTATAGATGTATATCCACACTTATTGTCACTATGGTTTTTTTTACTCTAGTATTGGTTCCTCGTTTTTTCCCTCTTCTCCCTGACTCTTTCAATGACACCATTAGGGTGGGAAGAAGCTATAAAAGCTATTGTGTCCCTTTGCCGTCACAGTCCCTTTGTCGTCACGTCAGGCAGCCAGGTCAGCCGGTCGCAGCAGCGAGGCCCCTGGCCCTTCGTCGTTGCAGCACTAGCGAGAGCCCTTGTTCGTCACATCGCCATCGGCCCAGCGGAGCCCTCGCGCACCCAACCCCTTCGCCGTCGCTTCCCCAAACTTAACCCGCCGTGGAGTCCTGGCTAGATCTACCATCGTACAACCACACACAACCACATTACCACCACTCCGAAGAAGAAGAAGAACCACCCAAGCCCTCTCTTCATCGTCGCCACGAACCCCTTCTTGCTTCTACTTCGCCGTCCGATGGACCAACCCATACGAGCCTCTGCTTCGTATTTGCTACAGGTATTTCTTCTGCTCTATCTTCTATTTCCTCCATTCTTTCTTGGGCCAGTGAAGAAATTCAGATTTGTAGGAGTCTTGCTTTGTTGGAATAAAGGCTTATGTCTTGTACCCTCGTTTATGAATGAGTCTATCAATTTGAGTTCAAATTTGATTAATGCTTTTTTTAGGGCTTTGATTGATCAGATTTATTTGAAGTTGTGGATCGAAGAGTGAAGCTGGTTGTTGTGAGTGACTTATCTGAAGAACAATTTGACTCTAAGGCTCCAGGTATAGGTTTTAGTTCTTGTGGCTTAGTTTTTCCTCTCCTTGGCGTAATTAATTCTGATGAATATTTTATCTGGAATGGGTCATGTGCTTATTGTTGTGAAGCTATGCTACCAATTTATTCAAAAGATAAATTTTTTAAACACTTGATGATTAGCGGGTTTCTTGTGTTATAGATTTTGCTTTTTTTCTCCCGATTTCAGTAACTTTGTTGAGCTAGGATTCAACAAATCTATTTTGAGAATCGATTCTCTCTTTTTGTTCTGTTTTACTTGCATTGTGTATTTGCGATCTCTAATCTTGCTGCTTCTTATGCCTCTTTTGTTTGATTTGGTTTAATTAATGTGATGTATTATGGAAATTTGAAATGAGAATGGAAATGATTGAGAGTTTGTGTTTGACTCTATTTGGTCTTTTTGAGAGTTTGTGTATCCAAATTTTCTTATCATCATTTTCTTTCTATTTAATCAGATCTTTTGGTTATTATGCATCAGATTATCATGTTCATTTTTGTTCCAGGTTCTTCAGGTTAAATTCAGAATAAGGGTGTGTCTCCATTGCAAGGTCAAAACCAAGGCTGAAGTTGCTCCCATTCATAAGGTTAGTGGATGCAGATGAATTGTTTAAGTATGTTGGCTGTAATCCCAAATTGATGGTTGCCTATTGTAGATGCTGTTGTGTGTTCTCAAGAGCACTTGCATATACAATCCTACCATACACATATATAGGACATTTGTTCTACACGCTTGTGTATCCAAGTAAAATAATTGTCCTTTATGCTAATTAAGCTGTACATACACATATGAATGGCATGAGTAACAAACCATTAAAAAGGAATATAAGAAATTCATGTCTAAGTGTTTATCCCATACTTTTCTAGCCCCTATATGAATTTTGAAGCATGTCTAAGTGTGATTTGTGAGAACTTGATGAGATGGTTCTATATAATATTCAAGAATATGTGCTGTTAAATTTTATAAGCCACGTTGATCATAATATGATTACAATCTAAAGTGTTTTATGTAAATTGAATTTGTCTTATGTCATAGACTATTATAGCTATCACAGATCCTTTAAATAGGAAACGTGTTATAGTTCTCATTGCTATTCTATTCATTTACTTCTTTACATATCTTAAATTGTAGCACTCTGATGGATTCTAGAGATTGGATGAGTGATCCAACAAAAAAATTGAAGAATACATTGGGGGTTAATGAGTTTCTTGAATTCGCATTTCGAAATTTAGAAGCTGATGGTAAAATCTTTTGTCCTTGCAAAAAGTGTGCCAACACTCACCTTCGTAGTAGAACTAGTGTCTATTTGGACCTAACTGATCCACATCGAGGGTTCCTTCTAGGGTATAGACAATGGATTTTCCATGGTGAAAGGCCTACTATACATTCAAATAGACCAATTGAAGAGCCTGTAGAAATGGAGCATGACATGGAAGGACTACTTGAAGATGCTTTTGCAATGCATCCTATGGAAGAAGAAACCCACGACAATAATGAAGAAAGGAACCCACAACAAGGAGGAGAAATGCTGACAAGTTTTATCAATTGCTTAAAGAGAATGAACAAATGCTTTACCCAAATTGCAAGAAGTTTACCAGGTTATCTTTTATGGTACATTTGTACCATTTAAAGTGTCTTCATGGTTGGAGTGACAAATCATTCTCTATGTTATTGGAATTATTGAGGGATGCTTTACAGAAGGAAATGTCTTGCCGAGTCATACTATGAGATGAAGAAGTTAATTTCAAGATTAGGTTTGGGGTATGAGAAGATTCATGCTTGTCCTAATGATTGTCTATTGTTTTGGGACAACTATAACAAAGAAGAAAAATGTCCAAAGTGTGGTGAGTCAAGGTGGAAATCAAAAAATGAGGAAGCAAGCGAATGATAAGTTGAAGAAAGTCCGGCAAAGATCCTTTGATGGTTTCCATTGAAGCCAAGACTACAAAGGCTATTCAAATCCTCTAAAGCTGAGTTGATGAGATGGCATTCAGAGGGTAGAACAAAGGATGGTTCTCTTAGGCATCTGGCTAACTCTCTTGCTTGGAGTGAATTTGATGCTCGGTATCCAACATTTTCATCTGATGCTCGTAATGTTCGATTAGGCTTAGCTTCTAATGGGTTCAATCCTTTCAAAACTATGAGTATTACTCATAGCACTTGGCCTGTCATCCTAATTCCTTACAATCTTCCACCTTGGATGTGCATGAAACAATCTTTTTTCATTTTATCATTAATCATTCCAGGTCCTAAATCTCCTGGAAATAATATTGATGTGTATTTACAACCATTGGTGAAAGGATTGAAAGAGTTGTGGGATACTGGAATTGAAACCTTTGATGTCTCCAAGAAAGAGCCCTTCCGACTCCGTGTTGAGTAACGTGGACCATTAATGACTTCCAGCATATGCCAACTTATCTGGGTAGAGTACTAAAGGCCAATATGCTTGCCCATGTTGTGGTTTTCAAACGCGTCAAAGTGGTTGCATCATGGTAGAAAATTTTGCTACATGTGTCATCGTCGGTGGTTGGCGCCTGATCACAAGTGGAGGCTTAACAAAAAAGACTTTGATGGAACACATGAATTCAGAGATCAACCTACAATTCTTGATGGCAATTCAGTTTTGAGATATTTGGATGATTTAGAATATGGTGAGGGAGATATAGGTGAGCCCCAACCTTTGAAAAAGAAAAGCATCTTTTTTACTTTGCCTCATTGGCAACATAATGTATTGCGTCACAACCTTGATGTGATGCACATTGAGAAAAATGTCTGTGATAACATACTTGGTACATTATTAAATCAGCAGGAAAATCAAAGGATAATTATAAGGCACGGAAAGATCTTGTAGATTTGGGTATTAGAAGTGTGCTTCATCCTCAATCACATCCTAACAATACTAGGGTGATTTTACCTAGGGCATGTTATTAGATGACTACAAAGGAAAAGGAAGCTTTCTTGAGTGTTCTAAATAATGTAAAAGCTCCAGATGAATGCTCGTCAAACATTCCACGTTGTGTGCAAGTAAAGCAGCACAAAATATTTGGGTTAAAAAGTTATGACTGCCATGTATTGATGCAAGAACTTCTTCCAATTGCATTAAGGGGTTCCTTACCCGATAAAGTCACCTCAGTTTTACTTAATCTTTGCAATTTTTTTAGACAAATATGTTCAAAGGTGCTGAATGTGGATTCTCTTACACAATTGGAGTATCAAGTTGTTGAGACACTTTGCCAGCTAGAAACAATTTTTCCTCCATCTTTTTTACCATAATGGTGCATTTGATAATCCATTTGGCACATGAAGCTAAGGTTGCAGGACCGGTGCAATATAGATGGATGTATCCTATTGAAAGGTATGGACTATTCCTTTTAACCAATAAGAATATATAGATTCAAAACCTAGTAATGAGTTATCTTATGTGTTGCCTTCAGGTTTCTTCTAACATTGAAGTCATTTGTGCGTAATAGAGCACATCCTGAAGGATCTATTGCAGAAGGTTACTTGGCTAATGAGTGTTTGACATTTTGTTCACAATATCTATCTGGGTGGAGACAAGGCTTACTAGGCCTAGAAGAACTGATGATGGAATAGATTCAAGTTTAACAGATGATGGAACCTTTTTACATCCAATGGGGAGACCACTAGGATTGAAAAGACAACAGAAGTTCAAAGTAGGGAAACGAAAGAGAGTGAGCAAAACTAGGCTTGACAAGATGGAGTTGTCAAGGCTCATAGATATGTGCTTTTCAACCATGATGCGATAGCTTCATTTATAGAGTAAGACATAAGTTTAATTTCATTTCTATAGTTTGAGAATTTTGTTAACCAAATAACTCTATTTTCATTGATTTTTAGAGAACACATTGCATTATTAAATAGACAGTCTCGATGACGATTGTCTTCATTGAACTTGAGAAGCTTCATGTTAAAAAGTTCAATGATTGGTTTAAAGAGAGGGTAAGTGGAAAGAAATTAGTTTCTTTTTTTAATTCTTTTATTACTTATGACTAAGTTATGTTCCTAAAATATTTTAGATTCAACGCTTGGATGAACAAAGGAGTGCACAAGTTCCTGATGAGCTTAGGTGGTTAGCTCGTGGTCCATCAATATGGCAAGGAGATTTTCCGGCTATGTCATCAATGGTTTTAGATATCACACAAAGAAGAGAGAGATTGTTGAAAATGCAAAATAGTGGAGTAGTCGTGAAGACTAAGATTTCATCCAATGAAATTAACTACTATGGTCAATTAACTGATATCATTCAATTGGATTATTCTGGAAGATATAAAGCTGTTTTCAAGTGTGATTGGGTAGATATCAATAGAGGTTGCAAGAAAGACAAGTTTGAGAGGACTCTTGTAAATTTCAAGTTTTTAAAGCATATTGGAAAAGATATTTGCGATGACCCATATGTTTTTGCATCACAAGCTAGGAAGGTGTTTTATGTCTGGGATGAGATAAATGAGGATTAGCCTGTGGTTGAGAACGTAAGAGTGCGAGATGCATATGATATGGGTGATGAAGACCCCAATGATATTGAGCCAATGAGTAAGCTATAGATGAAGCAACTCAGAATGAGAATGATTGGCTTAGGAGAGAAGTTCATGATGATGATGAAGTGTTGGAAGTTGAGGCTAATGCTATTGCTATTCATGATGATAGCAATTTTGATGATGATGTTAATCAGGAGGATTGCTTTTAATTGTAATTGATAATACTTTGCTACAATCTGGTGTTTTTATGATCTGCACATTTTTTATTATTAACCTATTGTTATTTTGTATTTATCTTCTATGCAATCTTGTGTAAGAAATTCATTACAGTGTGTTTTACATTTGATGTTAGCTGCTAAGTTTTGGAATTTAGACCTTTCTTGTTGATTTATGCTCACTATACTACTGTGCCTGGTTGATTATATAATATTTTGATTTTAGTTTTTGAAAGAACATATTATAGGTTAGATGGGAAGACGAAGAAAATTAAACATTGTTAATCATAGTAAAGATTTGAATTCAAAGAATGTTTCACAAAACAATGAAGATTCTCGAACTACTCCAAATTCTACCTCAAATCAAGTCCAATCAAGCCATAATGAAGGAACACATTGTGCTTCAACTTCTCCAGAACATGTCATACATGAATCTGTTCAATTACTTGTTGCATCTGACATAGAAGCTCTTGAAGAAGGTATATCTTTTGCTCTCATTTTTATTCATTTATGTATATATATATATTGTCTCATACTTATGTCTCTTTTTTTCAATTAGTTGTAGCACCACCTAAAGCAACTAGAGGCCCTACAAAAATGTTAGATGTGTGGGACATGGATCCTGAAGATTTTATAAGAGTTAAGTTAGATGAACTTGGTCGACCTATTGGTGAAGAAGCAAAGACTCTTACTAGATTCATTGGAAGCGGAGTAAGAAGGCCCCAATATGCTCCAATCAACTATACAAGTTGGAAATTAATGCCAAAGAATAACAAAGAGGAGATGCTTAAACTAATAGAGGTTCCATGATTGCTATTTTCCTTTTATCTATGCATTCATAATTTGTGTTATGATTAAATTTATATTCATATTTTTTGGTTTAACATTTTTTATTGTTTAGAGTAAATTTGAGTTCGTTCCTCCGATAAATGATGATGTAAGAGAGATGTTGAAATCCGAGATGAATGACAAATGGAGACAATGGAAGCATGATTTAAAGAGAGCATTTGACCCAGGAACAGAAGAAGAAATTGCTTCTACATTACCTGATGATCGAGTTGATCCAGATCAATATCGTGGTTTAGTTCATCATTGGTTTTCAGAAGAAGGGCAAGTAAGTTGTTTTACATATATATGTATTTTATATAACATTATACATATATGTGACATTTCCTCCTTATGAATTCTTGCTTTGTACAGAAAATAAGTGGAATTAATAAGCAAAACGTGCTAAGCTTGAAGATACCCATTGTATGGGTACAAAAAGTCTCCAAGTAGTGATTGATGAAAAGGTTTGTTTGCATTCATTGTTATTGAATTATATATTTTTATGTGAAACTCACAATTTATTTGGTTTTAGAAAAAGAAAAACAAAGGAGTGTTGCCTGAACGTCATGTGGTATATATTGACACTCGAACTCGTAAGAATGGAACAATTGTCAATGACAAAGCGCTGGTGTTATTGTAAGATTTTATTGTATATGTTTTGTTTCTACAACTATTTGGTTGATTTTTACTTTGTTGTGTGTCACACTCTTACAAGTATGACTTCTTTTTATATAAATGGTTTTCAGGATGAAATTAAAAAACACGTACCTGAGGGTGAAACATCCCAAGCATCTCAAAGCAAACAAGGTTGCACATTTTGGAAGGATGACTTGCTTTCAAAAGTACAAGGACCTGAAAATGAAAAGAGAAGACGTGTGCTGTTTGGGCAAGATTCCACCAGCTAAAAAGTCAAAAGCTTCATCATCTACATAGATTTGCATGAAGAAGTTAAGCAGATTAAGGGGTTGTTGACAAATGTGCTAAAATTAATGCAAAGTCATTTGCCAGAAGAAGATGTGCAAAATATCTTACAACTTGCAGCTTGACAGGTATGTTAAGACCTATAATTGTGTGTTTAAAATGTATTAGGAACTTCGTTTTTTGACAAAAGCTAAGGGCTTTTTTTGAATGATGGGTCTGGTTTATTTGTATGATTGATGTGTTAGATTGTGCAAAACCCTGTGAAGTTTGAAACTATTCTAAAGTCTCTGTTTTGTCTTTTGGTAGATTTGTTCAATTATGCAAGCCCTTTGTGTGTTGTTTGTTGTAGTCTTGGTGGATTCTTATGAATAAAGGAAGAGCCTCTATGTTTTTTGTGCTTAAAGGAAGAGCCTTTTATTGTGGTTGTGTAGTGTATTGGTGCTAGCATTTTTTATTCTTTCAAAGTGGTTAAGTTTTAAAGTGGAGTGCTAGGTAAGGTAGGAATCACAGAGATGCACCAACACGTTAAATGCATGCACTTATACTAAAAATTACATGCTATTATGAAAATTCTAAAATAAGAGTTTGAGCTAGTTTTATCATAACCTTTTTTTTCTTAATTGGCCATCAAATGTCTCTATCTCTTGGTTACCCCACATATCTCAGTCACATCCTCAACCACAGCACTAAATGCCTATTCCATCTCTCTATCATTGTAAGTCATTTTAGTTCCCTATTGGCTACAGGCTATCATCATCAAGACCTTCCCTCCCTCTCCCAACCTCACCCCCCTAAGAGTTGCAATCATTTCCATCTTACTTGGACTTCATACACATCTAAGAGCTAGTCAATATCAAATCATTAATAAAACTAATTGTTAGCTTTGCTTGATATGACTAATTAAGAAGTAAGCTCACTTATTAATTATTAGGCTGGCTAGCTAGTTTAATAGTCAATGATCTTACATTTAGTATATGCAATAATTAATTAGATATATATATATAGTCAGTCATCTTCAGCACTTTTCCCCTTCCATACCTCAAGCCTAGATATACATATATCCACATTATTTTGCTCTCCTGCAGCATATGTTTCATGGGGATGGAGCAACTAAACGTGTCTTAGTTAAAGGTTAACATTACAACCTAGAAGTGGACCTGCCTACTTATAATCAACTAGTATCTATCCTAGCTAGTTGTCCAACAAATGGGACAATGATGGGCAGAATATGTATACTTACAAACAATATTGTGACTGTATGTATGGTATAGTGCTAAGCTAACTGATTAAGGGGTGATGAGATCAGTGATAGAGAAAAATCTTTTTCCAAGCCTTGAAGAAAGTGGGATTTGATTAGAGAGTTGAGTTGAACATATTTGTATCACATTAACATACAGCAACTCACAAAGGACTTTTTATCACATTATCTGTATCACATATAATCAATAGCAACTTAGCATCGTACTGGTATTGAATCTAAATTAGTTTAATATAAATATGTTAAACCAATATTTTTGGCAGGACATGACCACATTGCTTTCCAATTGATGGTTTTTATTTTTATTTTTGGCTGTGATGCATATGTATATATGCACCTTTTTTCTTTTTAGATTTGTGAAGCATATGTATGTTAATACTTGCAAGTAGAGATAGAGAAGTTTATTTTTAGAATGTGATGAGATTGATGGGAGTGTGAGTGATGATTATTAAATTTACTCATGTTGCTGATTTTTTTAAACTCCTATTATGTTTAGATGCTATTTATTCATTAGTTAATAATAGAAACATATATAAGGGGTACTTATATTTTATGCTAAATTATCAAAAAAAAATGTTACAAGTATGTATATTGGTATATGCAATACAGAAAGATATTGTCACATGCTGTTTTATTACTACTACACATTTAAAATTTGTATGCTTTTTTTATAGGTTCCAGATGCTTCAAGTAAGCCAAATGATCAAAGCAATTCAAGATCTCAAAGTTTCAATGATGAAGATCATGAATATAGTATGTACTTAATTTGATTAATTTTCATTAAGATTGATGTTAATTTTATTAAATGCATACACTAATATTAATGTTAATTGTTGGTGATTCATGCCTATCATGTTTTGGAATTGTATTTTGTATGCACCATATATATTTACTTTATGGAAGCATAACATGTACTTCTTTAGATTTTCATGATTCCGTTTGTTTGTAATATTAATACCTATTACTTTAGGACTTGTTTTACTTTTAATATAATTGGAGTCTTTTTTAATATGATTGTTATTCTTATATATATAAATGTAAATACATAAATTGAATTCCAAATTTTAATTTTTTGTACCCACAAAAAAAATCATTATAAGCTATACCCACGGAAAAGTTAAATGCAACAAAAGTGTGGCTATATACCCACAGAAAATTAAAAATTATGTGGCTATAAGCTATACCCACGGAAAAAAAAACCTTTGCTTTAAAGTATATTAGTGACAGAATTGTTTCCGTGGGTAATTACCTAGTGATTATTTGTGACGGTTTTTAGTTCTGTCACTAAAACCTATAGTGACACAATGAAATCCGTATGTATAAGTTGAGACATTTTCTGACGGTAATGGGTACCGTCACTATGTTATACCGACGGCAAAAAACCGTGGGTAAAGGCATAGTAAAAATGACGGAAATGGATGTCCGTGGGTATAGGTTTTTGAGGTCTATACCCACGGTTTTCGTGCTTTTACCTACGGTTTTTTCCGTGGGTATATGGCAATTTTCTTGTAGTGGGGTTTTCCACGTATATATTCTGCATTAGTTCCAATTCTCTCAACTCTATTTTAGTTGCGTTGATTTGTTTCCATAACTTTAGTACCCAACAGTGGTATCAGAGCTTTGGTACGACATGATTTATTCTTAGTATACTCTAGTTGCAGCTTAGTCTAATCTTCTACATCAAAGAATTTTTCCCTGGTGCTTGAAAAGCCATTTGTTATAGTCTACGTTGTGGGTTACTACTTCAGTAATTGGTTATACGTGTAGTTATATACTTTTACAATATTGTTAACGTATCCTGGATTTATTCCATATAGTATAAATATATGATACTGTTCGCATATCCTACCATTCATGTATATGACACTATTCATATATATGGAACTATTTATATATATGGTACTGTTCACGTATATGGTACTATTCACGGTGAAAAAAGTGACCGTCTAGTAGAGAAACAGGTCCCGGTAAACACCATGGAGGAAAATTTGAGTTTGAGAAGTTCAATGGGAATAATTTTTCTGGAAATTGAAGATAAAAGCAATCTTGAGGAAGGACAATTGCTTACTAGCAATTGAAGGCAGACTAGTCGAAGTTACTGATGAAAAGTGGAAAGAGATGGATGATAATGCTGTTGCCAACTGCATCTTGCAATGGCAGATTAGGATTATAGTGTTACATAAAAGAAGATAGCAAAGGAGATTCTGGGATGCTCTTGTCAAATTGTATGAGGTCAAGTCTCTTCACAATAGAATATTTCTAAAGAGGAGGTTGTATGCTCTTTGGATGAGTGAGTTCACATGACGACGAACCACATCAATAATCTGAATACCTTATTCTCCCAGCTTACAGCATCATATTATATAATAAGAGAATGAACGTGGAGCTTCTACTTAGAGTCTACCAACTCATATGATTAACTCATCATCAACATCACAAATAATAATATTGTTGGCTATCTATCCTTTGATGATATCGTAAGTACTATTCTTGAAGAGGAGTCCAGGCCCAAGAACAAAGAAGATAGATTGGAGAGCTCAAAGCAAGCAGAGACATTGTTGGTTATGAGAAGGAGATCAATAGAGCGTGACTCCAGTGGAGTCATGGTCGGAGTAGATCAAAGTCAAGAAGAGGGAGAACTTCAAATGCTACCATTGTGGCATGAAAGGGCACTTGAAGAAAGATTGTTGGAATAATAAGAAAATATAGATAAAGCCCCAAAAGCATCAACCTTTCAAGGATGTGTTGCGAGTAACTCTCCAGATGGAGAAATCCTGTGGCGATCCAGCAATTGTTTCTAGAGGCAATATACGGCTCATTGATGTTTGGATAATGGATTTAGGAGCATCATGGCACATGACTCCACACTGTGACTAGTTTGACAGTTATGAACCTATTTCGGAAGGATCTATGTTCATGGGAGATGACCATGCCTTAGAAATTGCTAGTGTTGGTACCTGTCAAAATAAAATTGTTTGATGGTTCCATTCGAATAATTCAAGGAGTACGACACGTGAAGGGATTGAGGAAGAATATATACATCGTCTATTTGGCAATTGGATGACCTCGGGTGCAAGACCCATATTAAAGGTGGGATCTTGAAAGTTGTTAAATGTGCTCTTGTGGTGATAAAAGCAGAAAACCACGGCAAATCTATATAGGCTTCAAGGAGATAACATTGCAGAAGGCAGATGCATTAGTATTCTTAGGAAGTCAAGAAGAAATGATGATGATGTGGCACTACAAATTAGGCCACATGTCGGAACGTGGTTTGAAGGTTCTTGTGAAACGTAATCTCATTCCAAGCTCAAATCGGTGAATTTACCATTTTACGAGTCCTGTGTTACAAGCAAACAACATAGATTGAAGTTTGGTAGATCAAACTTCGGAGTAAGCACATTCTGGACTTGATTCATTCTGATGTATGGGAGTCACCAAAAATGTCCCTAGGAGGTTGTATCATTCATTAATGATTACTCCAGGAAAGTTGGGTGTACCCAATCAAGAAGAAGTCAGATGTGTTCCCAATATTCAGGGACTTCAAAGCAAGAGTAAAACTTGAATCTGAAAAGAGGATCAAGTGTTTGAGGACAGGCAATGGAGGAGAATATACTGATGGAGATTTTCTAGCATTTTGCAAGCAGGAAGGTATTCAAAGGCAATTCAAGTTGCACATACACCTAGGAAAATGGTGTAGCAAAACAGATGACAGAACTCTTTAGAAAGAACAAGAGCAATGCTGAGACAGGAGGTTTACCTAAGTCTTTCGGGAGAAGTAGTCAAAACTGCCTATTACATGATTAATCGGTTGCCATCAACGCGATTGGTTTAAAGACACCAATGGAGATGTGGAATGGCAAGCCGAGAGATTATTCTTCTCTACAAGTGTTCGAATGTCTGGCATATGTGATGTATAACTCCTAAGAAAGAACAAAGTTGGACCCAAGAAATGCATATTCTTGGGTTATGCTAACGGAGTAAAGGGGTATCGTCTGGATCCCATTGCCCAAGGTTATTATCAGCAAGGATGTTATATTTGCAGAAATGAACTGAAAATTGACAAAAGAAATGATAGCATTTAAAGAGATGACTATAGTCCAGATATATGAGAAGTCTAGAGAAAATGATTTTGAAGCAAATCCAGAGCATGATGAACAAGTACCAGAAGAGGCCAATGATCCAGAAGTTAAGTGATCAACACGCTAGACATAACCATCATCATGGCACTCAGACTATGTTATGACAAGTCATGATGCATTTTGTCTTCTAACGGAAGAAGGAGAGCCATCAACCTTTCAAGAAGCTTGAGTAGCCCAGATGCTTTCTTTGGATGGAGCGATGCAAGAAGAAATGGAGGCATTGCATAGGAACAAGACATGGGAACTTGTTGCACTTCCAAAAGGTCGGAAAGCCATTGGTAATAAATGGGTCTATAAGATCAAATGAGATGACAATGATCGAGTGGAACGATATCGTGCAAACTGGTGGTAAAAGGATTTGCTCAGAAGGAAGATATCGATTTTAATGAGATATTTTCTCTAGTTGTAGACTGCCACTATCAGAGTAGTGTTGGCTATGTGTGCTGTATTTGATTTACATCTTAGGTTACATGTGAAAACGCTTTTCTTCACAGAAAACTTGAAGAGGAGATTTATATACTCCAACCAGAAGGTTTTGAAGAAAAGGAAAAGAAAACTTGGTTTGTAGGTTGATCAAATCTCTGACGGTCTAAAGCAGCGCTAAGGTGTTGGTACAAGAGATTTGATTCTTTCATAATTCACCTAAGATAGAATAGATTGAGTTCAGACCATTGTACATAGTACAAGAGGTTTGGTAACAATATTTTCATTATTCTGTTGTTGTACGTGGATGACATGTTGGTGGTAGGCCTCAACAAAAATCAAATCCAAGAATTGAAGGCACAATTGGCTAGGGAGTTTGATATGAAGGACTTGGCACCCGCAAAAAGATTTTAGGGATACAAATTCATTCGAGAAAAAAGGACAGGAAGATCTAGCTTTTACAGAAGAATTATTTGATGAAAATCTTGCGACGCTTTAACATGCAAGATTGTAAGCCAGTTTCAACCCCACTTCCTATAAAGTACAAATTATCCTCAGGTATATATGTGTCCTAGCAGTGAAGCGAGAGTAGAGATGTCTCAAGTACCATATGCATTAGTGGTGGGAAGCCTTATGTACGCCATGTTTTGTACTAGGCCAGATATTGCTAAGCAGTTGGAATGGTAAGTCAATTTATGGAGATCCAAGAAAAGGGCATTTGAATACTGAAGAGTTCCTGATATATTAGAGGAACCTTGGGCGTTGCACTATGTTTTGGAGAATCAGAGTTCATTGTAAAAGGATATGTTGATTCAGATTTTGCAAGTGATCTTGATAAAAGGAAATCTACTACAGGCTATGTGTTCACACTTGTTGGCGGAGCTAAGGGTTGTCCAAGTTATAGACTATTGTAGCTCCGTCTACTCCAGAAGCTGAATATATGGCAACTACACAAGCTTGCAAGGAAGTTATTTGGATTCAAAGGTTAATGGAGGAACTCAAGCACAAACGTCAAAGATTCCTGTGTATTGTGACAGTCAAAATGTCTTGCACATTGCAAGAAATCCAGCCTTTCATTAGGATGAAGCACATAAGAGTCCACTATCACTTTATTCGAGAAGTAGTAGAAGAAGGAAATGTGGATATGCAGAAGATTCACACGAAAGACAACTTAGCAGATGTCATGACAAAGCCAATCAACACTGACAAGTTTAAATGGTGTAGATCTTCCTATGGCCTATTAGAAACATAGGCGCGAATTTGCAAGATGAGTTTTGAAAGCTCACCCAAAGTGGCTTTAAGTGGGAAATTGTAAGTGGCATAAAGCCATTTTTATTTAAAAAAAAAGGGAGAAGGCTGCACTCATTCACGGAATTACTGTGCATTGCATAGTAATGCAGGAACTTCACATGTGAGCATCGAAATTCAGAAGAGTTACTATGTATTAGTTGCACAGGACTCTCAAGTCTCTATAAATAAAAGCTGAATTCATTTAGTTTCATCACAACAACTACAATTGAGTATTCTCTAATATATAGTGTCTTTTGAGAGTTTCTCCTATTGTTATAAAGAGAGGTGCATTCTCCTAGTATAAGAGAGGGTGTTATTGTTCTCTCTTATATTTAGAGAGAGTGTAATTTTTTATCTTTCACATAGTAAAAATCTTTCTTGGTCTTGCCCATGATTTTTCCCTCATCATTAGGGGGTTTTCCACGTAAATATTCTGTGTCATTTTCAATTCTCTCAACTCTATTTTAGTTGTATTGATCTGTTTCCATAACTCTCGTACCCAACATTCCAAATCAGCCTATCCGTTCTTTGATTCTTGGATGGTGGCTCCCTGCTGTATCTTGATGATTTGGTGTCAATTTGGTGGATAAGGGGCCCCCATGTTTTTGAAAGCTAAAACGGAATTGGGTATTGGAGATTCAACAATTGGAGCTAACATTTGGCTATTACATAAGAGGCATGAGTCAAGTCTGTCCTCTTTCTACAAAATTTATTAGCAATAATTTGTTGGTGGTGAAGCAATGGAGATGTCCAGACCAACCAAGGAAACTGTACTAATAATGCATGGTTGATTGGTGATCTGTCATGTCAAAATTGAGGCTTGTTCTGATTTTATTTATATCTCTTTTTTTTAAGTTATTTTCCTCTTAGTCCCATATTGAAATTTTCTGTTTGTTGGTAATATGGGACAAGGTAGCATGGTATTTTTTGTTGCTGTTGATTGCTGACTCATGGGTTTGTAGACTTAGGGTATGTTTGGATTGGTGGAGTTGGATGGAGCGGAATGAGATTTTTATTTGCTCCATTGTGTGGATAAGCCCAACATGGATGGAATGGAGTGAAGATGGATAGACTCCATTCTATTCAATTTCATCAACTCTTCACAAAATTCTTCCCCCAAATTGTGAGATAACTAAGACTGGAACCACTTATCCTAGGTGACCCTTAACAGTGAACAGGCATGGCTACCACAATGATCCTTAGGGGGATGATGATGAGGCTCGGTATCCCTCTCTTGATTGCAAGATCCCGATGTGCTTGGGATAGCCCTCTAGTCACAGAAAGCTAATGGGTCTCTCTCAGTTATGCTGGTTGTCCTGCTCTCATGGCTTTCTGAGTCTTTATAATGTAGTGGGGTTCATAATAGGACAAGCATGCTTGACTTGGTGATAAGGACATGTCTTTGCTCATGGGAAATGGCTATAGCTTTGTTGTTCCCCTGGGCGTCATCTCTTTCACTGCTTCCATTGGAGAGGCATTCATCCTGTACACACACTGCCACAATATGTTAGTTAAATCTTAATCTATGTTTTGGTTATAATCACATGCTATTTTCTCTAGAGATTATGCTTCCTTGTTTTTCTGCTGTTGTGATCTTTTATTGGGTGTCTTTATAGGTGTGTTGCTAGTTTATGGTTGTAGTGTGTTAGGTACCCGGATTGTAACTTGGGCCTATCTTGTAATTGTTGGGTATGTGAGGTGAGAGAGAAGAGGCACACTCTTGTGTAACTACCTGCTGAGTCAGCAGTAGAATAGTGGGGAAGGGAAATACCATGTGATTCTGTTATGAGGTGAGGGGATATATGTATGTGAGGTATGAGAGGAATGGCAGGCAAGAATTGGACTAGCCCATTTGAGAGAGTTTGAGCTACTATAGTGCTCAAGAACTTCTCTTTTTCTGTAAGATTTATACTGTTTTTCTCTTCCAAGAGTGTTAATAATACACTCCATTTCTTCCGTTTCTTTGTTCTTTATTGTGGTTTCTATCATAGTGTAAGAGATAGGTGGTAGATATATGGTACTGCAATTTGGCCAATATAAAGGTGGAAGCAGGTGGAATGGTACACATACTCCTGCCGGAGAACTAGATTTATCAGATGCAAGGATGGATCTTGAATGCTTCTATGACTCTGGAAGATTATGCTGTTGATACCGGGCAATATTTTGTTATTTGTTATGTTGCTATGTTTGAGGCCTAGTTTTCTAGTTGCTCTTTTATGTTTTGTTCTGTTTGTCTTTTTCCTATGGTGGTCCCTTTTCAACTGCTCCTCACAGGTTCTTGTAAGGACTTAATTCACACAAGCAATTACTGAAGAATCTTGGGATGGTGTGTGCGATTATGGGTTTTAGTTTTTTTTTTTTTTCTTGGTACATATTAGAACCTCTGCTTGGAGTATGAGAGGTAACAACACTATATTTTAATCACAGTAGCACTAGAGGAGTATTCTTAAGCTTGCCACATGCACACAATACCCCGGCCCGGTGTGTCTACACTTGAACTCTCATATTTCTCACATGACATACACTAAATCCTATGGTGGAGTAGTTAACTCGCTACTTTATTCTTATACTATCAGAGCATTTGCTCCAAATCATATCATAGACTTGCATTGTTGGTTACAAAAAATATCTCAATTTGAAATTCCTAAGTAGCTGAATAATTTATTTACGTTGACATAGGCAGTTACTTTTGATTTCTGATATGAACTGTTGCACAATGAGACCTGGCTAATTACATTTAGGCAGATCAGCAGGTGGAGGAGGGAGTGAAGTTGAAGGAGTTGGTCCATTCTCAACCTCAAAAGCCGTGTCTAGCCCCCATAGCATGTGATCATCGACATGGCAATGCACAAACCAAACCCCTACAAAAATAATGAAGACATATTACAGTGCAATATATCATTAGATGTTATGAGCCTAAGATTAGCCAATTAATTGAAACTAAGGTTACATGCTAAAATAAGAGTAAATCATCAAATTAGTGCTTGTAGTTTGCAACTAATTTTAAATTCATCCTAAAGTTTTTAAATTTCTCTTGAGATCCTTGTAGTTGACAAAAGCCGGAAAAGTTAGTTCTTTGACCTGTGCAAAGTAGTCCCTTGATATATTGGTTAGGAGTAACTTGTCTGACTTTTGACAGCTTAAGAAATTTTAAAGAGGTTTACAAAGAACAAGGACTAATTAATTCGTAGTCGATACTAATTTTAGTGAAGAAAGTGGTGGTTTACTCAAAACAAAAAAGAAAAGAGAGAGGGAAAACATAATGAAGATATTGGAGATGGAGTGCATTATGTGAATTTGATGCTAATAAGAGCCTAATACTAATTAAGCAGGTGCATACACGCAAATTGTTTCCATTAGTATCACTAGTTTACCTGGATTGTTTGCTTGGAATCTGATGACAGCCCATCCTCCAGCAGGCACACCAATGGTGTTACGTATTTGAGGATTCACCAAATTATACTTGGTCCTGTCTCTAGTGGAATCATAGTTCCCAAAACCTTGAGCCAAAACATGGAAACTATGACCATGAATGTGCATGGGGTGGTTCTGCGCCCTCAAAATCCCCGTGTTTTGGAACACAACCTCCACCGTCGAGTTGAACTTCAGTTTCTTCGCCCTGGTTGATTTTGGCGCAAATATAAGGCTCGTGTTCAGGGTGAGGTTGCCGTCAGTGAAGTCAAACACAACCGGAGGCTTGTCAGGGAAATCAGTAGTGTACACACCACTCACATTGTAATAGGATGCTTCCAACATGGAAAACTCTTTCCCCTTAGGAAGCACAAAAGACTCATTGTTCATGTTTCCAGAGAATTTCTGGTTCAGCGGACCCTGACACGTGGCATCCACGGGACACTTCTCTAGGCTTATTCCAACGGTGATGAACATGTGCTCGTCCACTTCGAATGGGACAGGGATCCAGTGTGGCGCCCCCACCAAGCTTGTGATGCTGTTATAAAACTTGAAAGCCGTTGGCGTGTCGCTCCACGGTGGCAGTGCTGGCATAACAGGTTGAGATGTTAGTGTGTCGTCGTGACCGTCGTAAACGACGACTCCCCGTGTCGTCGTTTTGTCGAAGAGTGGAAGTGGCATGCCAACGCCATAAGGGGACGCAGCCATGTAGTATGATCCTACGGGTTGGTCCGCTCTGAATAATACATCAGCACTTTGACCTGGAGCAATGACGATGATGTCGGTGACGTAGTGTTCGGTGTATGAAGCATCAACAGCGACTACTGTGAATCTGTGATTGGCTATCTTGAAGAAAAGATTGTTATTGAGTGCGGCATTGATCATTCTTAGCAAGTAGGTCTTTCCCTGCTTCACCCTCAGCTTGAATGTGTCTGAAAAATTATGTTCAGAACATCAATAGATATATGTAGTCCTTATATGGAGAGCTTTCAAATGTTGAATAAAATTAGCATGAAAATGAAAGAAATTGTTAGGTATTCTTGAAACAAGATAAAATATTTATTTATATCATTTATTAATTGATAAATCAGCTATTGCATTAAAAATATAATGACCAACAAAACTTATATGTCAATTAATAAATGAATTAGAGTAAATATTTTCTCTTCCTCTTGGTACATATAAATATTTCTCTGAAAATGATTTCATACATGTCTACATGGGAATTTGAGTGGCCTTACTAGAAGGTTTTTATATCATTATTACTGGCATCAAATGTGCTAAAGTGCAATCACAGTTGAAAAGAAGGTAATTGTGAGTGTAATTATATGCAGTGGTGTTCAAGGAGGTAACAACATACGATTTTGAGAACAATTAAATAGATTGCCGGGCAAGCCATTGATTGTGTAGGCATCGGATACTGCCAGGTCGCCGACTTCGAGTGCTCGGTTCACAGAATCCACAACCTCACTGTCATACCAGTCACCTATATTTCAATAAAAAAATTTCATGACCGAAAATAAATAAATAAATAAATAATGTTTAGAAAAAATCTTTACTTGTCATGGAGTATATATTACCATATCTTTAAGTAAATCTGTAAATGGTTAATTTTATAATTATATAAAGGAATTGCATGAGCATGGAATATATTTACTATATTTTAAAGTAAATTGTCAATTCTGTAACTATATAAAGGAAATTGTATGAGCAAGGTTTACTTCATAAAAATATTAACCTATCAAAAAAGATTGAGCTAACAAACACAATAGAAAACCCATACCTAATATTATTGGAACTTCCTGGTAGGGTTTAGGAAATGGAAATCGACCCGAGCGAGGGTGAATGATGAAAGCGCCGTGAACCGTGGCCCGAAAAATGAATGAGTGAGCATGCCAGAACAATGTTCCTTCTTGTTGTGTAACGTTGAATTTATGGGTGTAATTATGTCCTGGACGAATTGAACACTGGGTTACATATTCAACACCATCCGCCCATGCACTATAAAGCTGAAACAATCCATGCCTACATATATAATTCAAAACGTCATAAACACTTGGTCAATACTTACAAAGACTACACTTTATATATTAATTAAAGAGTAGGATCCATTTATGCTAGGAGTAAGCTTTGTATGCTTACTATTAATTATAATCTTTAACTGCATAATTTATGATTGTGCCTATAATCTAATAGTTATGATTGTTTCATATATCCTTTGAGTGGAAATTCTCATATTTAAACCGGACCATCCCTCTTCCTCCAATTCCTAGGAAGGATTTATAGTTTTAATACCTTTATAACAAAATTAAATGCATGATTCAATCAAAAATTATGTTTTTAAAATGTTTAACTAGTTGATTTATTAAATGAACTATAGTATTATTAATATATAACGGAAAAATTTTCCTGCCCGAGTACTTTATCCGGACTGGCTGAGTTGTTGGGTTGCTCTACGATTGGATACAGTTTTCACTCTGCTACCCATGTTATCCTTTTAGAGGTTCTTTTATCCGAAGTAGAAAATCAACACATTTGTTTGTCTAACTCAACTCTCGCAGATTTTTGGTTTCTGTATCAGTCCTTAATATAAAAAGAGAAAAAAAAAATTCAAAGATGGTGTTAAAAGAGAAAAAGTGGATACGTGGTCAAAGGTCAAGGTTCCAAGAGCACTATACGTAATCAATGCCACCTAATTTTGAAAGAACTATATTTGTGGGGAGACTCAAGTGAGCAATACAAATACTTTCGAACACAACGGAGGAAATTGACGGGAGTGATGATTGTGAAAGAAATTGGACCTGGTAAGCCTAATGACCATATAGAATTAAATAATGTTTGAACTCGTACACTATGTATATAAAAAAGTGCATTGTCGTGATGTTGTTTAAGGTTGTTTTGCTATGACTTCATGTTTGTGGTTGCTTATAATTAGTTAAATTTTTCAAAATGTCAGTAAGGGTAAGTTTCATACTCAGTTAAATTTATTTAAAATCAAGGTGTTTTCAATTATTTTTGTAATCCATATGTCTAATTAAAACTGGATATTTATTTGGGATTGAAAGGAGTATCTTGCATTGCTTATCTCTTTCGAGAGAGTTTGAGCTTATATATTTATTGAAAAAATAAATATATGACCAAGAGAAGAATGAAAAACAAAAAGTTACAAAATCAAACGTGTAACCGTGTCATCTAAGTGTTGTTACCAAATCCAAAGGATCTCTCATTCAATACACTAGTTATTTTGAGTTGGGTTCTCGTTTGGCTTTTGTTTATGATATCGATGCTTTTGATGGGAGTTTGATACACCATACACGGAAGGGGCAAATTAGGATATATAGGAGGGACTCATCGAGAGAGTGCTACATCTGATATGCTCCTGTTATAAGTACACACCAGGGAGTCATGCTATCCAAGTGTGATACTTAAATCTAAATGCTTCTTCACCCAATAGGCTAGCTCTTTGGGTTGAGGTCTCCCTTGAGTTTGAGTCTATAACATACTCATCCATTTCAAAATAAATGTCTTTTTTATTTTTTAGGTTCATTTATAAAGTGGTGTATTTTGACACAAATTGATTGTACCTAGAAAGTGAAAAAAGATTTATTTTAAATCAAATGTAGTAAGATGAGAGTAATTTTGTTTGTCACTGGACTCTCCAAGACTCCAGCACCCCTGCGAATGTAAGAGAGAGGCGAGAGCGAGAAGCTGAGAATTAGATAAATTAAAAAAACCTCAGCGCACCATAGTAAGAGAAGTGCAAACAGAAGGCTTTTTCACGGATATAAAATTAAAAGAAAAATTATATGCGCATCTCTCACATTTTGAAGTTTGAGTAGGTATATGTACTCTTTTTTTTTATTTAAACAAAATTAGTTAATTATCAATAGATTTCAAATGACCTAAACATAAAGAAATTGTCAATAAAAAAAAATTTCTTTTCAATTTAGTATACTAAAATTGATCAATAAGAATTAGATTTCAGTTAATTTTTTTTAACTGAAATTGATTAAGCATAACATAATTTACATATAAAGGACATATGTAGGAATCGGTCAATGATTATATGATTTCTAAAATTTCCGTACACAAGCCTGCTTTCATCATCAAGAGCTTCGTACTACATATTTTGAGGGAAATGGACTTCGACAGTTATGGTTTTTTAAGTGGTATCTTAAATAAATGAACTAAAAATCAACTCTTACATAAGTGATGAGCTGCGTTTTATTAAATATTGGTTAAAAATTACTTTCTCTGGTCCATTTTATTCACACCATCAAAATAAATATGAATTAAGAAATTTTAAATTAAGCTTTATTTGTGAATTTTGGTCATAAAATGCTTTTACTTAATTGTACGTTTATTATATCACTCTATCAGTGTTAGATTGTGTTTTTCAGTTAAGAATAAAATATGAATGGTAAAATTAAAAATTTAACGATAAATTATTACTTCATATTTGAGAACAGATAACATAAACAAAAAAATTCTCCGAAATTGAAAATTAAAATAGACTGGAGGGAGTGAAACACATATTACTCCATTTTACAATATCTATATTTTTAGAATCGGTACAATAAGAAATTGATTGAATAACTTTGATAATAATAACCGTTGAAGCTAATTTTCCTCAAAATGTCTAGTATGACGCTCTTGATGATGAAAGCAGGCTTCTTTACGGAAAATTTAAAAATCAGTTAACTATTGGTTGATTTCTTACACGTGTTAGATACATAGAAATTATGTTATACTTAACTGATTTTAATTGGAAAAAAATTAATTGAAATCTAGTTTTTACCAACCAATTTCAGTACATTAAAATAAAAGGAAAATCTTCTTCTTAGTGACCAATTTCTTTATGTTTGAGCCATTTAAAATCTACTAATAGCTACGTGAGATATGCGTATATAAAGTTTCTTTTTATTATTTTATATCTGTTAAAAAGCCCTAACAGAATCCTTCAAGTTACAAGAGCAAGATTTTGAAAAAGAAAGGTACCGACGTATTCGAAGTTATGGATTTTGGGATGACCCTTAGGGAAACAGTATCTGTGTGCTAAGATGGAGTGAGTTTTCTCGGAAAATTTATAGATTTTAGAGGAACGGGAAGGGAAATGGATGGTGTGGTCGGTGTGCCGTTGAGATTTGGATTTGGACACATCAAAGAGAAGGAAATAGAGAGAAAGCAGAAGAGCAAGATCTCTCAGAATTTTAAAAAAGTCTGCAATTAGAGATTTTTGAAAGAAATGGCGATGATTAAGATGAAGAGACTATTAGATGTACGCTAAAAGGTTTGTTCAAACTTGATATAATTTTTTTTATGACACAAACTTCATATATCAGAATACAGGCCTAACAATAATTATTGACGGCTTTGTAAAACTATAGAGTAAAAAAGTAATGCTTTGATGCTAGATATTGGGACTAAAGCTGCGTAAAACCTGTAGAGAAGAAAAAAAAAAGACTATGTACGGAAAATATTTAATTTGTGAGCAAATAGTTTTCACCTTATAGTACTTGCAATTAAATCTTTAACCTGTATAAAGTTGTACTACTTAGAAAAAGTATACTTGAAACATGGTCTACGACAGATGTTACCAATTGATCATTTCCATGTTTAACCAAGAATTTTCTACTCTGTGCATAGCATATATGTAGTTAATATTATCTAAGTTATGTTCGGGGGAATTCGGTGAAAATAACTAAATTTTACCCAAATGAGTTTACCAATGAATAGTAATATTGTAGGGTGACTCGTTGACTACGTGAACAGTCACCGTATCTCCTTCCCGGACGTGTATGTCTGGTCCAGGGTAAAGTCCATTGACTGCGACAATCACTCGCTCATGGCACAAGCGCTTCACAGTCTTGTTTTGAACCTGCAACAAGTACGTGGACTTTAAATAATATGGACATCCATATCCACATAAAATTTCGTAAAAGGCAGAAACCTAAAGAGAGATGCATGATTATATTTCAATAAATGTTATCTTGTGCACCATGTGTGTATAGATATGGTATAGTATTGTAAATATAGAAATTTAGGTGCTCTTGAAACAAAATAAAATATTTACCCTGTTTTATTTATTAATTGACAAATCAGAGTGCATTAAAAATATAGAGGGAGTGAAAAATAATAATGACACAAAACTTATATGTTAATTAATAAATATATTAGAGCAAATATTTTTTCTTGCTTGGTGCACCTAATTTTTCTTCTAGATATTACTTAATGGAAGCATTGTCCAGTATCGAAGTGGGCATATGCCAAGGAGAGATAAATATATTATATATATAATTAAATGATGAGTTAAAATCCTTTAAATTGAATATGATTGTAAAATGAAAAAAAAGTTATAAATTCTTGAATAATTTCAAGAGACTCAAACTTAAATAGACAATTGATGACGGAAATCCTCTATATATTGTGTCTTATTTCCTGTTTCCCAATTAAATTTTTCCATATATAGGACGGATCCTGAAATGGTTTAAAGGAGGAGCAAAAATATTGAACCATAATTATATTACAAAATAATTTTTTAATGTATATTAATACAAAAAAGTTATATATATATATATATATATATATATTATCATATCACTCTTTGTACAATATATAAAATTTATCAATGATAAAATATATTTTGAAAGTCTAATTATAAAACACAAATTAAAATATTTTACTAGAGTGTTTAAGAGTTTCAATTAAGTATTTCTTAAATTAAAGTTTTAGAAGGGATTAATAAAATTGGATTTAAGTATATCTAAATGATAAAAAAAGGTGATAGATATTCTATTTTTTAGTATACTTTTCTTTTAGTACATTAAAATTTGAAAGCAACAAGATTTGAATTTATAGCTTCACGTATATTATCCAAACTCCTCATAAACTAACTCAATTATAGTGACTTATTTAATTTTTTTTTATACATGTAAGCTTAGATATTTTTTATATACTTTTTTTTTGGTTAATTATAAGTATATATAGATTAAAAACATTGAGTGAGGGGGGTCAAGGCCCTACCTGCCCCTTTTCCTTCCCTGCCATATGCAAAACTTATGGGTAGTTGAGAAACTTTAATTGGATAAAAGATTAGGAAAATGATATTCTAACACAAAAAATAAATAGACACTCACTTTATAATTATTGGATATGATGGATGTTAAGGATAATGGGGATCACTATTACATCCAAATATAATGAGTGTTGAATAAACACCTAGTTTTGGGTGTTAAAATATCATTATTCAAAAGATTATGGGTGATGTCATTATTAAAAATATGTCAAAATTTTATTTAGGAAATAAGGTGTAAAATAGAGAAATGAGATAGAAGATTTGGACCGCTAATTGTAGCCAACCTTTGACTTTTGTGTTTTACAATCACAAGATGTTATATTTAATATCAAATTTTAATGTGCAAATAACGACGCTTTTACTTACTCAAAATATATATGACTTTTGTCACTAATTCACAAAATGTCACGACTTGAGTAGGTGAGTAATATAGTCATGGAAAAGACTGGTGATGAATACACCAAAAATAAACAAAAGGAGACGTATTAGTAGGTGAAATTTTTGTATGCTTATATTTAATGTGTATCCTATAAGTATGGATAACTATTTACTTTTATTTGAAATATTTAAATGTTATATAAAAAATCTTAATGAGTGGCTGTGTATGTGGTTGTGAAGTACACATTAAATGTATTATAGGAGCATGTAAAATTTTTTAATATATACTACAACATAATTGAATTTTATTGACACTTGAAAAATATTACTAAATTATATAATAATATTAGTAAAATTCTTTAGTAACATAGATCATATGCTATACTTGAAAAAGTATTACTAAAGAATTTTAATAATACTTTTTATATTTTTAGTAAAACTTTTTAAATATTAGTAAAAAGTTTTAACATACTTCTTAATAATAAATGTCACTAAAAGTTGAATATGGTGTAGTGATAGTAGAGCTAAAGGAAGTTAGATGATTACATTGAATGTATGTTCCACCATAGCAGCTGAAGCCAAGGACGAAGCCAGGAGAGCAAAACCCCATAGTGAAAACACGAAAAGTTTCATGTTGAAAAGGCAAACAGAGTGAAACCACAAAGATAGAAGAGCCTTTCTCTGAATTCAATTGGCGAGGCACAATTAAGCAGCGAGAGAGTGTACCTAGATGTTATGGTAATCATGAAAAATCTCAGTGATTCTATTTGTGTGTTGCTTCAGTTAATGGTGTGGACTGTGGATCCTATATTCCTATATATATGGAGTAGTCGGTGCTGCTCGCTGTTTCAATGCTTGCTTGTTTACTTGGTAACCTTTTAGCCATCATCTTTGATAAATCATTGGTCAATTGGTGCTGCATCATGTTTTTCATCGGTCAACATGGTGCTGCATCATTTTCGGCTAAAAGTCTATTTATCTAAACATCACGTCAGGGTTTAGTCACTTGGACAGCCCACAAAGAAACTAACTAGTCAACTACTTATAGTATTATAAGCAAGGGAAATAAAACATTGATTCGAACTAATACTTGTCATTTCGTCCATATAATAATTAATTAGATAATTGTTTTATGACTTTAATTTTGATTATATTGATAGGGTAGAATTTTTATTCATCCAATCATCCAATAAAAGTTATTAGGCAAAACAAATTTTATTCTTACTCATGTACAAAGAAGAATTTAAATAGATTATAGTGTGAAAAACTGTTACACTAGAAGTGCATTTAAATTAAATCATTTCCTTATTTACGTACAGCTATCAAATTCAGAACTGTTGGCTATTTCCGTAGAAATATAAACTTATGTAGTTGTCCACTGAAGACTTATAAATTCAGTAAGCATATGCTGAATTGACCCATTCGAATGCATTCGCAATCGCTACTCAGCGCTGGGTTTAACTTATTTGTTACAAACTGCTTTGATTAATTTCACTTATAATTTATTAAATTTAATTACCATCAAATTATTCTCGAAAGAAGACAGCCATTTATGTAAGTCTCCAAGTTTTAATTCATTCAAACTCACTATATATCAGTGTTATGCCCCCATTTACTACATTTTCTTTTGTTCTAATTAAGAACTTGCTTATTTACGTGGATAAATAGAATGAGAACTGGAGAATGGAGATATATCATGTATATAACTAGTAAGCTTTTAGCTTTTCATTTGTGTTAGAGTGAGTTGTTTCTTATGTCTTACAGAAGCAGAGGAAAATGTTTAGGACTTATCTGAAGTTTAGGGTATTCTTTTGTGGGATAAGACCAAGGAATGAAAATTTTGGTTAAAAACTAGTATTTTTAAATTTTCAATGTATTTTTTTACATATAAATTTTCAATATATTGAATACAATAAAAACGTTTGAACTTTTCAATTTTGATTCTTTAACGAGACTGGACGTAAAAATTCTTCTATTAATATGTTAGATCTCATTAGGTGTCACTTTGATTCACGTTCTTTTGCAACAAAGACAAGATGACCTTTACAACGCAGTATACTTTTTTATGGAAGTAAAGTTTGACCAAAAGACATGTAAAATTTCAATTTAAAGTTAAGGAAAAAGTTTCCATAGTTTTTTTATTTGCGAAAGTCAATATTATATCAACTCAGGTATTTAATAATGAAGTTGACAGAGATATACTCTGAGGGAGATCATTGTGGAATATTATGCGATGACATATAGACCGCCGCCTATTTTTAACTTTTGGTCATTGACCGCTGCATCAATTATGCCTATTAAGTTATTGTTAAATTATATGTAAGAAATGGCACTAAATAAACTAAAAAGTCCGTCTTACCCTTCTGCCAAAACAAATAATTAAATAAAACTATAAATAAAAATCTTTTTTTTCAACTATGTTGTTTCAACCCATCTCTTTCTCAAATATCCAAATATCATAATAACAAAATATATAGAGTCTATCACTTACTTTATCTCTTAATTTCTTCTCTTCATCACTGCTCTCGCAAAATGATGGGTGTCTACGCCCGTAGAGAGGTAGAAAAAACATTTGCAGTTGACTTTAGGCCCAAATGTAAAATACTGCACAGCTGATCTTCACCACGAATTGAAATCTAATTTACCATAACAAAATAGGAACAATTATAGAAGAACAAAGTATGTAATACTTTGTACTAATAGCAACCACATGAACCGTGATTCTGCTTTACGGTAGTGAGTGTGGTGGTTGTGTAAAATACAACATGATTCAAAGGCCGGTCTGTGCTTCTCTATCTCTATGAAGAGTATCTTTGAATTGACAAAAGAAGGATATATAACACATCGGAAAATACTCTTTGTATGCATAACAATGACGCATCCAGGGACCCCTCCATGACTCTTCCTTTCTCTCTCTTGCTTTTTCTCTTTTTATTTTGTTTTATTTTTTTTTTCCTCATCTTCTCTCTCAGTGAGTCGATGGATGCGTCCATTTTGTGTCAAAATATCAGGCCTCTAACACATCTGGTGTAGGATCTATTGGCAAAACACCAAAATGGAATATGGTAGTGGTGTAGGCTTTTTCACCAAAATAAAACCAAAAAAAATATTTATCAAAATAAATAGAAAAAACATTTGGTAAGAATTAGGCTAAAATATATGCGTGTGAATGCAAGAGCCTCTATGTATTCAAAATCATTTTGAATATGCAGGAGCTACTTGTGTATTTATGTTCATATTGGTTATGCAGGGACCTTTTACATATTCATGTTCATACTAATTATGCAAAGGGAACTTACGTATTCTTTGTTTTACAATTCGCTTTATTGGGCATGACTGAATTTACGATGGTTATATTTGTTAAGGTGTTAGACTATATTTTGCAACTATGTTTTAGTTCTTTTATTAATGTCAGTTTCATATTCATGCACAACTCTCTTTCTGTTCCTTTACTAATGTGAATTTCATGTTCCTTTAATACATATCATTTAAAATTTAGTAAATAAAAGAATACAAAAGCTTTAAATATAAATATTTACACATCATTTATATAAGAATATTAAGTACACAAGCTTTAAATACAAAATTTTACACTTCATTTAAAATAAAGTACATAAGCATAATACAACAGGTAGATAACTAATCATCCCCATCCCTATCTCTCCTAGGCCTTGGGAGTTCACACTCGAATGACAATGCCAGGCTGAACCCGATGTGCAAGCCTCCGCCTAGGAACAATCTCCTCCTGCTCTCTTCCTTATCCTCCTCCTCCTGTTACTAGGGGACATGGGGTGTGGACGCGCAATGTCCTGGCCGGGCTGATGCCGCGATGTATGGGGTTGGGAGGTGTGAATGCTGATAAGGGCTCATCTCTGAACAAATCATAGCTGGGCATGTTCACATCATGCCACCATCATCTCCTCCATTTGCATCACCACATCCCCCATCTCTGTCACCTTCCTCACCCTACCAGCACCTCGAACATCTCCATGGTCGTGGGGTCTCTGTCATGGGAAACACGGTCGGCGGCACGACGCCACCACCGTGGTCGATCTAAAGCATCTATGGCCTCAGGCACAAAAGGTGCTGGCCCTCATCGGGTGGTAGCTTTTGTGGCACCTGGATAGACGAGGGTCTTGCAAATGCAAGTCGGTAGATAAAAACCTTCGTGCAATCCCTAAATACCACCTAAGATACTATGCAAATGAAAGACTATCTTGATAAGAGACTCATTAGTTAGTTACTCATTAGTCATTCCTGTCATTATTTTCTGTTATTCATTATCCTTGAGTGCTATATATGCACATCATGTATCACACAATGGTTAATCAATGCAATACAATTCAATACAAAGTTACAACTCTTTTCTGATTTCCTTCTGCTCTCAGTACACCTTACATGGTGTTAGAGCTTTTTTTTTTTCAAAGATCCATGGCAGACTCCAATTCTTCTTCCACACCTCTTCCCACACCTTCAATACTCCTTCTCGGTCAAATTAGACCTTGATAACTACTTACTCTGCAACAAAGCTCTTACAACTATCATTGTCTAAAATCTTGGGGATTATCTCGATTCCAAGAAAGTTCCTCCCAAGTTTGCAAGGATGCTGATGCTTCAACCAACACCATTTCTACATCTTTCTTGCAATGGAAAAGTCAAGATAGCTCCTGCTTTCTTGGCTATTGGCTTCGCTCACTCCCACTTTTCATGTGCATATGGTTGGCTCCTCCTTCTCACATCATATCTGGGCCAAGATCACCACTCTTCATCCTTCTCACACAAGAGCACAAGTTGCCATGTTCAGACTCGTTGCACACTACCAAGAAGACAAATTCAATGTATGAGTATCTTCCTCCATTAAAGTAATTCCTGATAGCCTTGTTGCTATTGGTGAACCTATCACTAATGCTCACCATATTGAAGCAATCTTTGAAGGTTTACCAATGAGTATAATCCCATCATCACTTCCCTTCTATTTCGCCTAACCCTACAAAATCGAAGACATTGAATCATTATTAATTGCAATGAAAGAAAGAATTGAAAAATCTCAGACGTGATCTCAACACTTCTTCTTCACCTATACAATCAAATCTTGCTCAAGCTCAACATCGATTCTCCAACAATTCTTAGCTTTCTTCATGTGGACGTGATTTTAGACATGGTTGTGGACAATCTGTAGGGATCTGGCCTTACGACAACTTTAATGGAGTTCAATGCCAATTATGCAATCGTTTTGGACACACCGTATTGGATTGTTTTCATCGATTCAATCCAAATTTTACTCTTCCTCATCACCAATTCACTCCACCTCAACCTTCTCAATTCACAGTTGCTAATAACCCCAATCAAGCCTTCATTACTACTAACTCTCTACTATTCCATCCACTTCATCCTTAGTTTCTTCATCCAAAGGAATTCTTGCGACTCTTTCTTCAATCATGATTCTACTTGGTACTGCTTCAGGTGCCATCAATCATCTAACTCATGACATCAAGAAATTTTCCTGTAGCCACACCATACACAGGTTCTACCAAGGTCCTCGTTGAATGGGTTGGTCTTCCATTGCCATTGTTGGCCATTGTTTCATTACTTCTCCATATTCTAAAAAACAATTCTTACTTAACAATGTTTTACATGTTCTTTTTATCACTAAAAATTTACTTAGTATTTCTAAATTTTTATGCGATAACAATGTATTCTTTGAATTCCATCCTAACAAATTCAATATTAAATCTAAGGATTCAATGAAGACTATTCTTCAGGGATCTCATAGGAACGAACTTTATGTTCTTGAAGACTATCCTTTATCCACCTCTTTCACTCCACCTGCTCTAAGAAATTTCTTTCTTTCTCTTCCTATTGTTTGTAACACTACTTCGATGCATACATTTGATACTTGGCATGCTAGACTAGGTCATGCTTCACAAAAGATTGTTCACAAAGTTCTTTCCTCATGTAATATTTCTGTATCACAATCCAATACCATGAATATTTGTGATTCTTGTTGCCGTGGTAAAGCAAAACAGTTACCATTTTCATCCTCTAATCCTGCCTATCATGCTCCTTTAGATCTTGTATTCAGTAATATCTGGGACCAGCTCCTCTAAATTCAACTTCGATGCCGTTATTATATCATTTTTGTGGATGCTTTCACATGGATTTATTTTCTGCATTATAAGTCTTATCCTTATCTGCATTCCTTGAATTCAAATCAATGGCTGAATTGCATCTAGGAACTAAAATTAAAACTATTCAAACAGACAATGCAAAAGAATATGTCTCATTTTCTTCATATCTTAAACAACATGGTATTTTGCATCGTTTTAGTTGTCCTCACACTCATGAACAAAATGGGTGTGCAGAACGTAAACATCATCATGTAACTAAGATGGGGTTAACATTACTTGCTCATGCATCTTTACCTCTCAAATTTTGGCAGGAGGCTTTTCAGCTGTCCACTTGATTAATATGTTACCAACTCCTTTTTGTCCTTAAAATCTGCTTATGCATTGTTGTTTTCTAAATCACCTGATTAATCATCTCTAGGGTGTTTGGATGTGCATGTTATCCATTCCGAGACCCTATAATAGACACAAGTTAGAGTTTTGATCAGACTTATGCACATTCTTAGGCTATTCTCCATCTCACAAAGGTTATATTTGTCTTCTCAAATCTAGTAAAATGATCATCTCTCGCAAAGTATTATTCAATGAACAATTCTTCCCTTATAAAAACTCTATTCCTTTACTCCTACTCCTATTCCACCCCCTACTTCCATTGCTTCTATACCTGTTACTACTTCTATTATTTCCTCTCCATCTACTGTTACTACTACTTATTCTTTCCTCCAGGTCCTCTTCTATCCCTGCTATATCAACAAGCATACCAAGCTCAAAGTTCTTCACCACAATCTTCTGTTGTTGCCTCTGATTGTCTTCCATCTTCTGATCCATCTAACTCTCTCACTCTACCTACAACATCTACTCACACTCCAACTTACATGTCCTCCATCCTTCCACTTTCATTGACCATCCCATGATCACACGTGGCAAGGATGGTTTAAAACCAAAAACTTTCAGCCATACCTAAACCTCTATGCTTCAAGATCCTTTATCTCATCCTTCTTGGTCTAAAGCAATGCACCTTGAGTATGATGCACTTCTTAAAAATTCCACCTGGTCCATTGTCCCTTTACCTTCTACCAAATCAGCCATTGGTTGCAAGTGGATTTTTCTGTCAAATATCATCCTGATGGTCCTGTCTCTAGGCATAAAGCTCACCTTGTGGCTTGGATTTAACCAATAAGAAGGTGTTGATTACCATGAGACCTTTAGCCCAGTTGTAAAACTTTAATTCATGTTCTTTTGCAACAAAGACAAGATGACCTTTACAACGTGTATACTTTTAGTGGAAATTAAGTTTGACCAAAAGACATAAAATTTCAATCTAAAATTAAAGAAAACTCTCCATAGTTTTTTTACTTGTAAAAGTCAATATTACATAATTTAATAATGAAGTTGACATAGACATACCTAAGGCAGATCATTGTAGAAAATTATGCGATGAAACTAGAGGTCTTTGTTTATATTTTGAGAATAATTATAAAAAAAATTATGAAAATGAAAGTTATATATGAACATTAATAAAATATTTTGAGAATTATTCTATTTATAGAATGAAAAACTTTTACTAAGAGAGTTTAATAACCACTTTATTGTAAACCAAAATATTAGTTTAGTCTCTATATTTCACTCCCTACAATTATAAGAACTCTCAACCCTTTTGCTAAGGTTATTCTTCACAATACAATATGTAATTGTGTAGTAAATATATGTATTGACAAATATAATTCTCACAATTTAATGATAGTCTTGACTTTTTATTTATTATTATTATTATTATTATTATATATAATATACCGTTATCAAAAGTTATTTTCTTCTTCTTCATAAAGAAAAAGCCACTTTAATTTGAGTCTTTTTTTACCAAAATTATTTGTTGAATAAGAATTATTGTGCAAATATTACTTCACATAATTACTTTTATTTTAATTATATACTTTTTTGGGTGCCTAAAAAGTAACTTTGTTCCACTTGCACATTTTTAATATGAAATTTATGCTTATGAGGAGCATAACAATTAACATTTCTTCCCTTTTGTAATGGATTGGTCAAACTATTCATAAAATACTAACTTTTTAATTGACAGTGATTTATGTAATTATTTTTATTGTTATTATTTATTATATATTACCCTAGGAATAAAAAGTAGTCATATTTCATTGCAAATTTTTAATGACAAATTTATGCTCTTAAAGAAAAGTATAAATGACTTTTTTTTTTGTTGCAAGCAATGACCAAGAAATTCAATATGATCAAATTTATTAAAATATTGTAAATTATAGTGCATAAGCTCTTATTCAATATATCATCAATTGCTTTATCAATCACATCCTAAGATTCTAGACTATTTTGCTAGACCTTCAATTGTATAGAATATGCAACAATTAATTCAATCAATAATATCATTTAAATTAGTGCATAATGTTATTTCTAAATTTATATAGAAATATATATTTTAAAATCTTGAAATTTTTAATATAAAAAAATATGTCTCCAATGTTTTCATTTTTGGAAGCACATATAGGCAAAGCAATTATGTTTTTAAAATTTGAGAATTAAAATTACTTTAAAAATGAAAAAGAAATTAAATTTTTAAACAAAAATTTTTCAATTTTTTTTACTGACAATTGGTGATGACAAATATGTTACTATTTTAAATTCAAAATAATAATAATTTATTTAATTTTTGAGATTTCATTTATTTTTCTAGTAATTATATTAATATGTAATAATATGGCATTATTTTTTTTACTATATTTTGTATAATTAATCAAATTTGAAGAAAGTTTGTTGAGAAGCACAATCATTATTCATTAAATTGAGAAATTGTAAAGTTTTATGAAAAAAACATAATAACAAAAGTAAATTTAATCTAAGTGGAAAAGTATTAGAAATAATTTTTAAATATTTATGATCATATTAAATAATAAATAGTAAAATAAAATACTAACTAATAAACAAAACAATATACTACATGCAATTTACAAATTTTTTGGTAAAAACATTTTATTTGTTTGATTTAAAAATAATTTTAGTTTTTCATGTTTTAATAATTCTAAGATGATTAATGTATTTATGATATACCTCATGAAAGTGTTAATTTATAATTTCAATTTTATCTTAGTCACCTCCTCTCTAGCTAGGAATTTTCTCTTCTAGTTTCCTGCATTTGCTCCATCATCATTCTAGTCCATGGTAACTCTAAGGATTGGAGGTGTAAGGCCTGCTGCCTCTTATGAGATGCCACTTTTGCAGTGAAGCTGACCCTGCGTTTAGAATTATTTCCCTACTTTAAATTGGAGTGATTCTTCCAACTAGAACTATAAGTGTTCCCAAATGGGAATGACCTGCCAATTGAGGTGGACTTTGAAAGGGGTTAGTTGTTGCTACTCCAGGTTGATTCATTCTGAGGGCTGGGCACATGTCATTGTGATGATCATTTGAAGTACATATGCCACATAATCTTGGAAGCCATTGGAGTTGCTACCTGGCTTGCCATTAGTTGCATAAGGCCAGAAGTTGCTGGAAAGTTTGGGTCAACATTGGATTCTGCGGCACTCATGAAGGCCTCTAGTGGTTGTGGATGCCCTGGAACCAAATTGCTGAAAATTGGTAGCCATATTCTCTATCAAAGCACCGCCTCTACTAGAGTCTTGTCTAGGAGTATCCCTCCACTGTAGCATCAATCATGCACCTATTAGCATGACAAGACCTTCATAAAAGTATTGGAGGGTAGCTGGAATCTGATTGTTAGGGCAGTTGGCACATAGGAGCTAAAACACCTGCCAATACACATGTATAGCTTATCAGGTTAAGATTTTTAGAGATTTCTTTCTAATAAAAGCCACTAAGAGGCGGGAAAGTGCCTTTTGAAAAAAAGCATTTATTCAATTGAACTTATTCATTATCCCATCTGCAAATTAAAGAACGGTTTTTACAGGCACCCTTAGGGAGAAGGGGAATGCTTTGAGCTTAACATTATCCACCTCCACCCTATTGGATCTCATGCCAACACACAATATGCAACTTCTTTAGGTGTTGGTGTGGGTCTTCTTCAGGATAGCCCATGGAACTTGGGCAAAGCATGAACCATGTGCCCTTCAAGCTCAAAGGCATTGTCAAGTCTGGGTATGTAATAGCCAAAAGCTGCGGGTAAATCAGGAGCAGTGAGCTCCTAGTATTCTATTCCTATATGTCATGTCACCTGGATTTCCTGAAACACTAAAAAGAGGATTAGAATGCTCATATGGTTCACTTGTCACGCCTTGCCTGCCCTTTTTCTCAAAATTTTCTCAATCTTAGAGTCAAGAGGTATCAAATTTCCAATATAGAGGATCATACAAGGGAACATAATGTTTTTTTCATATTTTTTGTAGAAAAGATTAAATAGTAGAAAATTAAATGCAGGAAATAAATAAAAAACTAGAATAAAATAAGAATAGAAAATAAACACCTAAGTTTTAATGCCCCTCCTAATGACGCCAAAATTTGAATGGAAGTTTTTACCTCCTCAAATTAGAAAATTAATTTAATACTAAGTTGCACAAAAAATATAATAAAGAGTACAACATAGGTCATCTCTCAAGGAGGCTTTGATACTTAGTTGGGAATTTGGGGTTTTGAAGAGTAAAAATTAAGCAATTTAAATTAAAAGTTAATAGCAACAAGAAAGAAAGGCACTAGTATAAGGTATTTCTAGGATTGGAAATTAATTATCATTGACCAAATATTGAATCCATTAGTGGCTATTAATAATTAATTACTAGCAATTCTACTAGTTATCAATCAATCCCTAGAATTTGACCAATATAAATAACCAATAAATGAGATCTTAATTTATTTAGAAATTACAGTGATTTAAGGTACCAAGATGCTCTTAGAACTTGGTTTTGAGCTGAACATGAAATTTTTAGAGGACTTCTTGAGCTTTCCAAAACATCTTTATTTGTCTTGAATCCTCCATGTAGAGATATATATTTTCCATTACAATGTTTTCTACAAATGTGCTCAAATGAACTCAAGAACTCTTCTATTAGCTCCTAAATTTTCCAAAATTGATCGCTACAAGTTCCATGAGAGAGTTCCAAGCCTTGTTCTTGACACTTTGCACTCCAAACTCTTTTGCACAAAACCATACTCAAGAACAAGTCAATTCAATAGGGTGTAATTGCATATTATTCCAAAATCAATGCAAAAGTCAATAATTCTATTTAAATCACACTATGAGGAATAAATCAAAATTCTTATTAATTGCATCAATAACACAATAAAACTCATACAAAAAGCTAAGGTTTGGTAGCAAGATAAGTGGCATAAATGCCCCTTATCTGAGCCCATATTTTTATGGCAGGACATAGCCCCCGAGCTTGGTCATAGGCTGAGTGCCGGGTGTCATGACCAAGATGCATCTGTTGAGGACTACGTTTCCGAGCTTGAATGAGTTGACTTGTTGTGTGCAGCTATGCTCATTTTCAACTATAGTGACAGTCATAGTGGATCGTATTAGGACACGTGGTGTACTCCAAATGGAAGATGATCATCTTGATACTCAAGTGACAACAGTTGCTTATATGCCAGGAGTTAGATTTAAGTGATCAGCTTCAACAATTTCGATGAGGTGGGTGGTTCAGATCAACTGGTTTTGGTGATAGGTCAGGCGAACAAGTGCCGAGGACTTTGGTCAGCTTGAATTGCCTGATTATGCAAGTATGGTTATGGTGTTTCTTGAGCTCTGTAAGCCATTAGATGAAATTACGTTGTCCCAGTCCTTGATTAGGTAAGGTGTCTGTTTTACAATAGTGTTTGTGTCCCTCTTTGCTAGAAGTGATTTCTTGGTCCATTTGAATGGTCTTGCATCATTTTAGGACGACCTAAGTAAGTTAAGGTCCAGTTGTACTAATTAGGGTGAGTTGTTGGCCTGTAGTCAAATTTGTGCAACTCCTGTCTTCTTGATTGTTATGAGCTTGCACTGAATATATAAAGGCCTTTCAGTGTGTACCTTCGTAATGGCACTGGTCATGGATGTTCATTTGATATGCGTTAGATGACGTAAACATTTTACGCTTAAGTCATGAATGAATGAGGCATATAGTGGTAAAAGAATAGTATGTAATAGGCTTCTAATACCTGGCGTAAGCCCCTTATATAGTGTAGATGACCTCATGATAAGTTAGGAGATAATCTACCCTAAATGGGAGATATTCCTAGGATTTAGTATATATTATATATATTCTGATTTGCATGAAATACGGCATAATATATGAGATATAATGTAACAATGACAGGATATAATGAAGATGTAGAGAGATCCTATATGAGACTTAGGAGATATTCTCAACTAAATTTGGAAATATGCAAGGAAAATTGTGCCATGTGGACAAGTTGTTGACTCTTTGAGTTTTGAAGATTGAGCTAAGGTACTGGGCCCATATTTTTAGGACAATACACTTAATAAATCATAGACACAACGAATTTAAATTCAAAATGTAAAACAAATATAAATGTAAGAAAGTCTACAAGCATAAATATAAAAAGTCAACATAAAACAAATAAAAAAAATAGTAACTCCAATAAAGAGAAGTCAACATCATCATTGTCAACATATCATTCGTTACCATCGGCACCATTACCATTCATCATATTGATGTCTGCGGTATGTAAAGCCTGCCCCATCTTCTTCCACAAAGACATCATCTCCTTTTTCCAAGTGGGTTCGGTGCTTTCTAACAAAATCAATTCATCAAAACCCTCAAATATGACCTACAACTATCATACATTAAAAAAAATAATTAATTAACATATTCCTAGCTACTCATTAAATTTCATATTAATTGAAAAATAAAAAAAGCAAAGTTTAATCATCAATGAATCTTAGGAACATATTATTTGAAAACATACATAATTGAGTTTAATTTTAATATATTAATATTATAAATTTTTTTTACATAATCAAGAAATCATATATTATCACATAAATCAATTTGACTTTCAACTTACTATTCAAAAGTCATACCTATAAAAAGATTTGATTGGATGATAGTGTGAAATAATTTTGCATTATTAATTTATATTTAAATTAAATTCATATATATATATATATATATATTTATTTATTTATCCAGCCGTGCCTTACAAATTAAATTAGATTCTTATATTGCTTCAAATGGCATTAGATTCCCTGATATCAATGCATTCAAGTAGTGTTTTATTTTTTATTTATTATTACTAGTTGTTTGCCTTGTTCAATGGATAAGGTGATATTAAAAAATAATTTGTTGACCATTACTAAAAAGAAATAACAATTTAATTAAATATGTCTTATTATAAATTGAATATATAAATTAATTTTAAAAATAAGTTTATAGTTAAATAATTAAATAATGAATAAAATATAAAAGAGTATTATAAAATTTAATATCATTTGGACAATTGTATTCAATTAGAACACAAAATTTATCTATAAAATTCTATTCAAAATTGAAACAATAAAATTGTGTAATTAAATTCAAATTAATTAAATCCAAGATTAAAAAGATTTAATACAATAATAGTATATAAAGACAAAAAATGGAATTGAGCTTTACAATCTTGATTCAAATTTTGAATTAGCAATGCATAATTGAAAACATAATCATAAATATTTTGTAAATTGGATTTTTTATTGAAATATATCAATAAGTTCATGCCAAGACCATTACATTCCAATAAAATCATTAGTATTGATAACCAATATATGTGCATACATAATCTCCAATATATTAGAAATCTATATCTTTAAAACTACCTAACTAACCATCAACATATCTAGTAGCTACGTCATTTATATGGTTTAGCATGAATCCAAAAAAGATTATAATCCAATGCTTCCAAACTTCATTGCCATATGGAATTATTCATATCACTTATAGTCAAATTGATGTCCTTCTAAACTATAATATTCTTCTTGGAATAACTTGTACAATTCAATGTGTTTATTGAAGGATGTTCCTTGATCATGGAACTTATTCTTCTAATCTTGAACTATTTTTAAAGCTTCTAAAATAATAGGTGAAAACAATTCAAATGTGATAATGAACTTGTAAAAAAATAAACACCTAAAATAAAGAAAAATTATTAAATATATAACAAAAGATGAAAAATATAAACGTAATAATAAAGAGAAAAATATGTAGAACTAATAGTAGTAAAAATTATTGTAAATTAAAATAAGGTGTATTACTTATCCATATCAATTTTGATGACATTGAAAATTGTCTTTTTCCTATTTTTCTCAATAGATATAGAACTTTGAATTTTCATAACTTAAGATATTTCATAAGTGAAAAATTCTAACATGAAATTAATATGACTCATTGTTATAACTAATATGGGAAGCCATATTGATAGATTAATTAATATTATATTACTATATAGATTAATACTAATTATATTATTGTATATAATAAATAGAGGACAATTCTATTAGTTGCAAATACAAAAAAAAAAGAATTATTATATGAGTTTGTATTATTGATGAGCCATAGAAAGATAGGTATTGATAGAGTGATCTAGTGATTGTAGGAAATATAAACTATTAGGATATTGTTATTAATTATTACAATTATAGATAGATTGTAAAATAATATGCATTAATTTAAAGAAGATTTAAATTTTATATCAGAATATGTGTTGTTAAATGTATTTATACTTTTGGCGAGAGAAATTTTTTTCTAAAAAATTTAAATTACCAAAAAATAATACCTGAAATTATAAATATTATATATATATATATATATATATATATATATAGCTAGGTTCAAAATTTTTTTAAAAAATATTTTATGTGACGATTTGCTTATGAAATTATACGATACATCATTTAGACAAATATTTAAATTTTAATTATAATCAATTAAAATTTTGAATTAGTGACACATTTTAAAATTCAATTTCAATAAACAACCTAAAGAACATCATAACAACAAATCAAAACAAAACAATCAAAACACATCCATATCCAATCTAATGAATTGATAAAAACTTATATTATATATAAAAAAAAAGGTGAAAGAAAAACACTATTTTGCTATATTACATGTCATAAGACACATATGCCAAATTAAAACTTTAACATTGATGGAGTTGTTTGAAAATATATATGATAGGAAATATATTGAATGGACAAAACGTTGTAAATTATAGAAGACGAATCAATTAAAAGTAAAAAATAGAAGAGTGAAGTAAACAAAAAGGAATATAACAGCTCAACTGGTATTGTGTTCCTATGCATAGAGAAGGCTTGAAATATAAAATATTTTTAAAAAGATATCAATATTAAAAATTCAAACAATACTATTTATTTGCCACAATTGATATAACAATGTATAATAAATAAAAGAATGAAAATTTACAATGAAAATTTATAATGAAAACTATGGGAGAATAAATAGATTAGAATAGTGAAAAAGTAGGAAAGAAAAGAAATTTGGAGAAAGGAAGGAAATTCATCTAACCTGAAAAAAATAAGAAATGAATAAACTTATCTTTGAACATGAGGTAATGTTTGATGGCATTGAACCTTTGCAACAACTGAAAAATTTACAATGGCCGTTAACGAGATAAAAGAAGTGAGAAAGAGATAATGAAAGATATCTTATAAGAATGAATGCAAGAGAGTTGTATAATAATGATTAGTAAATCACAAAATGAAATCAACAATACTACTCATCAAAAGTAAAATAGAGATAAAAAATTTAAGATAACAATTGAGGGTGATGAAAAATAAATAATCATAGAGTCATTCACATAGAAAATTTCAAAACTGATGTATCAAGACAAAAAAAGGAAAACAAATTAAAACAATATTGAGAGGCAATTGTTATAGCAAAAAATGACCTTGATAAAAATTTATATTGGAAAATTTAAAACTTATTTATTATTGTAGATATGAAAATATTATACATTGATTTAAAGTTGATATTGAATTTGAAATTTAAATTTTGTATTTTTTAATTGATTAATTATATGAATTCTAAAATATGCTTTCTATTTTTGAAGTAAATAAAGTTTAAAAAAAATTATGAAAAAATGACACATGGTATGTAAATGTGAAAGAATAAATTTTATAGAATATAGATTTGAATTTTTTAAAAATTCAATAGGGATGTAAAATGAGGTAAATTATAAGCATAATAGTTCTCTTATATTCAATAGCTTTGGTATGTATTTTGGATTTGATTTTCTTATAAGTTTTAGAAATATTTCCTTATTTAAATATGATTGTGAATTTTGTAATTGATATTTATTGTACGTGTGAAAATATATGTATTAATTGAATATGATTTTCAATTTGAAATTCAAATTTTTGTAATTAATTGTATTCATTATATGAAATGTTAAATATACCTTTTATTTTGCATAAAAGAGTACCCTTTATTTAAGAAGTAAAAATAATTTTATAAACAATATAAATTATGAGAAAATGACACATGGTGAACCAATTTCAAAAATATATTATAACAAATTTTTTATAATAGTTGTTTCATTTATCTAATTATTTGTTATTATTATTTATTAATATTATAATTATAGTCTACCATTTCCTTTATCTTCTTTTTTTTTATCATTTTAAAGTTCAATTTTTTCAATTATAATATTTTGTTTAGCCTTATTTCAATTGCCGCTTACAATAAATGCCATAATATTTTATATAAGGTATTTAGGTTGCATTGATTATAGTAGGTAGATATGAAGGTGATTTTTTAAAATAATTAATAATTAAGATTATTTTTCAGCTCTTAGTTTTTCTCTTCTATATTTGTGTCTTGATATTTTATTTATTTTGGGGTCTTCATGTTGGCACATGCTATTATCTCCTTTATTTTTTTTTATTTATTTTTTAATAATCTTATATGCATAATAAATCAATTCAAGATATAGTATGTTAAGTTGATAAAATGCAATTTAAGAATATGCAAAAAAAATATGATAATATTTGTTCAAATATCTATCTTTAATAATAAAAAGGATTATAAAAAATAATAAAAAGGAAGGGTTTGATGACATTCAAAATAGATAGACTATCATATGTATTATTTAAATGATAAAAGAGATATTTCATTAAATGTTGATAATCTTCAATGATATTTTAATGATATATAATAATTATGATTGTGATTTTTTAAAAAATAATTATAGATTAAAGTTATAAATTGTGGACCCTAAATTATCCTGTTAAATGACATTTGAAAACTTTCCTCTTTATTAGTCTTAATATTAATATTATAGATTATAGATGTTTCTAATTTTGGGACTACTTTTAGCTTCGGAAAGTCTAACAAAGGATGAGTTGTGTTTCATAATTTCACACTATGACAGGAACATATAGGATGATATCTAAAGAGACTTGAACAGCATTCTTGTGTTTCATAATTTTACATATGACTAACATACACATGATATCTAAAGATGTTGGATCTTACCCATTGTTAATCATGTATTTCTAAGGAATCTTAACAACTTTAGCATTATCCTTGCACTTGTTTTCCTTAGATTCTCTAGATTACTTTTGAATTTTAATTGTTTGTAAACAATATATATATTCTTGTACATGTAACTATCTACCTAATGACATATTACAATTATAAATCATTCACAAAAAGAGACTTGAACAGCATTCTATCTTTGAACCCAAGAATATGGAAATCGTTAAGGATTCTATGCTAGATTACTAATAAATAGGGACCACATCCAAGTTGACTTTGAAAAACTAGATTTGAAACGAAAAATCAAGTTGTAACATATACATCAGATGGAATAGCATAGTCGGCGTTGGGTGCACAAAAAAAATCCAAGTCATTGTGTTGAACTTCTTCCTTCCTATCATTATTTGAGATTCAAACTTTTGAACCGATACAATCAACTTTTTGGAGTATAATGTATAGGAACATATATAAAGCGAAAGTGAAATGAGTACATCAGTCTTAATACACTGACATTCAAAAGAGGATCAACATAAAGGTGCGTGAAAATAAAAAATAAATTGAAAAAAAAGCACATGCCTATGGTGGCAGCGGCAACAGCAACGACGGTGGTGAAGCTGCTGATACTCTGAAAAAAAATCTCAAAAATGAAATAGAAAAACCAACCAATAAAAAAATCTAAGTCATTAAAGTGGAGGGAACTATAAGAGGAGGAGAATGGTGGTCCCTCATCTTGAACACGGTGAGGCGAGCAGAGATATCATCGGAAAACACCACGATGGGAGAAGAGAGACGAGAGAAGAAAAGAGACGAGCGAGAGAGAGATGAGAGAGAGAAAAGAGAAGTTGGTGGAGATGAGGAAGGGACGCATGATCCAATCCTTTTGTGTTATCGGATTTTTCCAATTTCCAGCAGAAAATCTCAGTAACAATGTCACAAGGCTGTTCATTTAAACTAGTTATCTGATTTTTCCAAATTTCTAATGGAAACTCCTCTAGAAAACCCTAATGATCATATTTAATAATTTAGATTTTCCACTACTCTGGAAAAATAATTTTTCTAAAACATAATTCAAAAATATTTGCTAATGGAAAAATCCTTTTAATTATTAGCGCATGAATGTTTGGCACCATTTGGCGCATATTTTCCATGTTATCAACGAATTTTCTATCTGGAATTGTTTACAAACCAAAAAAAATTGGTTCTTTCTTGCATTTTCCATCAGGAAAATACATTGGTAACTCATGTTTCTTGTAGTGTATCATAAATCTATCATAGTTAGAACTGAATTATAGAATAAGCTAATCTACTAATTTAAATTAGTTAATGCTTATCCCTATCATCTCCCTGAAATGCAGGGTATGACAGACGCTCTTAAGTGTGGTTATGAACTTATGAAGAGTAGATAGAAAACAGGCTTTTTGAGTATGGTAGCTACTTGGTCTTCAGGTGGTATATGAGAGACATTCACTTCCTTTTGGATAACCTGAACTCTTAGCAAAATAAAGATCTAATTCAAAATGTTGGACTTGTGTGCAAAGTAGGATTTGCAGGAAAGAACAGGTGTTAATTGTCACAAAAGATTGAAAGAGCCTGATCAAGTATGATGTGTAACTCAAAGCAGCAGGATTAGATCCAAGCAAGTTTAGTAAGTACAATAGCCATACTTCTGAAATTTGCTTCTGGACTTGATCTAGATACAATAGATTGCTTTTTGCTCTATGATACTAAATTGGAACCAAGGAAAATGCAGAAACTAGATGTGGACTTTCTATCATTGACATCAAAAGCCTAATCTAAATCACAAAAGTGAGCAACCTGAAGAGGAGAGTTCTTGTGTAGCATAAGACCTTGAGAGATAAAGATAGCAAGATATCTCAAAATCCTTTTTACAGCCTTCCAATGATCTTCAAATGGAAATGCATGAACCATTGACATTGTTGACATCAAAACAAACATCAAACCTAGTTATAATAGTGTATTGGAGTTCCCTACTTGTGGACCTATACTTTAGGACTGAAAAATGGAGTACCAAAAGCAAAAAGTTTCAAGCCACCAACCATATGTGTTGGCATAGGCTTAGCACTTCCATACTAGCTTTCTATAGTAAATTGAAATATACTTCTAATTAAGGAGCATGTCACCTTGAAAAAGTTGAAGTGCCTTTTATTTCCAAAGTAACTCATCTTACTAAGAACCTTGAGAGAAAGACTTAATACAGCTTATTAATTAGAAAAGAGATCTCAAAGGGCTATTTCCATTTACCAGACGTCATCCACATAAACCATTACATAAGTAGTGGAAGTAGCAATAAACCTAGTAAGTAGGAAGCTGCTGAACTTGGTGCTCGTGAAACCAAAGGATTGAAGAGTTGAGCTAAGTTTGAGAAACCAAGCCATGGGGGATTGTTAAGGCCATAAAGGGCCTGAGTCAAATCGGAATTTGAGCAAAATTAGGGATTGTAAATCCCTCTAGCTAAAGCATATATGTCTTCATGCAAGTTTCCATTGAGAAATACATTATTGAAGTTGAATTGTCTAATGTTCCAACCTTTGGACAATGCAATGGTGGATAATCCAAATTCTTATAGGTTTGATAATTGGGCTAAAAATCTAATCATAGTTAATGCCTTCTTTTTTATGAAAGCCCTTGGCTACTAATCTACCTTTGTACTTTTGAATGGAGCCATCCATATGCCTTTTAATTCTAAAGATCCATTTGCACCCAATTGGCTTGATATTAGGAGATGAGAGACCAAGCAACATGTGTTATTTCTCATTGAGGCATCATTCTCCTCTTGCATAACCTTTTTCCAATGAGGAGAAGTGAGGGCTTGCTGCAAGATTTAGGCTCACATTGTGCTAAATCAAGGGCTGGTGACATTAGGTCTTACATATGTCTTAGCTTTAGAATTCTAATTTAGCTCTAGTATTCATGTTGTGGTCATTGACTAGAATGATACCAAATGATTGACCTAAAAGGAGCTGAATAGGAAGACAAACTTCAATGCTACAATAGTGACACAAGTTTGTTTTGGAATCTGCCACTAGAAACAAAACTAGAAGTACCAATAGGTGGACAACTAATAGAAATTATAGTAGGAGAATTAGCAACATTGGTAACAACAAGACTAGTGCGTTTTTTGGGTGAGTGATAGAAGTGAGTAGAATGCAAGGAATGGTGTTTGACACAATTCGTTTATTGGAAAACAATTCAAAGTAAGGGAAAGCATATTCTTCAAAAATGACATTTCTAGATATATAGACCTTGCCTGAAGGATGAAGCATTTGTGGCCTTTATGACCAATGGCATAAACTATGAACACACACTTTTGAGTGTAAAATCAAACTTTTGGTGATGTAAGGTTTGAGATTGGGGTCAGGCACAACCAAAGGGTTTTGGGAACATGTAATCTAGTTTTTGGTTATGTATCAATTTAAAAGGAGATTTATGAGCAGTGTTTGGGGAGGGTAATCTATTAATCAAGTAGGTGGCTCAGAGATGAATGCTTCATACCAATACTTGAGAGAAAGTGAGGCATTTGCTAGAAAGGTAAGGCTATTTTCAATGATATGCCTATGTTTTCTTTGATACATCCATTTTGTTGATGTGAATAAAGGCAATAATGTTTGTGAATTATGCCATTGGTCTATAAGAATTGAGTAAAAGCATTTGACAATTATTCCATTCCATTATCAAGTTTGCAAGGATAAGATTTTATGGCCTTAAAGTACTCCATCATAGTCTTGTATTGAAGAAAGGCTTGAAACACTTGGGATTTTTTTTGCAACAGATAAAGGCAAGTGTACCTAGTATATGCATCTATGAATATGACATAGAATTTGAAACTAGAATTAGAGATTGTAGGAGCAAGACCCCACACATCTAAGTATACCGATTGTAAAGGTTTTGTGCAATTATGTTTGGAAGGAAAATAAGGAAGTTGATGCATTTTTCCCATGTAGTAAGAATCACATGTAAAAATAGCAGGAACATAAATTTTATTACTTTTATTAAGAGAATAATTACATTTTTGTAGAATTTGTGTTACAATTTTAACAGGGATGGCCTAATTTCTAATGTCATGGCAATAAACTATCAGAGGTTTGTTTGTACAAGAAGAATTGAAAGCAACAACATGGTTATTAATAGAAGCTATCTTTCGAAAATAGTAAGATATATTTCTAAGAACAATAGTATGATCAAAAGTATAGAGGTCTTCTTTATTGACACTGCCTTGAAGTATTGTCTAATTTGGTGTCCTATGATTTAACAAGGTAATCATGAGGATGAAACTTAAAGAAAACATGGTTATCTCCAGTTTAACTACACTTATCAAGCTTTTAGTAATATTTGGGGCATGCATGAGATTAGAAATAGTGAATGTAGTATTGGACAATTTTGAGTGAAGAATTAAGTTACCAATGTGTCTAATTTCCATATATTGGCCATTACCAACTACCACCTGAATCTGTTCCATCAAGTTCAATCCTCCTGAGAAGGTTTGCTTTGTCAAATGTAACATGGTGAATGGCACCAAAGTTAGGATGCTAATCATTTTCTAGCAAGGAAGCATAGGTGGCTTGGTAGTTCTGAGAGTTGTGTAAAGATGAAGGAGGAGGCACAGCTTACCACTATTGAGCTTTCATTGGTTTTTAGAAATTATGATCAAACCTATGATAACACTACCAAACTATATAACCAACTCTTCCACAAAGTTGGCAATGAGCTCTGCCATTATTAGACCAATATCTACCTCCTCTGAGAATCTTCCTTTGCCTCTTTTTCTAAAGGAACTTTATGAAACCACCTCTAAAATTGTCACTACCTCTTATATCAGATCTGGAATCATTAAGAAATGTTTGTGCAAAATAAGCTTACACCATGCCAAACTTAGGCTTCTTGAACCTTTATAATATCTTGAGCCATGAGAAAAGCTTCAAGCTTATCAATAGAAAATGGCTCACTTCCATCACGTTGGTGATGAAAGGTCCATATTCTTATCTTAACCTATCTAAAATGACTTATGTGTGTTCGTTGATAGAAGATTGGAACCCCTAGGAGATAATGAATATACTAATTTCTTTATTTTCAACAAATACTCAAAGGCAATGTTACCTTCTTTTCGCATAGCCTTGAATTGAAACTTTAATTATTTTACCTTTTGTGAGTTTTTGAAGCAAAATACGCATAGTTGTAGCCCACAACTTTGTTGCAAAATGCTACAACATGGAAGCTAGAAGCCATGTGGCTAGGTGATGATCTTGATTCTCCCAGTCTGAATATTCAATCTAGACATTCCCTTGAGCTTCTTTTGATGTGAACTTTCTAGGACCTTTTCTTTAACAAATGATCAGGAACCTTGTGTGCTTTGATCAAAAATGGAACATCCCTACTGCTTTATGGATTGACGATTTGTCTCCACAAACCAACACGAGTTTTCATGCTTTGTTCACCACACACTTTCTAGAAAACTTCCCAGGAGACACCCATCTGAAATTGCTCCAAGTCAAGCACATTTAACCGTGAGTTCTTTAGTGACGGGCTACCAAAAAGAATATGCATCTTTGTTGGCATAGGTAGTATAATCAATTCATATAAGTCATCCTTATACCGTATAGTCTCATACTTATATAGTCTCAAGATCCCTTCATTCTAGAGTGTAACGGTTTATTCATGTACCCCTCCATTTAGAAGCTTGACAGGAGCGTCCATTGTCTGTTCTACGACCACCACTCTCCTCCGCCATTGGCGTTACATGCCCACCAGCTTGCTGGTTCATCCTCGAACCACACCGTACTAGGAGAAATGCATGATCCAAAGATTATTCTGTAGCATCCCCTGCGCTTTAACGGATTGACGACTTGTCCCCACAAACTAACACGGGTATTTTCATGTGCTTTGTCTCACTCACATACTTCCTAGAAAACTTCCCAAGAGGTCACCTATTCTAAAATTGCTCCAAGTTCAAGCACACTTAACCGTGGAGTTCTTTAGTGATGAAAAGAAGATGCATCTTTGTTGGCATATGTAATACCAATCAATTCATATAAGTCATCCTTAAATGGATATAGTCTCATACCTATATAGCCTCGGGATCTCTCTCATTTCTAATGTGAACGTTCATTCATGTACCCTCCGCTTAGAAGCTTGACAAGAGCCACTCATTGTCCGTGCTCTTCTTAACATCTACGATCACTCCTGCCCTCATCACCGGGCATTACACAAACAATCTCATAAAGTTTACTTCATCTAGCTTGAAGGAGACTAGGTCGAAGAAAGTTTTTACCTGAACCTAGTTGCTTATGCTTGGGTAATAGAGCTTGATATTTCTAAAGCCATGGATCTTCTTTCCACTTCCATACCATGAAGGTATCAGAACACCATTAAGAATGAAGAAAAGCGTTATGAGAGAAGAGTAGGAGAATCAATGAATGAGTGTGATAAGAGAATAATGCTCATTGAATGAATACTAAATGGAGTTTACAGATATATATGCAAGGTTTAGAAAGACTTACATACAAAGCTTGTCGTTACAACTGCCATAAATCTATTATAATTAGAATTGAATAGTAATAGAACGAACTAATCTAACTAGTTAATCCTTGTCCCTATCATTTTTAATTATTTATATACTGTCAATGTTATATAATTTTTCAACTTTGACATGTCTGCGTTTGTATTCATATTAGTGTGTTCTATGGTTCATAGTTGTGGACTCAAGTTCAAATAAGAACTCAACTAAAAAGACTAGTTTATTGGGTTAGCTCTACATCTAGACTTGTAACACATAGAACACATAACCTAATAATATATTATCATAGAAAATTATATTATCAAAGAACTAGCGGGATTTGTGATCATAATATCAATGAAATCTTTAAATTAAATTAGAAATGAAGTTATTAATTTTTTAGACTCGCATTTTACTTATATATTTGTTTTCTTAAACGTTTTGTTTATGAAGACTTGCGAGAGAAACTCTTCGTTCTTAATCATTTTCCCAAAATAAATAAAGATAATTAAGGGTACAAACCTATCACAGTAATAGGAATAATACTTTTAAGGGTTAAATACATTTTACTTCTTGAATTTTAGGTCATATGTAATTTATACCATGACTTTTCAAAACGTGTATTATAACACCTTTAACTTTTGGAACTATGAAAAACACCCTACTTTTCAAACAATGTAAAACTTTAAGTCATAATCACGATCCTGAACCAACTCGTTAACTCTCAACTATTTAAAATGGACAGAAAATTTTTAATCTGCAATCGGACTTTTTTTATTTGCTCCGCCAACTTGCAGGAAAATTGGCAGCCGCCGATTTGTAGACCAGCCCGCCTAACCTACATAAAAATCAAAATGTTCTAGTCCAGCGGCTAGCCCACAAACCAACATTCATTCTTGTGAAACACTACCCAAGGCCAAGCCCAAGGGACGTGGTCACGTGGCCCAGTCTTCAACTCTTCATAAACAAAGAGTAAAGACATACACTTAGACACTAACACTATCAGTCTATCACATATTCATGCTAGGGTTGGGTTGGGATCCTGAATTCTTCATTCTTCACTCTTCTTAAGCAGTGGCGGCAGCAGCCACCATCTCTCTCAATTGCTCGTTTCACTTACTCAAGAGGCTCTCCACCGGCCACCACCCACCTTCAGTGGCGGCGCCATCTCTCGTCTCTCAACTCTCGTCTTGCTCACTCAAGAGGCTCCCACCTCACCGCCACCGCCACTGCCATTCACTCCTTTGTTGTCGACATTACAATCCATGGCTGTACTCTAAGCAACGGATCCGCCACTGACACCAAATTCGTCTCTCGAATACGATACTTGCTGTGAAGCGGTACAAAAGCTTCATTCTCGTTCATGTTGAGGTTTTTTTTTTTTACGCAAGAGAATGATGATGATGAAGATTGATTTTCCGATGTTTTACATGTGGAAGAGGAAATGGTCGAAGCTTCAAGAAGCACGAAACGCACTTCGCCAAGCTGTGATGGTTCTCGAACTCAAAATTAAGGAAGTTCACCCTCACAATGTCAATCTCAAGAAATGTAACAATTCTCATTTTTTTTCCTTTTATTTTTTGTTAATTTTATTTTGTCATCTTAGTTTTCTCTTAAGTAGAAATGTTGCGTCTAATTCTAAAATATGTCTCAAGAAGCTTTTGATTATGAGCTGTCTTTAACCTAAAATAAGCTAATTCAGTTTCTTTTGTGTGTGCATATTTGGATTTGATTATGCAAGTTGGTTGTTTGAAGCCTCGTTTGGATGTGATTTTTTATGCTAAAAATCACTTTTTTCAACAATTTTTTTTGTCTATTTGGATAATTTTTTTAAAATGATCATAATTTAAAAAAAAATCAATTTCCCATTCTTTCAATTATGTATAAAATTTAAGTTTCATAATCATTTTTTTAAATCTGAAACACCCTGAATATAATTGTAACTAGAATTATGTATTTTGTTTTACTTGTATTGGAATGCAATGTAATGTGGTAATGTTGTATTTTTTGCAGTGTGTAAGGAAGAGCGAGCACGGGCCAAAATTTTTAGTAGTTTTAATTTTTTTATAATTTGAGGAGTTATACATATTTGATTGGTTTGTAATTTGTATCTTATTATTTTGAAAAAAATTAACACTTGGATTTTAAATATTTGTAGTATTTAGTAATTAGTATTGTTATTTGTTTAAAATTTAAATTGGATACCGTAAAGAAAAATATGTATATGTATTTTGTGATGTAAAATATATTGTATAAATATAAATATATAATATATGTATTTAGAAAAGAAAAAAATATATGAAAGGAAAAAAAAAAGCCGGCTGGCTCTTTTAGCGGTCCAATTTGGTGCGTAGGCTTTTTACTAGGCCAAAAATGTAGACTGGTCTTGGACTGCGGTTTAGGCGAGTGGACGCGAACCAAGCAATAAGCCACTCCATTTATGAAGCGAAATCTGTCCTCATTACGTTCGTTGGTCCATCAATGAGGGCTAATGGACCGAATCGTTCCGCATACCCAGGATAGTTGCAGATAGGAAAAAAATTAGAGGAGTTAATTGCATATAGTATTCACAAACAAGGTATCAAGTTGTACAGAGATTAAAACATTAGGGGTTAAGTGCACATAAATCTTACCTTCATTAGTTACCCAAATTATATTAAGAAGTGTTGTACATAGTTTAGAAAGTTTATGACAGTATTTTGAAAAAAATAAGATGTAAATTGCACATGACCTAAAATTTAAGAAGTAAAATGCATTTATCATCCCTATTTTTAATATAAAATGATTTTATTTGACTCATTAAGGGGGCATTTGTTGGGATTTTCTGGACTCAAATCACTTTTTTCACCTGAAAAATTACTTTTCATATATTTTAATAATTTTTTAAAATAATCAAATTTTTAAAAAAAATTAGTTTTTAATTTTTTTCATAGAAGCTTAAACGAGTAACTTCCAAAAAAATCAATTTTCAATTATTTTATTATATATAAAATTTATGTTTTATAATCACTTTTTTAAAATCTGAAACAAATGCACCCCTAACAACACTCTTTATCATATTAACTAGTCTTATAACAACAGCGTTGTTTTAATATCCCAAAATAAGTATTCCAACGAAATACTCACTTTGTATACGGTGCTTAGCTACCTCAAGAACAAGAAAGCAAGAGTGAAAGGAGAGAGCAAGATAGAGGGAATGAATTGAAGTATTTTGGATATCTATATTGATTAATTATGAATGTGAATGGTACAAAAGGTATTTATACAGAGTTGAGAAAATTATCTCAAGAAGAGGAACTAATACAAGTGATATATCTAAAAGAGTCAATGTATGAAACTAAAGTAATGGAATCTATAACAGAAATAACTAACACTAAGAGATACTCTAATAGCCCTCTTCAAACTCAGGGGATGATGGAACTTCAACCCTGAGTTTGGCCCGCAAGTAAAGGAAACAAGATGAAGAAATAGGCTTAGTGAGGATGTCTACAGTTTGTTCTTCGGCAGGAATATGATACACATGAACTTGATGTTTAACATCTTGTCGCGGACAAAATGTAAATCAATCTTGAAATGCTTAGATCATTGATGAAGAATAGGGTTGAAGAGAGAAGATCTGCACTTTGAGTTTATTGATCTAAGCCTTTGTTTGAGAACTAAAGATGCTATGAATCTTGGACCAGATTTGATGTGAGAATTTGCATCCCACCATACGAACTTTGAGGGAAGGACTAGAGATGCAAGTAACCAGGAAAGGAGAAGACCGTCCTGGTGTTTCGATTGCTGAAATTCTGAAGTAACAGTGGTAGAATCTGGAGAGAATTGGGTAGGGATCAAGGTAGGATCAAGGTGATTTTCAAGGTCATAGCTAACAATGGTGGCTAAGGCTTCTTGCTCCCAAGAAAGAAAATTGTTATTGTCGAGTTTACATGAGACAGGATTGGTGAATTGTTGAGGGGTGATGAAGAAGATTTGGAGATGAAGTTACAGAAGAATTGTTGTTGTTTGATGAATTGGAATCTGCCATGGCTCAGGTAGAAGAAAGCTCTGACACCATGTAAGTGGAGCCTAGCTACCTCGAACAAGAAATTAAAGCAAGAGTGAAAGGAGAGAGTAAGATAGAGAGAATGAATTGAAGTATTTTGGATTTCTATAATGACTAATGAATGTCAATGAGACAAAAGGAATTTATACTGAACTAAGAAAATTATCTCAGCAAGAGGAACTAATACAAGTGATATATATAAAAAAGTCAATATCTGAAACTAAAGTAACGGAATCTATAACAGAAATAACTAACACTAAGAGATACTCTAACACACTTAATCACTATTTGATATAATCATAGTCCCACTGATTTCATTTATACATCACATTCAATTTTCATAAAGTGAGTATTTATTAAGTCATTAATATTTGGGTGCTAAAATAACACTTTTGCGCTTTATAACACATTCCCATTCTCTCCCACTTTTCCATATACACATGTACACACACTTACAAATGAGGCTACGCTTGAACTCTTATTTCTCTTACCCGATATTAAACATTATCAGTGGAGTAATTCTCCCGCTACTTCATTCTCACACAACAACTGAAGCAATTGCTCTTATTCGGACTACATACTTGTAATATTGTCGGTTACAGCATCTCACTTTGAATTTCCTAAATACTTGTAGATTAATTTATTTAAGTAGGAATATATATATATATATATATATACATACACCTACTTTTGCCTCCTACAAAACAACATTAAATTAATATTACATACTAGATTTACTTATAAAACGACTAGAAGAAGAAGCGGGAGAGTTGGTGTTGATTATTTCTGACTTGTGCTGCTGCAACTCTGGGACCTGCTTAACATTTAGGCAGATCAGCAGGTGGAGGAGGGAGCGAAGTCGAAGGAGTCGGTCCATTTTCAACCTCAAAGGCCATGTCTAGCCCCCATGGCACGTGATCTTCCACATGGCAATGCACAAACCATACCCCTGCAAAGACAAATTAGAGTGTACGCTATCACAGTCAGATTCATTCCAATGCTGTCTCCAACTGAAATTGTGGCCACAATATTTTCTTTTGATATGTTCACACTGATATACCTTAACTAAATAAATATAGAAAATTGAATTACCCGGATTGTTTGCTTGGAACCTGAGGACAGCCCATCCTCCCGCAGGCACACCAATTGTGTTGCGTATCTGAGGATTCACCAAATTAAAATTCTCCCGATCACGGGTTGAATTGAAATTCCCAAACCCTTGAGCCAAAACGTGGAAACTAAAACCATGAATGTGCATGGGATGGTTTTGCACACCAATCAGTGCTGTGTTTTGGTACACAATCTCCACCGTCGAATTGAACTTGAGTTTCTTTGCCTTGGTTGATTTTGGAGGAAACAAAAGGCTCATATTAAAGCTAACGTTGGGGCTTTGGTTTGTGAAGTCAAACACAACCGGAGGGTTATCTGGAAAATCTTTGGTGTAAACTCCACTCACATTTTTAAAGAATGCTTCCAACATAGAGAGCCCTCTCCCTCTAGGAATCACAAAGGACTCATTGTTCATGCTAGAAGAGAACCTTTGATTGAATGGACCCTGACACGTGGTGTTGGTGGCATTCTTAGGATCACAAACCAGTAGGCCTAATCCAACGGTGATGAACATGCGCTCATCCACATCAAGTGGGACCGGGGTCCAGTGTGGGGCCCCCACCAAGCTTGTTATGTTGCTGAAGAATTTGAATGCTGTTGGTGTGTCGTTGAAAGGAGGCAGAGTCGGCATCAAAGGCATCGACGATGATGATGACGTGCCACCTTCGTAAACGACGATGCCACGGGTTGTCGTGTTGTCAAAACTTGGCACCCCAATGCTGTAAGGAGAAGCGGCCATGTAGTAGGAACCTACGGGCTGGTCTGCTGTGAAAAGAACATCAGCGGTTTGGCCAGGGGCTATGACGATGATGTCGGTGACGAGGGGTCAGTGTACGCAGCATCAACGGCAACAACTGTGAAATTGTGATTTGCTATCTTGAAGAAGAGATGGTTATTGAGCGCAGCGTTGATCATTCGCATCATGTATGTCTTTCCTTGCTTCACGTTCAGCTTGAATGTCTCTGAATTTTGTTCAGAAAGATCATGCATGCTTATATACGCTTTGGATTTATGAGTCAAAAAGAGTTCCAAGTATTGAATAAGAAAAACATTTGAGAGCCAGAATTTTTGTCTGAATTTATTTCCTCAAATAATGTAACATACGAGCTAACCTTTGAATGAGAGACTGTTCTAGCTAGTTTTCCTGTTTTATCGAAATTTTTTTATAATTTTGGTTCTTTTTGGAAATGTAAGGTTACTAATTGAATAAATGAATGTCAAGGAATAGTAATCACAGCCATATGCCCATAGCTACAAGTTAAGAGCCATTGAACATTGTTCCATACATGTGACAATTTGAGTCCATATGGTGGATGGTTTGAGAAATTTTTACATAATGCAGGAGCACATTTAACACATGTTCCATAAACATTCATAATTACTCATTTTTTATTTTTTTATATAGTTTATAAATATTATAAAATAAAATAATATTTGTGGTTATTTATGGAGCACACATTTCTCTTAAACATTTTAAATCAAATGTCAAGTTTAAACCTCGATCACCGTAATTCATTGCAGCAGTAAAGCCATGCACTATAGTGTTCAAGTTGGTGACATACCATTTTTGAGCAATTAAAGAGATCACCGGGCAATCCATTGATGGTGAAGGCATTGGATATATTAGGAGCACCGCCAGTGGTCAGTGCTTCAGTCTCTATATCCACAACATTGCCGTTATACCAGTCACCTGCATTTGAAGAAAAATTAAAAATAAAAAACATTTCTTGTCATGGAAAACATCACAACATTTACCGTAGTTTTAGATTTTATATTTATATTCGAAAAATTGCATGAATAAGGCTTTGAAGACCTAAATAATGGGAATAATAAGCCTTTGCCGAATTGTAGTATATATTAATTCTTTATTATTGCTTTAAACTATAAAAAGGATATAACTGTCAAAAGCAAAAATGATTGGTCCATTTAATTATTTTACACCGTTTTTCTATACCAATATTAAAAAAAAAGTAAGAGAGTGTCTATTAAAAAGTTTTGAAAAATTAAAAAAGATAAAATAAAAAAAAAGTGTAAAAATTGCATTGCCCTATGATAAAAAGTAGAGAACAAACTTTGGCAAATGCTGATTACCTAATATTATTGGAACTTGCTCGTAAGGTTTAGGAAATGGGAAGTGACCAGAACGAGGGTAAATGATGAAAGCACCATGAACCCAGGCACGTAAAACAGATGCGTGAGCATGCCACCATAATGTTCCTTCTTGTTGTGTCACATTAAATTTGTATGTATAGTTAGTTCCAGGACTAATTGTGCATTGGGTTACATATTCAGGACCATCTGCCCATCCACTAAGGAGCTGAAACACTCCATGCCTACATACGTAGTTAGAAAATTTTAAAACATCGAGTCAGCAATTGAAATGAAACAAAATTTTACATAACTTGAAGGTAAAAAGAAAATAAAATTTAATAATTAATTTTGGTAATCAGTGTTCTAAAAGCACTTGTTAATATTTTAATGCATTAAATACATTGTTTGAATTAAAATTTTCTAATTTAATCTCCTTAACCATTATCTTTAACCTATTGATTAGATATATAAACCCTTTATATATTCATCAAATATTTTATCTCTAACACTTAATAATACGAGTTCGTTTAGTAAATGAACTGTCAATATTTCATCTTATCTTCACTAGAAACCATTTGTACCATAACTCCGGGCCTTCATATAATTATAAACGTCAAATAGGTGTTCCATGGCTAAAGTATTGCTCCATCAGTCCTAGGCTAGACTACCTAATTAATGTAGAACACCAATTTTGGTAACTTCCCGTTTCAAATACTTCACAGATGCTTTTAATTAGAATATTAGAACATTTCTTTTGTGTTTCTTTGCCCATTCACCAAAGAAAAAAAGGAGTAAGAGAAAAATTTTACTAAATATCATTTTATATTTGACTTATCAATTTTGTAAGTTATTATAATATCTCAATTTCCTTCATATTTAAAGCAAAAAATTGATGTGTCAAAGTGTTAAACAAAACAAAGCAAAATTTTCTCTTACTCCTAGGAAAATATATCTAAAATTGTGTCCCATGTTTGGGGTGGAATCTACCTCCAAGCGAGTATACACTCAAGCCGCTTGGTACGGCTAGCAAATAAAGGCTCGCTAGTAGAGAAACTCATATGCAGTATTTACATGCGGCTAATGACCATATGCTGCAGACAAAAGATTTCAAGCTATTTTATCACATTTCTTGAAGGATAAACATATGGTAGAGTGTTTACCAATGAATAGTGATATTGTAGGGTCCCTCGTTGATTAAGTGGACAATCACAGTGTCACCTTCACTGACATTTATCTTTGGTCCAGGGAAATGCCCGTTAACTGTGACAATCACTTGCTCCTTGCACAAGCGCTTGATAGTTTTGTTTTGAACCTACAACATGAAATTAAATTGCAATAATATGAACATTTTATACGGACGAAGTTATGTCCCAGGCAGTAGCTAGAGACATGATCTTTTTCAGACATGTTCTCATTTGAATATCAAACTAAAACATTATAAATGGGCACTTAAAGAAAAGGAGAAAAGTAAGAGAAAAATTTGGTAGCACAGTATATAACAACCAATCACTACTTATGTGAGTAACAAATTATATTATCCTCACAATAAGTTGAGTAAAAAACACATTTCTCAATTTAGAATACAAAATTTATGTCTCAACATATAGACAACATGAGAAAAGGTAGTAGTCACCAAAATCTTAGTTTATTGTAAATTTTTAGGTTAGGTAGTGAGGGGAGTAGTGGTAATGGGTATGACAAAAGTCACGGTAAGGACTGGTGAACACAGAAAAACAGAAGAAATTGTAGACACTAAGATGCTTATAGAAACAAACTCAACAATATAAGGTACCACTAACAACACACTACTGGTAGAGCAAAAGGGAATAAAAGTGGTAGGTAATTACTTTGAAAGTGTGTTCCACTGTAGCAGCAGAAGCCAAGGAAGAAGCTAGCAGAGCAATACCCATGCTAGGGAAAGCAAGAAAAGTTTCATGTTAAGGTGCTGTACCCAGACAAGCACAAAGATACAGAAGCTCTTCTCTAATAATAAAATGATGAGACTATAGCTATGAGAAAGTTTCACTATGATATTTTAGTTAGTTATTGGAATATGTAGACCAGTTTGTTTATCTTGGCACGGCGACATGGGCACCATATATATAGGGTCCATTGAGATTTGACATTTTCCATTTGCGTGTTCAATTAGAAACTGTTCAATAAGCAACTCCAATGAGATTTGAGTTGGCATAGAAGTAAGATTAGAATTTTATGACTTTAAGTCAACGATAATGGGGCAAGCGTCAAGTTATAGGTATGATAGGAAATGATGCAGTTACCTTCAACGATAAAACTTGGGATGAATATTTTGACAATACACAGGAATGGTATCTGGTCAGACATAATATATAGGGTAATTTAATTACCTAGGGCCCCATTGCCAGTGAAGCCTCCTTTATTTCCCATCTTCGCCAGACAAAAAGAATCAAATATTTCTGATTCCCTGCTTGGCTTACCTCTAAATGGTAGAATTCCCAACTTCTAAGTTTGTCCAAATGTTTACCCATTCTCTTAATTTCGACTATCTAAATCCTAAATCTGCAACCATAGTTACATACAAAACGACATATCAACTATACCATTGAAATTAAATGTTACGTGAATGTATTAGAGTATGAAAATCATTTATGTATGTTTATCAAAAAATTTAAGCTTTTATGAGAGATAGTTTTTGTTATCACCAAAAAATGAATAATTGGGGCTCACCATTGTGTGTGGTAATTAGGCCAAGTAGTGGAAGGGAAGTTTACATTCAGCCTTGCTCTGAACCAACTTTGGTGGCCATGTGGAGTGCAATTGGAGGTTTAAAGATTAAAATAGGTGCAGTTTTATGGTATTCAAAGTAATGTGTAAGCTTGTTTTGTAACAGCTATGAGAATGGGATAATAATTGGAATTTTAAGGAGCTTATGTGTCAATTAGAGAAGGGGGCAATTATTGCATGTAAAATCATGCCAACTGTAGTGGCAACGTTTCATGCCAATCAACCGTGAAACATTACCAATTAGTTGTGGAAGACTTGCCATGCAGCCGTGGGTAGTTTTTTATTCAAATTTACATATGCTTGAAGTTGGAAACCGTCCTATGAATGTAAAGTTTATTTAAGACCGAAAACTTCACAAGAAAGCATCCCTGATCAACACAACACAACTTTATATTATCTTTTATTTCGTTTTGCTTTTTTAGTCTAGTTTAGATGTAGTTTGTCTCCTTTATATCGTATTGTGATGTTTTGGTGTTAAAGTGTTGTAATTACTTCTTGTTCATCAATAAAATCCTCTTTTCACATATTGCCTTTGTCCAAAACTTGTTCTTTAAAGTAGTTAGAAAACCCATGACCAAGGGGTAGATTTCCCTCCTTAGTGTAATCGTCTGCACTTTGGGATCAAAGTGAATTATGTTCTTGGCTTTGTTTATTCTAATAAACTTAGCCGAACACAAAATTTACCACAACATAAATTGGCACGCCTAGTGGGACTTCCGAAGGCTTTGTGTGGAAAAATCAATTTAAGAAGACCATGGATATGAGTCCTAATAGTGCAACATATGTTACACCAAAGCCACAACCATGAGGATGAAGGCCGATTCGAGAACATAAGCGGATGTACTAGGAACACCCATCGGGGTGATGACTAGTTAGTCGCAAACAGTGACGCTTCCTCCAAGCAGAAATACATCCTACGTCTGCCAATTCTCCACTAAGAACATCCATGTTGATGAATAAGAAAAGCGACCCAATGATGTGTCAACTTCTTTCATCCAACAACAAATTGAAATGGATGTTGATGGCTTGGTGGAGCGGTTGTCAAACAGTTGTCAAGACGTGAAATCGATGGTGCATGATGAATTGCAAAGAACTCAGCAAAGTTCCCTTATGTACATGTCACACTGTGATTTTAGTGGGAATAATATCAATTATAATGCTGGGGGCAATCATCAATCAACCGTGGAGTTGGAGTCAAGTCACGGAACTTGGAGCTCCAGCCGTGGGTCTATAATCTCAATCGTGAGCCTCCAGCCTCAGCTATAGCCCTGATTCAGCTCTATCTAACTTCAGGATTCAGCGCTGGGAGTCTGTAGGCCTAGCCATGGAGCCTTCAGTCAACTGTGAAAGTCACACCCAGCCGTGGAGCCTCCAGCTTCAGCCTGCCAGCCTACAACCTTGTGGAGTCTCAAGCCATAGCGTGGATGTTCTTCTGTCACAGCAATTATACCTTAAAAAGGAATGTCTCACACTGATAGATCCTAATGCGCTGCCGTGTTATGAGAAGGAATTATAAGATCCAATTGAAGCCATTGGAGAGGCCTATGTAAAGCCATATCCTCATTGGGTGGATAGAGTTCTATTCTCATGGATTCAAGTACTCTGAACTTCACTACTTTTTTGGAGAAGATGAGAAATCACAATGGAACACTCACCATTTCATTGCACATATGCTTAAGCTGGCAAAACGTTTAAGGATGCAATTATTTCATTTATCATTGACTGGTTTGGCCTTTACATGGTATTCAAATTTATTACCAAATTCATTACACACTTGGGAGGCATGGAATGTGTATTCCATGATCAATTTTATCAGCCACATTGATGAAAGTTATTATAGCCAATCTTATGAATATTAAGCAACAAATTGGCAAGCCTATGGCTAATTTTGTGGAAAGGTTCAATAGGATGATGAGAAATATAATGTCAAATTACCAGAGATTAAGTTTGCTACCATGGCTATAGGAAATATGCTTCCGCTGTAAAGAAAGGTTGATTTCTTGAGTCTACAATTTTACTCAATTAACAATTAAAGCTTCCAGAATGGAGCAATTTGTTAATGAGAAAAAATCAAGGATAGCCAAGGAAATAGAAGATGTACTAAAGTCGGTCTTGGTTAAAGATTATGACTTGGTGAACTGAGATGATTGAAGAACATGCCTTAATTTCTATGATATGCTAGTAGTGACAATTTCTAAAAGAAAGTTGTTAACTCTACCACAAAAATTAGCCAGGGGCCATTATGGTTGACATTAAAAAGAGCATTTTGATATTGTTTTGCCTTAATGGCTAATTTTAGATTTCAATCGATTGCAAAACTAAGATAGGCTTTCAATTGTAAGTAGAAGAGTGATATTAGCCATTAGCCGAGAGAAAATAAGCCTAGAGTTAGCCGTTTCATTTGTTTTTGGTTGAATGTCCAGGTTATGGAACAAATGGCAAAATACCAAAATTAGTTTCAATTGATGATTACGACTCAATTGATTGCAAGAGCAATGGCACGACTAATGATAGTTAGCCTAGAATCATGGTGGATTACATTGGAGAGAAGCATGGATAATTGTTCACCTTTATCAAATGATCAACCATTTTTTCTATGGATTATATCTAAACGATTTTATTACAAGCAACCATGGGGTTATCTCTCAAGCAATGAGTCGATCAAGGTACACCACTTCATCTAGTTGGCCAATGGCTTAATATGTGTTGAGTTATTTTCATTGTCTAAAGGAAAATTTGTTTTGAAAAGAACATGCATTTCACCCATTATAGAAGTAGCTAAAAGTTGGCCTAGGTGATATCCTTGGTTTCCTACAATGCTAAAGCAATGATAGTCATTGGATTAAATTTTCTTGGTGTAACAGCCATTGTTATAAAAGCTATAAGATTAGGAGTTTATTGTTCATAAACACTAGACTTAGCTATTTCAATTTTCTCTGCAACTTTGTTAGCTATGGTGGCTACAAACGCACCTTGGGATTTAGTTGACTTATGGATGAAGAAAAGATTGAGGCAAGTTTAAGTCTACCAAACTAAAGAGTATTTTAATGATTTACCTTTAGATTTTGGTGGATTAATTTGCTAATGAAAACATGCTAGCTGTGAAGGAATATGGAGTTAAAATCCTTTTCACAAATGCATCACTTCACCTTTCTTCTTGTTCATCATCAGTTAAAGGATGCAGTGGGCATATGTTATCACCAAAAATGATAAATGGGGCCACCATTGTGTGTGGTAATTAGGCCAAGTAGTGGAAGGGAAGTTTCCATTCAGCCTTATCTTGGAACCAACTTTGGTGGCCACTTGGAGTGATTGCGTTTAAAGATTAAAATAGGTGCAGTTTTATGGTACTCAAAGTAACGTGTAAGCTTGTTTTGCAATAGCCATGAGAATGGGTTAGTTATTGGAATTTTAAGGAGCTTATGTGTTAATTAGAGAAGAGGGCAGTTAACATTCACGTAAAATCATGCCATTGGACTTGGCAACGTTCATGTCAATTAACCTGGAACATTACCAATTAGTTGTGGAATGCTATGCAGTCATGGGTAGCTTTTTATTCAAATTTACATATGCTTGAAGTTGGAAATTGTCCCTATAAATGTAAAGTTTAATTAAAACGAAGAACTTCACAAGAAAAGCATTTCCCTAATCAACACAACACAACTTTACATTATCTTTTATTTCCTTTTCCTTTTTTAGTCTAGTTTAGTTTATTTTAAATGTAGTTTATCTCCTTTATATCTTATTGTGATACTTTGGTGTTGAAGTGTTGTAATTACTTCTTGTTCATCAATAAAATTCTCTTTTTACTTATTGCCTTTGTGCAAAAATTGTTCTTCAAAGTAGTTGGAGAACCTATAACCAAAAGGTAAATTTCCCTCCTTGGTGCAATCACCTGCACTTTGGGATAAAAAATTGAATTAGTGTTCTTGGCTTTGTTTATTCTAATAAACTTAGCCGAACACAAAATTTACCACAATATTTCACTACACGGATTTAGTGCCCATGAAAAGACAGCACACGTGCCTCTATCCATTAGCTTAACCTTTTGAAAGAGACCATTAATTTCATGACAAAATGAAATGGTAATTTTAACAAAAATGAATGGAATGGAATTGACCAATCATTTTCTATCCACCTTCATTATATTCCATGAAAGGATTTATTTCAACATAATTTTTTTTAATGCTGATTTTCACTAATATATTATCATTCTTATAAGGAAAATTGCACTTTACCCCACGAATTATAGGTAATGTACACTTTAAACCCTAAACTTTACAAATGTAGAGTTTGTTGAACCATTGAAGTTTCTTACATGTGCAAATTGACCATTCCATTAATTTTTCTATCAATTGATTACAAAAAATCATAAATTTAAGAAATTTTAAGGTATCAAGTTGCATATTTAAGAAAGTTCAAGGGGTCAATTTGCACTATTCTAAAATCTATAGGGTATATAGTACACTTACTTTGACTAAAATGCACAATTTGAAAAAGTTTGGGAGGTTGATTTGTACATTTTAAAGTTTTGGGCCAAAATACACGGATAATCACTCCCAAATTTCTATGACCACTCTCACTTTTATTAATTTTTAGTTAGTTTGTCTAGAATGCCCTTAAAGATATATTCCTCCAAATCATCATCAATAAAAATTTAAATATTAGAGGGTTATTACAACCACCAATCTAGAAATAAAACTAGAAACCCATTATGTTAACACCCAATTTTGCCTGCCATTAAACAAAAATCCAAAAATTTGCATATTTTGTGATATCTAATTCTCTCTAAAAAAAATGTGAAAAAAAGAATCAAAGTTTTCTGTTGTTTTCTTTCCAAAATTAAAACAAAAACAAAAAGGAATCCAATTCATTATTTAGCCTAGCCACACCAGGTACGTTTTTGTTTACAAGCCCAGATGTTGTTTACATTTTTATCCAAAAAAAGACAAAAAAACAAAAAAATGAAAGGGGAACAAAAGGTGGGAGTGTGGAGACCGCTCCTTATCCCATCCCCTAAGTCAGCTCCACTCCTTGCACTTCCCTGAACAGGGAATGTGGTCTCTACCCAATCAGTGGAGCACCCAGTAATGAGCCAGAGAGAAAGGCGTGGGGAGCAAAGTCGCGTGGTACTTCAGGCACGCTGAAATAGCATGGGAATAACCTCTAATTAAAAGAACACAAGCTCAGGACATAAATAGGGAAGGGATTGAATCGAGGGGAATTTTTTTCACTGATCACTGCAACCAAACCAATTCACAGCCAATACATTTCCACAACCATCAACCCAAAACGTAGAATAGGAAAGAGAAAAGACCAGCGACTATAGCCAGAATATCATAGGTATTTTTTTTCCTTCAATATCAGTAAAAAAGAGAAGGCGTCAACAAAAAGGAGGGAGGGGAAGGGGAGGGGAGGCCCGGCTCTCCACTTCCGCCGTGAGCTCTTCAGTGAAGCCACCCTCTGCACTCCCTCCCCTTTAGGCTCATCGCGATTCATCTTCTGCCGCACCCCTTGGCCAACCACCTGCTCGCTCCTCCGTTCCCCCTCGGCGTAGCCACAAACCACCGCCATCCTTGGCCGCGAATCTCCCCTCAACCGCGCCACTTCCTTTCCTCCATGTCCTCGCGCACTCCTCTCCTCCCCTTCGCGCGACGCCGGGCTTCCCCTCCAGAAGCACCGCCACCACTACGCTCCTCCCCTTCCCCCTTGGCCGCACTAGCTCCCCCCGGAACCAAAACCGCTCCGGCGGCCACGCACTGCACCGCCGCCTCAGCGGCCCTTGGCCGCCGACTCATTTCGCGCCCTCTTCTTTCCTTGCGATGTGTGTGTGCAGCCGCCCCTCCCCCTTAACTCTCTGTTTGTGTTTTGTGTTAGGATTGGAGAAATGAGTTAGAGGATGAGTTTTGGTTATGTTTTTATTGGGTTTAGATGTTGGTCTATTTTTTTTTAAAAAAAAAAAAATGAGTTTGGGTTTGGTTCCTTTTTGTTATTATTATTTTTTTTTTCTTTCGGTCAGTTTTGGGTTTTGTTTTTTTGAAATATGGGGTCTTGCTATTTTGCATTTTTATCAGAATTGCTTTGGATTTGAGCTATTGTTGGGCCAAGTTTTTATCCTTTCTTCTTTTTGGTCAGGTCTTGTAATGGGTTTAGTTTTTATCAGTTTCTTATTTTTATGGGTTCTGGGTTTTTAATGTTTTTTATTTAAGCCATTTGTCTTCCTTAAAAAAAATGTTTGTCCATCTGTCATTTTGTTTTGTTCCTTTTAATTTATAATTAGAACTTATCAAAAATAATCTTTTCAATGTTTTTATTATTTTTGTTTTTATCTGTACAATAATCAATGGTAATGATTGAGTAGCAAATGCTATCTTCATTATTATTGGGTCATAAAGGGTTTATTGAGTAGCCAAGTGCTAACTTAAATCTCATGCAAGAATGGATTTATTTTTTTTAAGAAATATTTCTTCACAAAAAAAAAGGGATTTCATTAATTAAAATCAACCAACACATAATTATTTTCTACAGAACTACGTGACTTTAAGTTTCTCATTGCACCAGAGGGTACGTAGGAGGGCGCCCCTGTCAAGTCAAAATTAATTTTCCTTAAATTGTTTTGTTTAAATTGTAAATATGTTTTTCGTTATTCACCTATTTAGAAAATGGGTTATTATTTAATTTGCACAGTTAATGAAAGGTCCGTCGAAAGACGGGTGTATTAGGGTGCGTAAATTCTTACCTTCCCTATGCACCGACTCCGAACTCAAATCTGGTTTCAAAGACCACCTTTTTTAATAAATGGGTTTTTCCATGTTTTTCCCAACTCAAATAAACTTGGTGGCGACTCCCAATTTTTAAATAAATTTTCCGCCGTCCGTCGATCCCGTGCGCAGATGGCGACTCCACTGTGGACTACATAAGAGAGTAAGGCCTGTTTTAGTTAATTGTGCAAATTAAATATAGCCATTCGATTTCTGTTTTTCCTTTCCTATTTTATTTTGTCCAGTGTTTTTCCTTTCTTAGAAGTTTAATATTCTTTATGTATAAACCTTAGGGTAGACGACCATTATTGTTCTGTATATATTTGTTGTTTGTATTTTGTTTTGCAGGAGTGCATGTAGTGTTAGGATTGAAAGGTTTGTATGCTCCCTGCACACACTTCACAATCACTTATCTCACACACTTGTTGGGCTCTATACCGAGCTTGCAAACCGAGGATAGGGGGTTTCTTGACATTGTCATGAGGGGCTTCATGCTCACTTGATAGTTGTTAGGATACCACTCAGATTGTTACCGGCTTTATGGGTCAATCATATTGAGAGGGTTCATCCCTACTTATGGTTGGTTCGAAGGTCGAATCTCTGTCCATATGGATAGGGGCAATTGGGACCATGCAGGTTAGAAGTCTAGATCCACCATGAATGTGTGCACGCATAGTTGAACTTAGCAACCACCCAAATCAGGTTCTTGGCCTTAGAACTTCCCATCCATTAAAGTTTTACCCTGTTAGGACAAAGGGAGCATGCTTCTTTCATCCTTTACTTTGCACTTCTTTATGCTTTATTTTAAATAGTTAATGTTGCATCAAAACATTATCACATGCATTCATCACATCATATTCTTTCCATAATTTACTTTCTGATAAGAAAAATTTGATAGGTTTGTGTGTTATCATGTTCTTAAGGAAGCATCTTATATTCTCGATAAGAGCATGCATTTTTTTTTTTTGTCCTTTCTTTCCATCTGTTAATCTTACTCATTCATTTTTTATTTCCCAGTGTGATCTTTGATTGTTAATAAAGCAAAAGTCATCATCAGTTCAAAGCAATATGGAAGCAATACAAATGAACACTAGCAATGCACATAATTGGAGAAGGAACATCAAAGTTCAAGTGACAAGTAATGAGCTTGAGAATGTGAAAGAAATAATTCAGTTGATGCCTCGTGAAGTCCGAATCTCTTTAGACACGCATATGGGCGTATATTGGATTTGCTACTTATCCCAGTAGAAGTAACAGCATTGAGTGCTCTCTGAGTTTGGAACTCTTCTATTTGCTGTTTTGAGTTACCTATTTTGATACGACACCAACCATAGAAGAGTATTCGGTCATGATAAGGCTACCAATTCGAGACAAATCTGGTGTGTATCTCTATCAAGGGCATTATGTCAAAGAAAAGATTGCCAAAATAATTGGAGTTGAAGTAAATCAGATGGAAATGGAAGTGAGGGATCCACTCAAGGAATCAAGAGGAATTTTCTTGAAACTCATCTGCAAACCTTGGCCCAACAAGGAAATTGGGACTTCTTCAATCGAACGTTGGCACTAAACTTTATGGATTAGTCCTATTTCCATTCACACCAGATGTTGTTGACCAGGCCGCCATGGATGTATTTTTCAAGTTTGAGACACAAGGCATGAATCCTATTCCGGCTATATTGGCAGATACCTTTCTTTCCTTGGGAGTTTGCCTCCAGAAAATGGTGGAGGGTTGCGATGTTGTTCGCAAATGTTATACGTTTGGTTCATGACTCACACATATGCCAATAATCGCATGGGCCTCTTTCCTGATCCTTTAGGAAGCTTCCATCATGTGCAGATAAGTCATCAAGAGGCACTGGCATGGAAAAAAGATTCTCAGAAATCCAATCAAATTCTTTCAAATGGGTTTGCCCTTGGTACCATGGAGAAAGCGTTATATATAGTTGCGGTGACTTTCACAATGTTCCTTTGATGGGTCCAAGGGGATGTATCTCCTACACACCTGCATTGGTGCTTAGACAACTTCATTGGACCCAAACAAAACCACAAGAAAAGCAACTTGAGGGGTTTAGCTTCCTATATCAGAAAGATAAAAGTACCATGGAACAAGAAAAGAAGATTAAAATGGCATGGGATGACATCAAGGTCCTAGGAAAAAGGAGCTCGGGGACGGCTAACCTCTTCTCAAGAATATAGAGAATGGAGGCAGGCAAGAGTTGGGAAAAATAATATCCCAAAGAGCATTCCAAGCAATACGGTTCCCGTAGAAACCCTAGAAACAGCACAATTCACCTCCCAGATAGAAATAATGAAGGCACAAATGCGATTCTTGGAAGAGAAAAAGGAGGCATCTGATCTGGAAAATATCATTCTTCAAAGTCGGTGTAGAAAATGGCTAAGGAAGTTGAAGCCTTAAAAGATGAATGTGCTATCACAAGATCCAAGAAGGGCAAAGAAAAGGTTCCGATTACCCATTTGGCCAAGATTCAAGAGCTGGAAGGAAGACTTCATATGTTTGAAAAAGAAAGGAACAAGTTAAAAGAGGAGATTAACAAAAAGAGTCGCACGTAAAAAGGGTAGAACAAGAAGTCAATAGAGATAAAAGCATTTGGAGCCTGAAAATGGAGATCAGCAAAGAGAAGACAAGAAAAAGGAACTGGAAGCGCAAGTAGAACACTTGTCAACAATGTTGGCACAGACCAAACATGATGCCATTCGGGGGTGGACATCGGCAAACCAATATCATGACTTATTTGTTGATGCGACCGAATTTGGAAAATCATGGAGAGAAAAGGCCCTCGAATGGAAAGAAAAGTATGGGAAGTTAGCTGGTGAATTGAGTCATTACATCCCAAACTTTGTCCATCGCTTTGCAAAGGCAAGTGAACAAATTGGTAAGATGCCACCATTCAAGTTACCTCAAGAAGTGACAGAATTCATGGATTCATGCGAAAACATTGCCAGAGGTCTCAAAAGAAAGAAGATGAAGCTTCTGATGTAGTTTCATGAAGGAGGTCCTTTTGATGTAGTTGTTTCTCTCTTTTAGCGTATGATGTATTCTGAAATGATTTGTACTCAGAATTTCACTCAGAAGTAAATGAAATTTTAATATTTGTGCCCTTCTGCAAGTTACCAATTGTCTATAGCATGCTCGATGCTTTCTATGAAGGGTCAAATGTTCCCTTAGAAAGTGATCAATCACATTTTTGCTTTGAGATTGTTTATCCTTGCGCAAGAATGTGAGAAACTCAATCATATAGAAAAGAAGAACTGCATTGCTAGTGTTCATTAGATAGCATCTATAGAGGAGCGGATTCTCCCTAAAGAGCCTATTAACCGCACCTTGACTTATAGGGTGATATGCCCATAAGAACGGGTGCGGGCATCCTAGTGTTGACAAAGAACTTTTGATGACTATTGTTCATTTGTTCTTCTGCATATAGTTATAATAAAAAAAATTTTTTAACCTGTTTGAATGTTGTTAACATTTTGATAGTGTGAAGATTTGTAACCATTGGGCGAAGGAAGACGGATACCGATCAAACTCGTGTCCACAATACCAGAGCACGGACCAAAATGGAGGAGGTAATGCTGATCAGGAAAGGCTCATTCGGATGCAACTCATGTTGAATCAGGAGGAATTCTAAGCATGGAGGTTGATGCACGAGAGGAAAATTGAACGAAAATGTCGAATAATCAAACAAGGATAGAAGAAATGATATTAGCCATGAAAGAGTCACTAGATTTATTGGGAGCTTACCAAAATTCGGACAGGTTGGGTATGCCATGAGTGTACAACCAAGTGCTGCAATGATAACCATACCTATGGTATCAAGATCTCTAAACATCACCCAAGGGATGAATGACATTGGCGGAATGTCAGGTAACTCTCAACCACCACCGACGATGCCAATAGTGATTCCCGTCGGAGAAGGTTATCATGCCATAGAAAATGCACATGTTGAAGAGCACGGACACGTTACCCCATTTGGGAACCATCCCGTGTTGTTGTTCAAAAACAATCACCTTTCTTAGGGAACGATCATTCAGAAGGTGGAGAAAACAGAATTCAAAGAAGAGTGGATGAAGAAAATACAAGAACGGATTAAAGCTATCCAAGGTCCTAGCTCCTATGGCGGTGTGGAGATTGAGCACTGTGCGCTCCTATGGACCTGATAGTTCCCAAAGACTTCAAGGTCCCTGACTTCTCAAAGTATGATGGGACGGTAACCCTTGTTCCACTTGAAGAGCTACCTGTACTAAGATGGCAATATGGTCCAAAGATGAAAGGTTCCTTGTTAGCTTTTTCCATGAAAGTTTAACTGGACCTGCCTTGGATTGGACATTCAGCTTGACCATTCGAGAGTCACGAGCTGGAGAGAATTGGCCGACTGTTTATGAGCCAATACAAATTCAATCTCGAAGTGGCACCTACTCGAGAACAATTAAGCTCCCTGCAGAAGAAGAAGGATGAACCATTTAAGCATTACGCCCAAAGGTGGAGAGCCTTAGCCTCAAGTTCACCACCACTTATCCCTGAAATGTGTTCATACTTTTTGGGAACTTTAGGATCCCTTATATCGGGGCAATGGCAGGAGCCGCATACAAGGATTTCTCTAAGCTCAGAACGGAGAAAGGATTGAGAGCCTGGCTAAAGCCAGGAAACTTCCTATGAGCCATGAGGAAGCAAGAAGAGGATTCCCGCCTAGAAAAAGGAGGGAAGTAAATTATGTGCAAGGTCAGCAATCTTTCATGCCAGGATATGCCTCGACACACCCAAGAACCCAAATACCATCCATCCCTCCTTACCCACTATACCAAGCCACACCAACTGCAAATACAATGTCATACCCCCAACCTCAAGTCAATAACATTCATATACGCCCATACCAACAGTCGTCCAACATACACTTATAACCCAACCATACATCCTTAGAATTACCCAAATACCACACCACCACGGCCTAATACCCAAAACCAAAGTCGTTCTCGATTCCCAAACTTACCACCTTTCCCGAAACTATCCATCTCAAATGCGACCTTTTTCAACGGCTAGTTAATGCTCACCTGATCTAGCATATCCTGTGCGCCCATTGGAACCACCATACCCAGCTTGGTATAACCCAAGCTTAACTTGCAAATATCATATGGATATAGCAGGGCATTCTATCGAAGATTGTGAAGGCTTTAAGACGCCGTGAGAAAGCTAATTGCTTGCGGGAGATTGGACTTTCAAGAAGAGTCAAAACCAGATATTGTCAATAATCCATTCGAACCATGAAGGAGGAAGTCGGATAAATGCCTTGGAAATGGAGGAACCCTGGATTAAGAAAGTGTTGAGTCTTAGAACACCCATGGAGAAAATTTTCTTTGGTTTAAGAAACTGGTACGGATAACGATACCTGCTTTTGCAATGAAAGAGAATGAGAAGAATGATATGAAGTCAAACTGTATGTACCACTCTGAGGTTTCGGTCATGATATAGAAAGTTGTTGGGATTTTAAAGTTGAGTTCAGAAATTACTCAACCTGGGTGTGATTCAGGCAAAAAGGAGGCCGAACTTCCTTGAGGAAGTAAATGTGATCGAGCGTTTTGTGCTTCGAGTGCCCCGCTAATCAAACACCGAAGGAAAAGGTAGTAATCACTATGAAGAAACCAACACCTTTTGTATATGAGGACACACATGCTGTACCTTGGAGCTATGAAACCAAGGTTGAGATGAAAAGTGATGAAGGGGAAATTTCAAAGGCTCAAACAAGTGAGGAGGCGACTAATATCATGGAGGTGAAAGGAATAACAAGAAGCGGAAGGGTGTACGGACCCAAAGAGCTGGAAAAAGGAAAATTCGTGGACGAAGGAGATGTCAGAGAAGAAAAAGGAAGAAGAGGAAGAGGAAGAATTCCTTAAAATCATGAAACAGAGCGAGTTGATTTTGGAACAATTAAAGAAGACTCTGAATATCTCTTCTGTCGCTAATCCTGTCGTTGAGTCTCATCAAAAGGCAGTATTAAAAGTTTTAAAGGAAGCCTATGTCAAGCCCGGCACTTCATTGGAGAATATGGTAAATATGGTGGATCCAGTGAAACGTGTCAATATGATCACCTTCTTAGATGAAGAAGTGGTGTCACGGGCTAACCCACAAGCATTACATATAACCCTCAAATGCAAAGGCCACATAGTGCCTAGAGTCCTTATTGACGGAGGATCAGGGTTAAATGTATTACCAATGTCAACCTTGAAACAACTATCGATGAGTATGGATGATATATCACCCCAAGTGATGGTGGTGAAGGCTTTTGATGGGGCTAGGAAAAGCATTTTGGGGGAGGTGGTGTTACCACTAGAGATTGGACCAAGCAAATCAGAAGTGTTATTCCAGGTGATGGAGATTGGCTCAGATTACAATATGCTATTAGGAAGACCATGGATCAATGATATTGGTGCTGTCCCTTCAACCTTGCATCAAAAGGTTAAATATATTGAGAATGGATTAGTCGTGACAATCCATGGAGAAAGGGACATCATTGTGTCCAAAGTCTCACTACCATATGTGGAGAATGTTGAGCCAATAGACGATAATTTGTGGCACAGCCTGGAGTTGGTGAAGCCTAAACATGAGTGCAGTGGATCCACAATGCAAAATGTTAATCAAATAGTGGCTCATATCATGGCTAAGAACGGATATTTACAGGGTAAAGGGTTGGGGTCACAACTGCAAGGTATCAGAATACCTATACCGATCTCCAAGAAACCCAACCGATTTGGCTTGGGATATGATGCATCATTATCAAAAGAGATGAGTGCCATGACCCTCCAACATGAGAATGATAAGAAGAAAGTAAGACAAATCCCTCACCTGAAGGAGACATTTCCAGGTCAGCTAAGGTGATTATAGCTGGAAAAGTTCGCTCCTCTGCCGTCTCACCATCAATACCTTGGATATGGAGACAACTGAAGAAAGCAACAAGGTTTATGCTGCCAATGATGATGAAGTACTATGAACTGGACAATTGAACCATGATGATGTTATTGCTGAAAGTAATTGTCTGTGTTGTAAAGACTGTTTATGCTGTTATTTATGCTACTTAAAGACATCAGTTGAATAAAACTTGCATGTTTTTCTTTATTATCCTACTCATCTTTTAGTTCTTTGTGTCTTCTATTCTCCTTCCGTTCTTTTTATTTTTATCTTTATTTTCTAGCCCATTAATTTAAGTTTTTTCGCACTACTTATCCACTATATTTTAGCATTCCAATCCACCATGATTGCTTTCCAGGAATCTAAATGCTATAGAAATTTTGCCACATGAAATGGACTTTGGAAGCCTATTAATTGATTCTCTTGCTGGACTCGATTGTGATAACCATGAATCTGAGGAGGATGAAGAAATTGTTGGGCAATTTTCTATATCTGCGAGAATAGAAAAGGGATTTGACTTAGACAATGAAGTGATTGAATTGATTAACATGGGCATGAAGAAGAGAGAAAAGAGCTGAAAATAGTGGAAAACCCAGAACGCACAGAAATGATTGCACTTGTTGAAGAATATCTGGATGTCTTTGCATGGACCTATCATGATATGCCGGGTTAGATCCAATAGCTTCACATAAGATCCCTTTGTATCCAGAAGCTGAGCCAAAAGCAAAAGTTGAGAAGAATGCGACCTGACATGTCGTTGAAAATAAAAGAAGAAGTGACTAAACAACTAGAAGCTGGATTTCTGGAGGTATCAAGACACACTGACTGGGTGGCTAACATTGTGCCCGTACCCAAGAAGGATGGAAAAGTGAGAATGTGCGTGGATTATCGGGATCTAAACAAAGCTAGCCCAAAGGATGATTTTCCTCCCTCACATCGATGTCTTGGTGGATAATACCGCTGGAGTCACCGTTTTTCATTCATGGACGGGTACTCTGGATATAATCAGATCCCGATGGACATTCATGATAAAGGAAAAACTACTTTCATAACTCCGTGGGGAACATTTTGCTATAGTCATGCCATTCGGATTGAAGAATGCGTGCCACCTACCAACGTGCCATGGTCGCATTGTTCCATGATATGATGCATAAGGAGATTGAAGTGTACGTAGATGATATGGTCGCCAAGTCTAAAGAGGGAGAAAGTCACGTGGCGGTCCTAGAAGGTTATTGAAAGGCTTAGAAAATACAGCTTGGCTGAACCCAAATAAGTGCATCTTTGGAGCTTCTAGGGAAATTACTCGGATTCATTGTTAGCAGAGAAGGGATAAAGGTGGACCCGACAAGGTGAAGGCGATACAAGAGATGCCAGCTCCTCGAACTAACGGGAAGTGAGAAGTTTTCTGGGAGACTCAACTACATTGCTAGATTTATTGCCAACTTAACTAGCACTTGCGAGCCCATATTCAAGCTGTTACGAAGCATTAAACCGGAGAATGGAATGAAGAATGCCAAGAGGCCTTTGACAAAATAAAGGCTTATTTAATGAAACCTCCAGTTTGATCCCCCGCCGGGTCGTCCTTTAATATTGTACCTCACGGTATTGCCCGCGTCAACTGGGGCAATGTTGGGACAGGATGACGAGCCTGGAAAGAAGGAACAGGCCATTTACTATCTGAGCAAGAAGCTTAATGACGTGAATCCTGCTACTTGACCATTGAAAAGACCTGTTGTGCATTAGTGTGGGCTTCCAAAAGGCTGAGCAGGACATGTTATACTACACTACTTGGCTAATCTCTCGAATGGATCCACTAAAATACATATTTGATAGTCCTCATGTGTCATTAAGAATGTCGAAGTGGCAAGTGATATTGTCAGAATTTGATATTAAGTATGTGACCCAAAAGTCTGTCAAGGGAGGTGCAATTGCTGATCATTTAGCTGAAAACCCTTTGGAGGATGCACAACCCACCATGGCTGAATTCCCAGAACGAGTGCTGCAGTGGAAGGAGAAGATGAAGAAGAGGAGAATATGTGGAAGATGTATTTTGATGGAGCTGTCAACATGAACGGATGAGAGGAGAAGGAAGTGTCATAGCTGGAAGAGGACCCAATTTCTATCAAACTAGATTTTGAATGTACCAACAACATTGCAGAATATGAAGCATGTGCGAATGGTCTGCAGTTGCAATTGACTTAGGAATCAAAGAATTAAAAGTCTTTGGAGATTCGGCACTCATTATCTACCAAGTTAACGGACAATGGCAAACAAAGGATCCAAAATTGGTACCTTATCAGAAGTACTTGTCTCGATTAGTTGAGCACTTTGATGATATATCGTTCTCTCACTTAACTCGAGACAAGAACCAATTTGTGGACGCATTGGCAACTTTGGCTGTAATGACTAAATTGGAAGTCCACACCGATGTCCAACCTATCCATGTAGAGGTGCAAGGTGAACCGGCATACTGTGGTAGTGTGGAGATTGAGTCAGACGGCCAGCCTTGGTATCATGACATCAAGCAGGATATTCAAAAGGGAGAGTACCCAACTGGGCAAATGAGGTGAATAAGAAAACAATCGACGACTGGCCATGTCCTTTTTCCTAATGGTGACGTCCTTATAAGAGGAATCATGATACTACTCTCCTTAGATGTGTAGATGCTCATGAAGCTCGAATAATCATGGTTGAAGTCCACGAAGGGATTTGTGGAACCCATGCCAATGGACACATGATGGCACGCAAAATCCTAAGGAGTGGTTATTATTGGTCCACCATGGAAAGCGATTGTATCAACTATGTTCGGAAATGCCACAAGTGCCAAATATATAGGTCGAGTCAATGCTCTTCAGTTACATTACATAACATGGTATCTCCCTGGCCTTTCTCGATGTGGGGCATGGATGTCATCGGCCCAATTAATCCCAAGGCATCCAATGGTCATCGTTTCATTTTGGTAGCGATAGACTATTTCACTAAGTGGGTGGAAGCTGCTTCGTATGCCAGGATCACGCAGAAAGTGTTTCTTAGATTCATCAAAAAGGACATTATCCTGAGATATGGATTCCAAAAGGATCATCACAGACAATGCCCCTAACCTCAATGGTGCTGAAGTTCAAAATTTTTTTGAGACTTTCAAAATCAAGCACCAACTCAGCTCCTTATAGGCCGGAGAAATGGCGCGGTTGAGGCCGCAAATAAAAATGTCAAGAAAATTATCGCCAAAATGGTGGTGAACTATAAAACTGGCACGGAATATCCATATGCACTACATGCATATCGCACCAACATACGGTCAAACACAGGGGCAACTCCCTTCTCATTGGTGTATGGAATGGAAGCTGTATCCCATAGAAGTGGAAATCCCGTCATTAAGGGTTCTGATGGAGGCAGAATTGGAAGAATCTGATTGGGTGAAGGCTCGATATGAAAGTTGAACATGATTGAGAGAAAAACTGACAGCCATTTGTCATGGCCAATTGTACCAAAGTAGAATGGCTAAAGCTTTTAACAAGAAAGTTCGTCCTAGAGATTTTTATCCAGGAGATCTGGTTTAGAAAATTCTCCCAAATCAAGAGGATGCAAGGGGAAAATGGGCTCCGAGTTATGAGGGTCCCTACATTGTCAAGCAAGCGCTCTCAGGTGGGGCATTGATTTTGCAAGACATGGATGGAAGAAAATTGCCTAAACCAATCAACACCGATGAGTCAAAAGGTTTTATGCTTAAAAGATGCGGAAGAAGCCCGTTAGGTCGAAAACTCAAAAGAGCGGCCTAAGCAAAAATTAGGGCAAAACAAAAGGAAGAAAAATAAAAAGAAAAAGCTCGCTAGGTCGAAAACCTGAAAGGGCGGCCTAGGCAAAAATTAGAGCAAATAATAGGCATCATCTTAAGCAACTCACACTTGGGCAAATTCCTAGTTGAACATGTCCTGAGCCAAGAAGACAAGACTGAAACTTGGGGCAATTTTTGGGGATCAAGAGAGAGAAGATTGAGGAGACAATGGTTATGACATCTGATTTGCTGCAAGAAATCAATTGAATAAGTTACTAAGGACCCGAACTGGCAAAATTTCATGCTTTTAGCAATCGAGCTTTTCATGCAATTTTGTTTCCTTTTTCCGAAACATGTTGCGTTATTGTCATCCAAATACATCGAGCAATAAAAATCTTCATTCAGTTAATCCTTCCACTTTTCCTTTGCATGCATGTTTATTTATGATGTCTTGAGTAAGTATAAATTTAAGTGTAAATCGTACGACTAACAATGTTTACGGCAAATACGTCAATGACTAATCTCACACAGAATTCAGAAGCTTCAAGTAGGCTTAGAGAAAAGTAATCACCATGCTAAAAAAGGAAAAGGAGAAGAAGGAGAATGGGAAGAAGCGAGCAAGGTTAGAAGAAAGGAAAACCTTATGCATACTAGAAAATCCATGCGGGAATTACGAGTTTGATGGGTTAAAGTTTTCCTCGAGGTTTGCTCAATTTAGTTACCGTTAGTTTTTCAAAAATGTGTTTGAAATAACTGAAAATGGATGATAAATTCATGACTTTTGCACATAATCTGAAAGGAAAAAAGCTATCTTAGTTGCCAATTTCATTTTCATCGGCCTGATATGCCAATTTACCTTTTTCAGTCGCCTGAATCCAATTTACATTTCAGCGGTTAGACGTCAATTTCATTTCATGTCAGCCTCAGATTGCCAATTTACCTTTTTAATCGGCTTATATTGCCATTTTAATTTTCAGCTGGTTATTGCCATTTTACATTTCAGTCGCCTTAGATTGTCAATTTCAATTTTATTTCATGTCGGCCTTATTGCCAATTTACTTTCAGTCGGCCCATAATTGCCAATTTCTTTTCATTAGCCTCAGATTGCCAATTTACCTCTTTATCGGCTCATATTGCCATTTTAATTTCCAGTTGGCCTCAGATCCCATTTTACCTTTTTAATCGGCCTCAAATTGCCATATCATTTCATGTTGGCCTCAGAAATGCCATTTTACATTTCACGTCCTCAGATTGCCATTCAGTTTTAATTTGTTGTCGATTGTTGACCCGTATCCAGTTGGCCGCAAAGCTTTTAATTTCCTCAGCTTTTACAGAATAAATTTCACATTTCTTGATTTCTGAATTGCATTGCATATGCCTCTCATGAACATCTAATTTCTTTCACCATTTGAATTTAATCTTTCTTCTTTTCAATTTCATGCATTGCCAAACAAAACTATGTTCATGTCTTCAACTCATTCTTATTAAGCAATATAAAAACTTAGGTTTTTCATATTTTCTTATAAGAAATAAGCAAAGAGGGCAACCTGAACTCAATTTGTGGCCCATTAAACAAAAATCCAAAAATTTGCATATTTTGTGATATCTAATTTCTCTTGAAAAAAATGTGAAAAGAATCAAAGTTCTCTGTTGTTTTCTTTCCAAAATTAAAACAAAAACAAAAAGGAATCCAATTCATTATTTCAGCCTAACCAAGCCCAGGTACGTTTTTGTTTACAAGCCCATGTTGTTTACATTTTTATCCAAAAAAGACAAAAAAACAAAAAAATGAAAGGGAACAAAAGGCGATGGGGTTGCCCCTATCCATTCCCAAGTTAGCTCCACTTGCACTTCCTGGAACAGGGAATGGGTCTCTACCCAATCAGCGGAGCACTCAGGAATTAGCCGAAGGCGTGGGGAGCAAAGTCGTGTACTTCAGGACGTGAAAACAGCATGGGAATAACCTCTAAAAAACACAAGCTCAGGACATAAATAAGGGAATTGATCCAGGGGAATTTTTTTCATGAAGACTGCAACCAAACCAATTCAAGCCCATACATTTCCACAACCATCAACCCAAAACGAAAGCTATAATAGGAAGAGTACAACAATGACTATAGCCAAGAATATCATAGGATTTCCTTCAATTACAGTTAAAAAAAGAGAAGGCGGTTAACAAAGTGGAAGGCAAAGGGAGGTGTTACCCAAGTGGCCTCAATGAACTCAAGAGGGGTGAATTGAGTTCTAAACTTTTTCTTTGTTTTCACGCTTTAATAACTTTTTCAACAAATTTTGAAGAGATGGTTAAAAACTTGGTTTAATGTATGCAAATGCAAGAGATATGAGTGTAAGTATGTCTATGAAAGATTGACAAGACAATGAAAAGTAAATTTGCAATGAATGTAAAGAGATAAGGGAAGAGAGATTGCAAACTTGGTTTATCCTGGTTCGGTCACCTCTTGTGGCCTACATCCTTCTCCCAAGCAACCCACTTGAGAGTTCCACTATCACTTCAACCTTTACACTTTGAAGAGCACTCTTTACACGTTGGGATCCCTCACCCTTGTGTTTGAGTCTCTCAAGAACCAAGAGATGCCTCACTCTTGTTCTATCAAGGGACACCTCACCCTTGTACACAAACTTAAAAGAGTATTACAAGAATCACTCTGAATAGAGTAGATGTTACAAATTGAAGCCCTATAAGTTTCTCTCAAGAATAAGATGATTTGGCCAAGTATTGAACAAAATGATTGATGAATGAGAATGATTATTGAAATGATCTTGTCAATATGTTTTTTTTTTATGTGTTAAAGAGTGTTAAGAACGGTATTTATAGAAAACAATTCGTGTGACCGTTGTGGATTAGCCTCAAGAGATGTGTCTCTTCAAAACACACCTTTTTGCAAGTTTCAGGCCATGGTAATCGATTACTCAAACATGTAATCGATTACATAGTTCAAATTTTTGAAAACACAACGGTCACCATTCTGGTAATCGATTAATTTCTCATTGTAATCGATTACATACATGAAAAATCAGGTTTGGGTTCACGACAGCATTGTATCGATTACTCATGTTGTACGATTACATCATTCCAAGAACTTGAAAAAAAATGAAAATTTAACATAGTGTAAAGATATTCTTCCATTTGAAAAACATTTTAAAAGATCTTTGATATAAATCCGATCTTTCAAATCAACCTTGTATTTTTACAAGTTAAAAATAAACTTATTCATTAAGATTAATCAATCAAAGCATGATTAATTAGAGAGTGGCCAAATGGACTTATTAAAGAAACCTTTTGACAAAATGATCTATGTCTTAAGTATTTGTTTTGACTTGATCACTTGCTTGTTCATCTTTAGGAACTCATGTCTTTTACAATTTTTGTCTTGCTTGTTCATTGGCATCATCAAAACCTACAACATGAATTCACATTAGGCCCGGCCTCCCATCTTTTGCCGTGACTCCTTCGTAGCCAGCGCAACCGCGCACTCCTTCCCCTTTAGGCTCCTTGCCGTATTCATCTTCTGTCGCACCGCGGCCAACCACCGCTACGCTCCTCCGTTTCCCCTCGGCCGCTAGCCACAAACCACCGCCATCCCAGCCGCATCTCTCCCAACCGCGCTGCTCTCCTTCCTTTCTCCATGTCCTCCGCATCTTCCTCCCCTTCCCTCGAACGTATCTTCCCCTCCAAAAGCACCGCCACCGCTACGCTCCTCCCCCTTCCCTCTTGGCCGCATTAGCTCCCCCAAAAACCAAAACCGCTCCGCCGACCACGACACTCACGTCACGGCCTCAGCTTGCCCTTCTCAATCTCTTCGCTGTCCTCCTCTCTCTCTTTCCTTGCGATGTATGTGTGCAGCCGCCCCTCCCCTTAACTCTTGTTTGTGTTTTGTGTTAGGAGTAGGAAATGAGTTAGAGGATGAGTTTTGGTTATGTTTTTATTGGGTTTAGATGTTGGTCTTTTTTTTTAAAAAAAAAATGAGTTTGGGTTTGGTTCCTTTTTGTTATTATTATTATTTTTTTTTCTTCGGGTCAGTTTTGGGTTTTGTTTTTTTGAAATATGGGGTCTTGCTATTTTGCATTTTTATCAGAATTGCTTTCGGATTTGAGCTATTGTTAGGCCAAGTTTTTATCCTTTCTTCTTTTTGGTCAGTCACTTGTTTTTTATTTTTACTCTGTGTTGTAATCGATTACATACATTCCAGAACTTGAAAAAAATGAAAATTTAACATAGTGTAAAGATATTCTTCCATTTGAAAAACATTTTAAAAGATCTTTAATATAAATCCGATCCTTTCAAATCAACCTTGTATCTTTACAAGTTAAAAATAAACTTATTCATTAAGATTAAATCAATTAAGCATGATTAATTAGAGAGTGGCCAAATGGACTTATTAAAGAAACCTTTTGACAAAATGATCTATGTCTTAGAATTCTACGTTTGACTGATCACTTGCTTGTTCTTCTTTAGGAACTCCATGTCTTTTGCATCCGAGAACGTACAAGATGTGCCCAATCAATTTGGCGACCAGTCATTAGAGCCCAATAAGAATAATATCTTCCTCGGTAATTGCGCAAGATTTGTGAGCCTAGGATTTAGAATCCGAACGAAATATAATGCATGATGCGACAGTTAAAATTCAGTGAACCAGCCAGTAATCTACCAGTAATGTCAGCCCCTTCATGACAAATCATTCGACGGGCATCATAATTGGAGTAATCCTCCTTCCAATCATCAACAATACGGCCTCGAATTGTTCACCATCAAGTCAAATTGGTTATGTTATAAAACAAGCCTTGATCAATGACAATTGGGATTTTCTTAACTTCAGAGAAGATGCACCCATCCTTAATTTCCAGATTGCAATAAAATAAACTAAATCCTGGAAAATGCCTTTTCTTAATAGTCATGAACTCCACTAAGTCATAGTTCTTGAACACTTCATAGCAATCAAAATTTTCAGACTCAAAAACCCTATCTAGGTATTTAGGATCTATTATTTCTCTAGATTGAAAGGAAAAATACCTTTCTTGTTGTTCCAAAGAAGAGAAAAAGATGAAATCCTAGAAGAGGAGAAAGAGGGAGTTGGAGCCACGGCGGAGCATGGTCATTTCGGCGGTGGAGGAGGACGGGCGAGATGCGAAGCGAAGGCGCGCGCTCCTGGTTCGGCGGTTGCGCGCGGAGGAGGAGGGTTTCTTCCTCTTCGAAGTTGCCCTGAGGATTCAGCCATTGGAGGCGGTTTTTGAAAGAAATATTCGGTGGGATTTGTAGAGGAAGAAGAGATGAGAAATTAGAAGGTTGTTTGAGTGAATTTGGTTGAGAAATGAGAGAGAAATCAAAGAGAGAAAGAGTTCTTCGAAATAGGAGAGAGAGAGAGAAGCCGGCTCAACTAAAAAGGCCCCTGGTAATCGATTACTAAATGTGTAATCGATTACATTAAGCCCAGAAACGGATCTCAATTTTGCACTGCCTTTGGTAATCGATTACTTAAAATGTAATCGATTACAACCCTTTTTTAAAAAAAAAAAAGCAAAGAACACTAAACAATTGACACATGATATAAAACAAAGAACCAATAAAAGCTAACATTTAAATAGAGAAAATATATAGAGATAAAGTAACATATGATATTAAATTTAAAAAAATATACAACACAAACAAACAGACAAACATATACACAAATATTAGGAATAATGACTAATTATATACTTGAGAAATCAATTATTCCTAGTTCTCTTCTTATATAGAAGAAACTTTCCTTGGGCAAGGGTTTGGTGAAAATATCTGCTAATTGCTTGTTTGTATCCACAAATTCTAAAATACAATCTCCTTTTTGCACATGATCCCTTAGGAAATGATGTCTAATTTCAATATGTTTAGTTCTAGAGTGCAAAATAGGATTTTTAGATAAATTAATGGCACTTGTGTTATCACACCTTATAGGAATATGGTCAAGTACTAAGCCATAGTCTGAAAGTTGTTGTTTCATCCAAAGGATTTGAGCACAACAACTTCCAGCAATATATCCGCTTCGCGTGGATAATGCCACACTATTTGTTTCTTGCTATGCCAAGAAACTAATGCAGATCCAATCAAGTGACATGTTCCACTAGTACTTTTCCTATCAGTTTTGCACCCAGGAATTAAATTAGAATATCCAATTAAATTGTATGAAGTGCCTTTAGGATACCATAAACCTATATTTATAGTGCCAATTAAATATCTCATAATTCTTTTAACAGCACTTAGATGTGATTCTTTAGGATTAGTCTAATATCTAGCACATAAACAAACACTGAACATTATATCAGGCCTACTAGATAAGTAAAGGAGGGATCCGATCATACCTCTATATTTTTTAATATCAACTGATTTGCCTCCTTCATCTTTATCCAAGTAGCAAGCAGTGCTCATAGGAGTAGCAATCTCCTTTGCATTGTCCATTCCAAACCTTTTGAGCAACTCCTTGCAATATTTTGATTGATTAATGAATATGCCATCCTTGGTTTGCTTGATTTGGAGTCCAAGAAAGAAGTTTAATTCTCCCATCATTGACATCTCAAACTCACTTTGCATGATTTTTGAGAATTCCTTGCACAAAAATTCATTAGTGGCACCAAAAATAATATCATCCACATATATTTGTACCAAGAGTATATCATGCTCCTTTCTTTTAATGAAGAGTGTAGTATCAACTTTTCCTCTTGAGAAATCTTTTTCTAAAAGAAATTTACTCAACCTTTCATACCAAGCCCTAGGGGCTTGCTTTAAACCATACAAAGCCTTTTTCAATTTGAAAACATGGTTGGGTAAATCAAACCTTTCAAAACCTGGAGGTTGGTCAACATACACTTCTTCTTGAATGAGACCATTTAGAAAAGCACTTTTAACATCCATTTGGTAAAGTTTAAAATCCATGATAGATGCAAAAGCAAGTAACATTCTAATTGCTTCTAATCTTGCCACAGGAGCATATGTTTCTTCATAATCTATTCCTTCTTGTTGGTTATATCCTTTAGCCACTAATCTTGCTTTATTTCTCACTATGACACCATTCTCATCTAATTTGTTCCTAAAAACCCATTTGGTGCCTATTATTGGATGATCATTGGGTTTAGGAACCAATTCCCAAACTTGATTTCTTTCAAATTGATTTAATTCATCTTGCATAGCAATAATCCAATGTTCATCAATAATAGCTTCATCAATGTTCTTAGGTTCAATTTGAGAAACAAATGCCATATAATTACATGCATCTTTAGAGAGTTTCGAGTTGTTACCCCTTTTGATATATCACCTATGATGTTGTCAAGTGGATGATTCTTTGAAATTCTCCACTCCTTTGGAAGATCACTTGTGCTTGGTTCCTCTTGAAGAGGAGTTTCCTTCTTGATTTCCTCTTCCTTGGTCTCTAACTTCTTTCCATGAATATGAGTGTTTTCCAAGGCATCTACAAGATCATCAATACAATCCTTTCTCGGCCTAAAGAGGTTAGTCTCATCAAAAGCAACATGGATTGACTCTTCTATAGTCATAGTTCTTTTATTATATACTCTAAAAGCTTTGCTATGTAATGAGTAACCAAGAAATATTCCTTCATCAGATTTAGCATCAAATTTGCCCAAGTTATCCTTACCATTGTTCAAAACAAAACATTTACACCCAAAGATATGAAAATGAGATATTAGGCTTTCTCCCTTTGTATATTTCATAGGGGGTTTTCTTTAAAATTGGCCTTATTAAGGCTCTATTCATGACATAACAAGCAGTATTTACTGCATCCGCCCAAAAATATTTAGGGAGATTTGAGTCATTGAGCATAGTTCTTGCCATTTCTTCTAAAGACCGATTTTTCCTTTCAACAACTCCATTTTGTTGTGGAGTTCTTGGGCAGAAAAATTATGCTCAATTCCATGATCATCACAAAAATTTTCAAAAGAAGCATTTTCAAATTCCCCACCATGATCACTTCTTATGGATGCAATGTTTAGATTTTTCTCATTTTGAATAACTTTTGCAAGTTTTCTAAAGGCATAAAATGCATCACTCTTATGAGCAAGAAATAATGTCCATGTATATCTAGAATAGTCATCCACAATCACTAGAGCATAATAATTTCCTCCAAAACTCATAGTTCTAGATGGACCAAAAAGATCCATGTGCAAAAGTTGTAAAGGTCTAGTTGTTGAGATAATATTTTTAGATTTAAAAGAACCCTTACTTGTTTTCCCTTTTGACAAGCATCACAAAGTTTATCTTTTTCAAATTTGAGTTTTGGTAGACCAATTACTAGATCTTTGGAGACCAATTTATTTAAGTGATCCATGTGAATATGTGCAATTCTTCTATGCCATAACCATGAATCATCTTCCTTACTCATAAGACATTGTGCATGATTTGAAGGAATATCTTCTAAGTTTATCATATATACATTATTTATTCTATGTCCTATAAATTTTACTTGTTTATCCTTCTTACTTTCAATAAAACAATAAAGTGAATCAAATAATACCCAATATCCTTTGTCACATAATTGACTAACACTTAATAGACTATGTTTAAGACCATCAACAAGTAAAACATTCTCTATAGAGGTAGAGGGATCTTTCCGACGTTGCCAACTCCAAGAATTTTTCCTTTATTGTTGTCCCCATATGTTACATGTCCACTTTTCTTGGGAGTTATGTGTGTAAATTTTGATGCATCCCCCGTCATGTGCTTGGAACAACCACTATCAATGTACCAACTTTGCTTTGGATGTACCTACATCACAATATCACAATTTTGATTTAGGTACCCAAATTTTCTTGGGTCCTTGAGTGTTAGAGATGGGCAATGTGCCTTTTGGAACCCACATCATTTTTCCTACTTTGTGACCATTCTTTCTGATGTAACATGTTGATGCACTATGACCTTTCTTACCACAGTAAAAACATGTTAGGAAAGGAGAACTAGTCATTCAGAGGACACAAAGAAGTTTTTATAAAACTTTTGTTGGCCCTTGGGATTGTATCCTAATCCGGCCTTATCAAAAACACATCTTTGTTTACCTAATAAAATATCTAAGTTATTTTTCCCAAAGGTAAACTTTGCAAGAGTGTTTTTCAAATCATCTATTTCTTTCTCAAACTTGTTGCATGATGTGCATGAGTAAGATTTAATGGCATTCTCATACACTAAGCATTTAGTGCAAGATGAATTTGCATCAATTAATCCTAAAGTTTCATTTTCAAGTTTGAGTTCCTCCAACTCTTTGTTCAACTTTGAAATTTCTTTTTCTAAGTTAGAGATGATTTTCTTGGAGGATGAAACAAGTTTTGCAAGTTTAATGGATTCTTCATGCAAATCATTAAATGCATATTGAAGTTCATCAAATGAAGGAGATGATTCAAGGTTAGAGGACATTACCTCTTCATCACTTTCACAATCTTTAGCCATAAGACTAAGATTTGCAACTTCATTTTCGGAGTCACTTGATGAGTCAATGTCATTCTCCTCCCATGTTATATATGCCTTCTTTCCTTTCTTGTCTTTGAAAGATTTCTTCCCAAATTTCTCCATCTTCTTTTTATAGATTGGGCATTCCATTTTCATGTGACCCGGTTGATCACATTCATAGCATCTTGGTATTGGGGAAGATTCTTCACCCTTTTTAAAGTTCTTCTTAGGGATGAAATTTGATCTTCTTTGATTCCCTTTTTCTTTAGAAACCTGCCAAATCTTTTTACAAAGAGACTAAAACTTTCATCATTTTCATCCATACCTTCTTGTTCATCATTCTCTTCTTCATCACTATCTTCATGTGCGGAAGATGCGATTTTAAGTGCAATTCCTTTCTTCTTTTTGTCATTCTCTTCATGTTGATTGAGTCTTGTAAGTTCCAACTCATGTTCTTGAAGTTTTCCGAGAGAGTGGCAAGAGACATAGTGGCCAAGTCCTTTGATTCTGCAATAGCCGTCACTTTTGGTTGCCATTGCCTATTTAAACATCTCAACACTTTGTTAATAAGATCCTCATTTGGAAATGTCTTTCCCAAAGAGGCAAGATGATTAACAATATGAGTAAATCTCTTTTGCATGTCTTGAATGCTTTCATTTTGATTCATTCTAAAGAGTTCATACTCGTGTGTGAGAGTGTTTATTCTAGATCTCTTAACTTCACTAGTGCCTTCATGAGTGACTTCTAAAGTATCCCACATTTCTTTTGCACTTTTACAATTTGACACTCTAAAGTACTCATCCATCCCCAAAGCGGAAGTGATTATATTCTTGGCTTTCAAGTTATATTGAACTTTTCTTTTATCTTCATCACTCCACTCATTTCTAAGCTTTTCAATTTTCTTATCTCCTGCTATTTTTGTAGGGATGAAAGGACCATTTTCAACAGCATCCCATACATCTAGATCTATGGCTTCTATAAAGATTTGCATACGAGTTTTCCAATAATGATAACCATCACCATTGAATATAGGAGGCCTATTGATAGAGTTTCCTTCAGGAAAGAAAGAGTTTGATGAGGCCATAACTATTCTTGAAGCTTTTAAGCCTTATACAAGAATCTAGCTCTGGTACCACTTGTTACCCAAGTGGCCTCAATGAACTCAAGAGGGGGGTGAATTGAGTTCTAAAACTTTTTCTTTGTTTTCACGCTTTAATAACTTTTTCAACAAATTTTGAAGAGATGGTTAAAAACTTGGTTTAATGTATGCAAATGCAAGAGATATGAGAGTGTAAGTATGTCTATGAGAAAGATTGACAAGACAATGAAAAGTAAATTTGCAATGAATGTAAAGAGATAAGGGAAGAGAGATTGCAAACTTGGTTTATACTGGTTCGGTCACCTCTTGTGGCCTACATCCAGTTCTCTCAAGCAACCCACTTGAGAGTTCCACTATCACTTCAACCTTTACACTTTGAAGAGCACTCTTTACACGTTGGGATCCCTCACCCTTGTGTTTGAGTCTCTCAAGAACCAAGAGATGCCCCACTCTTGTTCTATCAAGGGATACCTCACCCTTGTACACAAACTTAAAAGAGTATTACAAGAAATCACTCTGAATAGAGTAGATGTTACAAATTGAAGCCCTATAAGGTTTCTCAAGAATAAGATGATTTGGCCAAGTATTGAACAAAATGATTGATGAATGAGAATGATTATTGAAATGATCTTTTCAATATGTTTTTTTTTTATGTGTTAAAGAGTGTTAAAGAATGGTATTTATAGAAAACAATTCGTGTTAGCCGTTGTGGATTAGCCTCAAGAGATGTGTCTCTTCAAAACACACCTTTTTGCAAGTTTCAGGCCATGGTAATCGATTACTCAAACATGTAATCGATTACATAGTTCAATTTTGAAAACAGCAACGGTCACCATTCTGGTAATCGATTACTTTCTCATTGTAATCGATTACATACATGAAAATCAGGTTCGGGCTTCACGAACAGCATTGTAATCGATTACTGTGTTGTAATCGATTACATACATTAGAACTTGAAAAAAAATGAAAATTTAACATAGTGTAAAGATATTCTTCCATTTGAAAAAAATTTTAAAAGATCTTTGATATAAATCGATTCTTTCAAATCAACCTTGTATCTTTACAAGTTAAAAATAAACTTATTCATTAAGATTAAATCAATCAAAGCATGATTAATTAGAGAGTGGCCAAATGGACTTATTAAAGAAACCTTTTGACAAAATGATCTATGTCTTAAGTATTCTAACCGTTTGACTTGATCACTTGCTTGTTCATCTTTAGGAACTCCATGTCTTTTACAATTTTTGTCTTGCTTGTTCATTGGCATCATCAAAACCTACAACATGAATTCACAGGAGGGGAGGCCGGGCCTCCCCATCTCCGCCGTGAGCTCCTTCGGCCAGCCCACCCGCACTCCCTCCCCTTTAGGCTCCTCGGATTCATCTTTGTCGCACCCGCGGCCAACCACCGCTACGCTCCCTCCGTTTCCCCTCGGCCGCTAGCCACAAACCACCGCCATCCTTGGCCGCGAATCTGTCCTCAACGCGCGGCCTCTTCCTTTCCTCCATGTCTCGCGCACTCCTCCTCCCCTTCGGCGCGAACGCCGGTCTTCCCCCTCCAAGCCCGCCACTACCGCTCCTCCCCTTCCCTCTTGGCCGCACTAGCTCCCCCGGAACCAAACTCCGGCGCCACGACGCCTACAGTGGCCTCCTGGCCCTTGGCCACCGATCTTCGCTGTCCTCCTCTCTCTCTTTCCTTGCGAATGTGTGTGTGCAGCCGCCCTCCCCCTTAACTCCGTTGTGTTTTGTGTTAGGATTAGAGAAATGAGTTAGAGGATGAGTTTTGGTTATGTTTTTATTGGGTTTAGATGTTGGTCTATTTTTTTTTTTAAAAAAAATGAGTTTGGGTTTGGTTCCTTTTTGTTATTATTATTATTATTTTTTTTTCTTTCAGGATTTGGGTTTTGTTTTTTTGAAATATGGGGTCTTCCTATTTTGCATTTTTATCAGAATTGCTTTGGATTTGAGCTATTGTTGGGCCAAGTTTTTATCCTTTCTTCTTTTTGGTCAGGCTCTTGTAATGGGTTTAGTTTTTATCAGGAATTTCTTATTTTTATGGGTTCTGGTTTTATTTTTTATTTACAGCCATTTGTCTTCCTTAAAAAAAAATGTTTGTCCCATCTGTCATTTTGTTTTGTTCCTTTTAATTTATAATCAGAACTTATCAAAAATAATCTTTTCAATGTTTTTATTATTTTTGTTTTTATCTACAATAATCAATGGTAATGATTGAGTAGCAAATGCTATCTTTATTATTATTGGGTCATAAAGGGTTTATTGAGTAGCCAAGTGCTAACTTAAATCCCATGCAAGAATGGATTTATTTTTTTTAAGAAATATTTCTTCACAAAAAAAGGGATTTCATTAATTAAAATCAACCAACACATAATTATTTTCTCAGAAAATTACGTGACTTTAAGTTTCTCATTGCACAGAGGGTACGTAGGAGTAGGCGCCCCGTCAAGTCAAAATTAATTTTCCTTAAATTGTTTTGTTTAAATTGTAAATATGTTTCTGTTATTCACCTATTTAGAAAAGGGTTATTATTTAATTTGCACAGTAAATGAAAGGTACCGTCAAGACGGGTGTATAGGGTGCGTAAATTCTTACCCTTCCCTATGCAAACGACTCCGAACTAAATCTGTTTCAAAGACCACCTTTTTTAATAAATGGGTTTTTCCATGTTTTTCCCAACTCAAATAAACTTGTGCGACTCCAAATTTTTAAATAAAATTTTCGTCGTCCTTTATTACCCTTTGACACATTATATAACCATATAAATTTTTTCATGAAATATTTTGAAATTAGTTAACTACGTAAATATATCGTATTAACATTAAATATTTATAACTACCATGAGAATTATATCTACTTAAATCTACTTTGTACCAAAAAATATAGTGAAAAAAAAAATATATCTTTTGTTATTTCATATGAAAATTTTCGTACCTTTTATTAGTTCTCAAATCAAAATAACAATTTAACACATATTTTAATTATCAATGTTATAATTGTTATCACTTTTTGTAAGATTTCAGTTTCATTTCCATTGTTTAATTATGAAATTTGGGTGAAGGCTGAAGCCAACATTGTAGGCTTTTAGCTAGAACTTTTTATTCCGGAGAATCATGGGCTGATTGTAATATTTATTATAGTTTCAGTGAACACTCTTATCTATGATTGATTTGGATATGGGGCAGATTTATCCGATATTTCAACGGAAAAGCTTGATAAGCATGTGGGGTTGTGTGAGTTTGAAGTTCTGCCTTATTCGTTGACACTACAGTATTCGTACTGGAATAAAAGCGTGTGGTCATCTTTCCGATGACTACATTAACCACTTTAATAAATTGAACATTTTTAAACGTATGAACTTTCAATTCCGTGTCAACTATCAAGTGTTAGTTGTGTTTACAATTTTTTTTTAAAGTTTTTTTTGTAATTTTTGAAATGTTTTTCAACTGAGATTTTTATCATATTTGGGAACCATGTTTATATATATATAAAATTTAGTTTTTGGATCAATGTAGCTTTCATTTCTTTTTATTGTGTACTTTTAAAGGATAGAAAATCATATTGAAGATGAATTAATATTTATGTTTAACTCTTAAATAATTCAATGTCCTATTTTTTCTATAGCTAAATTCATATTTATGTTTAATATTAAGTATTACAATTATTAAATATAAATTTAAATATCAGAGTAGCAATATATTACAAATATAAAATAAGGATAGGTTAAAGGCATTCAGTATTGTCACCAATAAAAACAATAAATAAAGAGTAACAATAGACAATTGAGATTTCATCACACAAATTTACAATAAAAGTGGACCAAATATAAAACAAGTTTGTTATTAAGGGTATTTTAGAGATGATGTTACACACAAAGACAATATATGAGGAGTGACCAAGTGCACATGATCTATAGTTCAGAAGATAAAGTAAATTTTCCTTTTTTGTATATACATTAGGGCAAAAGCCCAAAAATTACAAATATATAGCTATTCAATAATATATTATTACGTTTTAACCTTAATTTACAGTTACATACTTTAAAAGTTATATAAAAAAATATAATATGTTATCAATGTAAAAATATTACATTAGCATTGTACTAAAAATAAACTGTATATGAAATTAATATGAAACAACAACAACTAAGCTATAGTGTTTTTTTTTTTTCAATAATTAAAAGTGCTTGACTCCCATGCAGAGAAGCAGAGAACACCAAGGATTCATCAATACAAACGGAAAAGAAAATGAGACCCAACCAAAAGTCTAAAACTAAGATCCAACCACAATACAAGAAACTGGCAAAACTAAACCGAGATACATGTCATTGTCAGGGCTAAAACAACACCTTCAACATCGATCGAGGCAAACATCATTGAGTCAAGAACCACCACACAAGCCCAAACCTGAAGCTTCTTTCCACCAAGAAAAAAAAGAAACGTGAACACAAAACCAAAAAGCAAATATCTCACAACTTCACAGAAAACGCAAACATCTCATAGCTTCCATCCACATAAACACAAACAACATAAGCAAGATCTAATCTGAATAAAGCTCATATGGCAGATTTAAACCGTACCACCAGTGCTGGAAAGTTAAAGAATGAACTAGATCTAAACACAAGGAGTTAGACCTGACGGGGCAAAGAACTAAATGGCCGTCGGAAACTTAAAGCTCGTTGAAAAACGATACTCCGACAAGAAACCTTAATGTGGCTCCAGCCGAAAATATAAACATCTGGAGCAATCAAACGAACCAAGTTTGGAGACATAGTAGCCACATCAAGAACCAAGAGCCAAGAGCAACCAAAGTGACAACTGCCACAAAACCACACCCAAAACCCACCAACGAAATCAGATTTGAGACAAAAGAACCACATCTGGATCAGCCACTGAATTCGCGGAACCTTCCTCTACAACACACACGAGTATTGCGACCACCCTGGCGGCCGCAACATATGCTAAAAACCGAAATGCCGCCTCAAGATGAAAACGTATGGCAGGTGGAACAGGGGATGCAACATCCCAATTTTCTTACATTAATTAGCTAGTTATTATGAGTAATTTGAATAATTAATTCATTAGTAAATTAAACAAGGTCAATTTACTAATTATATGGTAAAGAAAAACCTAAAGTTAAATAATAATAGTAATAATAATAACAACAATAATAGTATATAATCAAATGAATAAATAGATCATAAAAATTAAAAATGTTTGGAACTTAATTATAACTAAATCTATGATACTCAAAACAAATAGAAATTGTAAATCATAAGAGCATCACAATTAATCTAATAAATCAACACACATAAAGATTTTATAAGAGATTTGATCATGCTATAGCATATCCTATCATAACTCTAGATGCACTAAATTGGGAACATATAAACCACAAATAAGAAAACATAATCTCAACATTTCCCCTTAAAACATAAACTCATTAACAATGACCAATTAAGAAAGAATCAAAATAAATGGCCTTTTATAGAAAACCGGCAAAATAGTAATCTCCCATAGAAGGGCAAAACAGGAAAAATAGTAAAATTATTTAACATGAAAAAAATAAAATTTATCATGACAAATGTGATATGATGTGTGGCTTGACTTTTATTGCCACCTAATTCATTACCTACATATATGTTCAATTGCATTTAATGCTAGGATCACCTATTGCATTTATTGCATGTCAACAAACGTGGGGACTTGTCTTTGACAAGTTTGCAAACACATTATGGCATGTCATACATATGACACATACAAGCCAGCTCATGCAAGTCATTTGGAGTGGAAGCACTCCAACTCGCTTGGAGTTTTGAAGGACTCCTATATACCTTCAGGCTTATGGTATCTGGATAGTTAAAGAAAATTTTAACTTCTTTTATTTATCTTCTCTTTGTATACCACCATCATTATGAGTAGTCATACCAAACTAAGGTCACTCATATTATAGTACAAAAGTTTGATTTGAATCTGTAGTTACTTCTCTTTGTATGTTGAGTGCATATATGGGTGAGAAAAATACTGAGTTATTTTGGGTGTATTTAGGACTTGGTTTTGAGTGGGATCTTACCACTTTGTATCCTTTATTTGGGATTTGAGTTGAGTGGAGTGTGTTCACCTTTATATCTCCATCATATTTCCATAGTGAAATATTTGTTTGTCACATTTGCCCGTAGACCTAGGTTTTAGCCGAACCACGTTAATCATTTTATGTCATCTTTGCTTTATGCTACCGCATATTTATTTTGCACTACTCGCTTCGCCTTTTGGCCCTCCATTTCACAACAACAAATACTATTATAATTTCAAGAAAATAAGTTAGGAATAATTTTTGTACAAGTTTCAAATGTGTTTTGGCGCGATTTAGGCCAAATGACACTTTTATGGGCATAGGGCATTTTCATCATTTCACATCATCAGACCAAGTTAACCCTAATGCGTACCAAAAAACAAAGAGCAAGTGGCAACTAGCCCATATACACCATGACTTGGTGTCTAGTAAAGGGAGGAAAGGTTGATTTGTTTTGATTTTTGAAAAGATATGCTAAATTGGGAAATGGTCAAACTTAATATGAGTCATCATTAAGCCAATAAACACAAATTCTCACCCAAATCTGGGCTAACAAGTTGTAGTCCCCTTCCCATACATTCCCTTTTGAGTGTTGTCGTCACCATTTCAAAGGTTGTCCTCCCCCACCCTTCTTCTTTTCGACAAGCTCCTTGAGGTAGGGAATCTTTGTGAAAAATCTTGTTTTCCCATGGTGATTGTAGGTTTATTCTAGTCCAATGATGGGTATAATGTTTTGTTTGATCTCTGTTCAAGACAAAATTTGGCTCAACACTATACTCTATGCCTTTTTCTTCAAGATACTCTTCTATTATCCCATTATGATGAATGCTTGTTAGTTTCATGTCAAAATGTTTTAAAAATTAGAAGAAACCATAAAGACTTTGTAACACCCTTCCTATTATAAAGCTATATTTAAGCCATAACCTTATAGTAAGTACTTGTTACTGGTTAACTTTACTTAATCTTAGAGGTGTATATGCAATATTACATGTGTGCTCGCTTTTGTGACAAATATAAAACCTCTTTCTCTCTGCGATGCAAATTTGAACATAAATAATATGTCATGATAAAATAGTGAAACTATATAATTGTATTATACAATAGCAAAACAATCATATACATAGCTATATCAACTCATATCCTGGTTCACGTAGGAACCCTCTAGTCTAGGAATGGTACTACTCAAAATTCACTAAAAGAAAAATAAAAAGACTAACTAAATTCTCTATCATTAGTTCATCAAAAGATTTGGACCATAATGCTAATGCCAGCTAAGAATCTCCACAAAATAATCACCATCATCGCAATCTATGTAAAAATATGATAACAACATGAATAAGAATCAAAGATTCCCAGGAGGAAAAACACTAGTCTACTACATAGTGATATCTGACATAATATTAAAATAATTAATATATCATCGATTTCTTGTAAAAAAAAATTAGCTTTGCTTATTCCTTTTCTTATTTAACAAAGTATTATGAGTGCACTTATGTTTGAGAATAAAATCATAGAATTAAATAAATAATCAATTGGATTTTTTGTTTATTGTATAACAATTCATTTGTTTGCTTTATTATTTCTTTGACATAATCTTATTACTAACTTTAGGCTTGAGAATAGAAATCGATCATATTTGATATATTGCCAACGATGTAACACCTCGTGTTACAACTTGATGTAGTTCACTTGATGTAGTACCTCGTACTACATCTTGATATAGATCACAATAGCGTGATATTCTCAATACATCACTTTTATCACAATGATATAACATCTCGTGTTACAACCATATAGTTCAATTATTGTAGTACCTCGTACTACAACCTAATATACATCACAATTTGAATCCATGAGCTTACAATCAAACAATTGATATTAAATAAGGCTTATTCTCTTAAGCTTTCTCTTTTCATAAAAAGTATTTAATCTTTATTTAGGAAATCTTATAATTATTAAGTAAAATCTCTTCTTAATAGTTTTATTTCTCATACTTTTGCTTTGAAATTTCCTTGAAAATCTCCTTAACTCTTCTGAGATTTCTCTCTATCTCGTCTCCTGAATTACCTGAGACTCTTCTCTTTAAAATCTCCTGAATATCTTTTGAGACTTCTCTATAAAATCTTCTGAATTCTTATGAGATTTTCTGTCAAAATCTCCTAACTTTTATGAAACTTCTCTGCAAAATTCTCTTTAATTTCTATGAGATTTATCAGGAAAATCTGCTAAACATTTTATGACATTTTTTGAAAGAAAAGAGCTAAACTTTTTACAAGATTTTTCTATAAAATCTACTAAGCTTTTATTAGATTTCTTCACTAGAAACTTATAGGACTACTTACGTGATAATTCTTAAAACTTTTAGAAAATTAAACCAAGTGTCTTACTTAGATTTCAAAGCTTTTCTTCTATAGATCATAATCTCATCCTTTTTCACAAAACTTTAGCATCATACTTCAAAATACCAATATTTCAGATTTTACAAAACTAGTTCTAATAATATTTTGGTAAAATTTCCAGATATATCTCATTCTTTTTAAAGAACCAAAAATCTCTTTATTTACTTAGTAAATCTCTTACATCCATTCAATCTACACAGGACTCTTATCTATTGCATCCTTTTACATCTATCAAGTTCATATACATATGCATCTTGAAATAATTTCAGATTTCACAAACATAATTTCAAACATATCTCAAGAGTTTAGATTAGCAAAATAGCCAAACAATCACAAAGCAATGGACTAGAATCTTTCCTACCTTTCTTTCAAGCCTTTTGCTAAACCTTTCTCTAGCTTTTTCTCCTCTAACTAAAGCTTCAAACCCATTTTCTAGCCCCCATACATGCTGCTATTTAGACAGATTTGAAGAGCAAAAGCAGGTTTTGGCTTAAGTTTGATATAGAGGAAGTTTTCTTGAACTAGTTTAAGGATTAATCTAGGTGTATCCTTCAAGAACTTGGTGGTTTCAGGGAGTTTGAAGAAGAAAAACTTGAAGAAGATGGAGGAAGAAAGAAGAAAACATGAAGCTATGTGCAGAGAAGGCAAAAATAAAATTTCTTTTTGATTTATATAATTGTGACTTACTTGGAGAGTAAGTAATCATAAAGAGGAAATTATCATTATTTTATGATCAAATCACCTTCTAACAATATTGAAAATGTCTATATATATATATATATATATATATATATATATATTTGATTATCATAAGTAAAAATTATCTTAGATCTAATAATATCCATTAGTTGGACCAGTTTCTGTTATCGATTATTATCATTTCGGTACCTAATTGACATAAAAGAAACTTTATCGGGTTAAAAATATTTATTTGACCTTATCATTATTTTTATCTATGGTCATATACCATTTATAGGGCCTTAGTCTATATCCCCAATTAAAATATTATTATATTAAATTTTTAATAATATTAAATTAATTTTTATTTTTTTACAAACTCCTCATATTATTGTGATCATAACTATAATTGTCGAAGTTTTCAAAATCTTTATAAATTATTCATATTTAATTATTTTATCACAAACAATACTAAAAATAAGAGTCATTACAGACTTTATGTTTATGAAAGTTCCTTCTTAATTAGTCACGAGAATCCTATTTTTCAGATTTTTGGCCAGTTTATAATGAAAATTTGTAACTTAGCCTACAAACCTCTAATTGGGTCCATTTCAATTTTGGATGAAACTAAGACACGTCGAAATTCCTAGAAGTGATTTGAAAAAATTATGAGACATAGATAATTCAAGAGAAATTTCCAAAGTTACCCTAGGTGCTGTTATCAGGAATCTAGACAACATGCAAAGAAAAATTTGAATCTTGAGTTATAAAACTCATATTCAAGTGAAACAAATTTTAAATGAAAGCTAAAAGATAGGAATAGTATTTTTGAAATTTTAATAGCCAAAGCCTTTCTAGTTTGCTTTTAGTAAATTTCGAAATTTACTACAGCCCCTGTTGGGTGCGTAACTGAACAGTCTCTAGTTTAGGATTTTTATAAGATTGTGTATTTATCATATTTAACTCAAGTTAGGTTTGATGGAAAGCTTGATGAGTTAGGAGTATTCCATAAAATATTAGACTAAAATTCCAAATATAAGAGTCACCATGAAATTTCCAATAATATTTGTCAGATCTATTAGAAGCTGAGAAACTAGAAAATGCTTAAGAATGTAAGAAAAATGTGTCCAATATTTTTAAAAAACTTCCAAGTTTTAAGAAACAAATAAGAGTTAAGATATGATGCTAATACATTATCCAACCCCCTTTCTTTAATAGTTATAAGCATCGAGGAAATAATGACTAATGAGGGTCTCATAGCCAAATTATAAGACTTCATAATATACCCCCATATGTTTTCTCTTGATGATATGAATTGTTATTTTTTGATGATATGTATTGAATTTTGTCATCTTAAAAGTGTTATACACTAGGTATAAATGCCTTGTGACATTTTAACAATGATGTGCTATATTGTATATTTAATGATGCATCTTTTTTATTAAGATTAACAAGACCCATAATATTTCTTGTATTAAGGAAGAAAAGACGAGCCAAGGGTGCGATACTTCGCCAATGAGCAAGGAAAGTGACCCCCAAAGATTAGATTAAGGGATATGATCTTTCCTCAACATGGAAAATGGCCCATATTATCCTTTCCCAATGTGAAATGTGACACAATACGCCTCAACCCTAGGAGACGGTCGTTGGTTTAAACTCAACACCATTGATTGAAATTTCGAGGTTGATGTCAAACAATTTAAGGAGGGAGGCTCACTACGAGTTTAAGTTAATATCGGCGGTTGATATCAAATATCACAGTTAATACAAGTTAATTTAATATAAGATCAGAGGTTGATGCCAACAATCAAAGTCAAGATTAGCTCAAGTTAAGGGTAAGGAATCCGAGTAGGGATGACAATTACAATCTACCCCGCGGGCACCCGCCCACCCACCCGCTCAGGTGAGTTTAAAATCCTCCCCACATTAGGGTAGGTGGATGCAGGGCCGGTGGGTTTTGCCCTGGTCGAAGCGAGTGCGGGTTTAGGGTAAATCCGCCCCACACACCAACCCTCAGTAAACTCATCAGAAATTGTGCGCGCTATCATTTATCGATGAGTTTACTAACGGATTATCACGTAAATTAATAATCAAATGGTTAATAACTCAAAAATATATTAATCCATAAAAAATGCTATCGATAATTATTGACAGGTTCAAACTCGTCATTTTGTTGGTCGTTATCCAAGATTTCTAATAGCTATAAGAACCGAGAGGAAAGCTGAATATACGAGTTTTGTGGAATAATATATTATTTTAGAATAACGTACAATGCTTGTTTTAGAGACAACTTTTGAAACAAGTTTGTCTCTCAATCACATCAGCATCATCGTAATTCCTATAAATTAAAAAAAATAGATAATAGATCAGCCCTTAAAACTCATCTAATATTCCCCGTACATTATTTATAGGTAGCCTAATTAAATTTTTTTCTTGAAGTAGACGTGAAGCATATGTATTTATATGATCTTACGTGCATAATAAAATAATTAATGGATTGATACAAGAAAATACAGAATAATAGATTAATTAGCTGTTGCGTATGTGCGAGCTTATCTCTAGATTTCTTGCAGACTCAGTTAAAAATTTGGCTCTTTACTAGTTTTGGTTGATTGGCTGAGTGCTGTGTTGTGCATGAGAACATGGTTTAGTTGCTTATGGCTTGTGCAACAAAAGCGCATTAATATTCTTTCTAAGCACTCAACTTCGTGAAGCTATATGTTTATTCACACTCATAATGTTCACTCTTGTACTATATTAACAAATGCATGTGATTTATCCCCACAACAAAAGCTATCTGCAGGTTTAAGTACCGCGTTTATATGTAAATACAACATATACCATGTTTATGTGGTGAAGTTCCTAGCTAGTGATGATTGATAACTAAAAGCAAAAGATACGATGAATAGATTTTTATTGTCTTTTTACTCTGGTTGATGTCTCGTGAAGATACTTCTACTAATTAGTCTTCGTGCTTGCTTGAAGTTTTTCCCAACAATATTACCAAGAATGAATCACTTAAGGATAGCGTGTACACAAAAATTGCATCCAATTAATCGAACATACTCATAATTTCAATTTTCAAAAGTATTGTGTACCATACATTTTTGTGCTGAAAATTGTATGTATCTTTTAAATGTATCATACATGAAAGGCTCAGAATCTAACTAAATACATTTTACAGCACTTGGCACCTGATTTTTTCACATTTAAAAGGACTCGTGGTGAGGTGGAAAGAGAACAAGTTATTTTATTCGAACCTAAGAGTAATATTGTTATTAATGTAATAACCCCTATTTGATAAAAAGAAAATTGTCAAAGACCCAACAGTGTATTATGTTCTTTTGTCTCTTCGTTGTATAGGTGTGTATCCAACCTTTTGCATTACGAGAAAAACGACACATCTTATATATCAATTGTTTTTCAGTTCTATGATATATTCGTTGGGGGTTAATTAATAAACTAATCACATGCGGTGTATACTACGTACAGAAATGTAGCTTGAAGTCTAAAAAGTCTTGGAGTTCAAGGCTTATCTCCCACATAAGTTTGGAATATTTGGATCAATTAATCAATTCTTTAAATGCTGACTTAAACTCATTTGAAAATTCTATTTGATAATAAAAGCTACGATTTCTTGGCAAGAGCCTAGCAGCTTTGCTGCATGCCTTGAAACACTGACCGAAGCATTTGGGCTGATGAAGCTGTTGATCCGCGTTTGTCGTCTATGTTGCCTCATGACCCTCGCACTTGCCACCCGCATGCCCCCATTTTCTTTTTGATAAAACATGGCCCCATTTTCTCCTTCCTTCGTACAGCAACGATACTCCACGAAACAACACTGAAAATAATTTGGTGTATATATATATATATATATATATTGGTAAGGTTGTATGTTGGTATATGCTTTATGTTAATAATTCAACCTTTGACACTACGAAAAGAATTGAAACAGGTTATTAGGCCGGTAGGATAAGCTTTTACGATTTTAAGAAGAAAAGTATTTCATCCAGGGACAGATCTTTACAGGGGGACCATAAATAATAAATTATATTATCAAATAAATATCATAAATTTCTTATGTGAATAGTATTCATTATGGTTACTTGTGCGTTGAAATTATTATTATTTTTTGTTACGGTTCATGTTTCCTTGCTTAGCTTGTTGCTTCTTTTAGTCCTAATTTTTATAGATAAAATATCTAAATTGGTGCCCACATTTTAAAGAGAACAAATTAGTTCCTTCATAAAACATGGAGAAACCAATTTGTCCTCATTTTTTAAATGTGGAGGACTAATTTAAAATTTTTAAATTATAAGAGACTAATTTATCTTCCCAATATATTTCTGATGAACTAATTTAGGTATTTTATATTTTTGCATTTTGTTGTCAACAGATAAATAGCATGTTAAATATTTTTCTCAAGTAATTACATCAAAAGAATTTTATCAAAATCTTTCAGTATTATCTCATAAGCCAATTGATAAATTTAAAAGGAATTAATAAAATTCGTTTTAAGTATCTAAAAATAAAAATAAAAGTTTAATCGATCCTTTATATTATATAATTATATACTCTTAAATATATTTTACATTTTTTAATTATATATATAATTTTCTTAAAATAATTTTTTTGAGGTGAGACCCTTGCCTGTCCTGTTCTGTATTCGTATTTGATTCCTTTTTTCAACTAAAATCTCAAATTTATCTTTGACTAATGATGTATGGGGATAAATTAGTTCCTTATGTTTTAAAAGTCTTCTCATTATCTCAACTTGCACAAAGAAAACATGTCAGTCTCTCTTCTAACTCATCATTGCAATACTAAAAACATAAGACTCAACTCTCAAAGAGATGAGCAAAAAGATTACATCATGTTTCTCTAAGGAAAAAACATGAATTATCACAACCAACTCCACGAATACTCGCTATTCAAAGCACAAAATATGATACTCAATACTTGAAACACGAAACTTGAAATACATAACAGGAATCACACATTAGCACACTCATATTTACATACCCAAGAATACCAGCCCATCACTCCTGTGTTTACACCACTCACACACTCAAGATTTCACCACACAACCATGAAAGCACCATTTTCCCTTGCAATTCTAAGCATATATATTGCATCCTTCGTGTACTTACTTGGATGGTATATGGTGGGTTTGTGTTTAATTCTCATTATGCATCATTGAATAGATTCACAGTTATTAGGACCATATTTTTTATGAATAATATAACTGTGTTTTGAAGTTGCCCGTGATTTTAATCTCTATGATTGTTGTTTGATGACAAGAACTTCTCAAGTTGGTGCATTAGGATCATAAAAAGACTTAGAGCAATTTTGGCTTGCATCAGTAACAGCTAGTTGATTCATGGAAGTACAACAACTAGCAATCTTGGACCACTATTATAGCGGTCAATAGGCAAGGCTTATGGGCATGAAAAGAGCAGGACCGCGTTATAGCGGTCACGCAATCACAGCACAGGGCCAACAAAGTTTTTCATTTCACCTAGTGGGCCTCGTTTTTAATGTTTTTATGCTATATTATAAATAATGTTAGGTTAAACACTTAGGATCGCTCTTGACACTTGACTCTAGGGTTGCCTTCAAAGCTCTCTCTCTCTCTCTCTCTCTCTAGGTTTTAGGAGTCTTCAATAATTGTCTGGGTCCCCATTTAGGATTATGTTTGTATTTTCTATTACATTAGTTGTGATTCTTCGCCCATGAAGGAGTTATTTTCTTTATCTAGCGCAAGGACAATAATCGAGGATGAGAATTGTGATTAAGATTCTAGTTTTTAATGCAATTTACGATTTTTAGTTCCTCATTATTTATCTCTCTTTAATATTGATTATGAGTTACTACAATTGTGTTTTTGAGAGTAACTCGATTGTTCATTCAGATTGCAAGTTATATACATGATTAGGATTTCATTAGGATATTTCATCAATTGATTGAACTACACCTATTTGGTGAGAGATTGGAATTAACTCTATTACGAGATTAAATTGTTGTAATTGATAATTAAACTAGCAAAGGCTCATATAACCGTGATAATGGATTACTAAGTGTTCGTCAAACCCTTAGTGGAGAATGCATTTGTATAACCACTAAGCATAATTGCATCATTGTTGTGTAAAAGCGTAACTAGTGAAAGTAACCACTATACTATAAATTAACCTTTGAGTTTGGGAATTGGTTATCATAGGGAAGGGCAAAAATAAAGCAAAAATAAAGTTTTTGTCATTCCTGTGCATATATATATATATATATATATATATATATATATATATATAAGATTTTTTGTTATCCAAAAATATATTAAATTCTTGGACATCAAGCTATCATAACAGATGTTCAAAATACTAAGTCAACAATTATGGCTAAGTTAACATCTTTATTTGATATAATATGATTTGATATAATATGTTTAGCTAATTAATGACTAGCCTAAATAACATAGAATACAAATAAAAATAGTCTCCTTTATATAAAAAAAAGAGGAAAGATTAATAAATAAATAAAAAATTGGGTCAGAATATATCAAAATTTGAAAGTAAAACAAAAACAAAGTTATAAAAAATTAACTTTAGCTTGATGGGGGATGCCTACTCCTACGTTCCTAGTGTAATGGAGAATTCAAAATCACATAGTTCTATAAAAAAAAAATTGTATATTGATTGACTTTATTTTTTAAATATTCTAAAGCACAAAATTAATAAGCCATCGTGATTCAATTAACTTTATAAGGAAACACAATTTTTAATTTCTCATATGATGTTGCTTGTTGTTATTATTATTTTCTTATAAAAATAATAACAAAATCATTAAGTGCCAGTTTTACATGCTTGATAGGATAAAGCTTATAGCATAAGGTTAATGATAGCATAAGGGCTAATGATAGCATAAGATCTAATAGAATAAGGTCAAATAGTATAAGATCTCAGAGTAAACTCCCAAATTGGTCCCTGATAAAAAAAATAATGTTAAAAAAATTAATGTTAAGGTCCCTCACGATTATAAAAATAGGACACCATAAGTCTGTTCATTTAAAATCTAATGTGTCATCCAATTACTTGACTTGCCATGTAATTTATTAACCTATGTGGCACCCACCAATGAATCATCACCTATTTGTTAAAACACACTCTTTGTTTTTTACAAACCCTCCCAAAACATTCTAAAATTTCACAAATACCCCATTAAATCCAAACAAAACCCCAGTTCCTTCTTCCCTTTATGGTTTATACATTTGTTCTCTGACAAAAGTCACATCCCCTTCTCCATTGAGCCCTCTTTTCAAGTCCCATCTCGTTGTTCTCCCTTAGGCCATCACCACAAACATTTGCAGTTTGTGGTGCTAAAAGTGGCCGCTCCAAAAATCCATAATCATGATCGCATAAACCAAACAAATGAAACGGAAATCTAACAAGGAGCCTAATAAGTTATTAGATCAAATATGGGTAATGATGAATTATATATACCATGGGTGCTTTGCTTCAACTCTCTCAACTCCTTCATGGCTTTGTGTTCTCTCGGGTACACACTGGTCTCCAAAATATACGCAACATAGCACACCCAATCTAACGATTTCGTCAAGAAACCCAAAAAAATCACGTGCATCATCAAGAATAAACAACAGGTGATCATCTACTGAATTTAGATTGACAAAAAAAAAAAAACAGAACGACGATAACCTGGTAGAGCATCACTCTGGAGAAGGCTCTTGTGACCAACCTCTGGTGCCTTCCAGCTTCAGATTGGTTATGATCTCCATTGTTGGCCATTGTTTGTTATGATCCTTGTATATGTCTTTTGTTCTCTTTTCTTCTTCTCTCCTCTCTATCTCTCGCTCGCTCTAAGGGAATGTGGCTTGACAAGAGAATAAATGGAGAAACACAAAGGGAAAAAGGAATTGGGTTTTGTTTGGATTTAATGGGGTATTTGTGAAATTTTAGAATGTTTTGGGAGGGGTTTGTAAAAAACAAGAGTGTGTTTTAACAAATAGGTGATGATTATGATTGGTGGGTGCCACATGGGTTAATAAATTACATGCCACGTTAAGTTAGGTAACACATCAGATTCTCAAGTGAACTAGGGACTTATGGTGTTCCTATTTTTATAATTGTGAGAGACTTCAATATTAATTTTTTTTTTTTTTGTCGATAATTTGTCCGAATTTAAGAAATTGTTAGGGACCAATTTGGAGTTTACTTAAGATCTAATAAACTTTTAATACTATATAGTATTTGGTGTACCATGCATTATATGAGATATTATATTTTATATTCTAAAATATAATCATTTATTTATAAGAATTCAAATGTTATATGTAAAGATTAAATATAAAATTTAACATTTTTATTAATTATTTAAATATAATTTTCAAACATTATATTTATGTAAATATTTGCTAAATAAAATTTAATTGCATTAATTGTTATTATTTATTTCAATATTTATAACTATTTATTATTTCAATAAATTTTATATAAATATAAAGTATACTCTTTTATATATTTTAATATTTTCTATTTTAATCACAATTATTTAAATTTTAATTTAAAATTACATGTTAATCCAAAATATTTTTATTATTAACCCTTACTTTTATATATTACATATTATTTATTATTTTTATATATTATTAGTTAAAATTTATATTTTTAAAATTATTTATTATTTATTTAAAGTATATTTTTGTTATTAAATATTAAATATTTTATTTTAATTATTATTTATCAATTATAATTTTTTTATTATTTTCAACTAATTGATATCATTTATTATTTTTTCATAGTATTTATTTATTATGAAATAATTTTATTAGGAATTGTTTTATTTTAATAAAATATTTAAAAATAAAACTGACATTATATATTAAAAATAATTAGGCCTAATCCAGCTTTCACATGCTATATTAATTTATGCAACATTTTAACATATAAGAAAATTATAATGAATAAACTTACATAATATATTATCCGTACCTAATAACGGATAAAAACACTATATATAATACTAGCTTATTCTATCATCTTGCCTAATATATCATACAAAACACACCCTCAATGTACACTTTCAGCTTTCTTTTTCTTTGTCATTTCACGAAAAAAGCACTAATTACAACACAAATTGAACAAAGTAAATTCATAAATAGATATCAAACAAGCAATTAATTTGGGCAAAGTTACAGGATAATTAAAACATGATAAATAATTTAAAAAAACTAAGAAAAGCAGTGGGGTAGTTTAACAACATTTTCTTTTCTTTTGTTTTTGCCCCTGTTTTTTCCTTTTTCATTTTATTTCTTAAAAAACTTTAGTATAAACTTCACTCGAAATCAGATAAACAAGTAAATCACTCCTTGAACTAATCTGTTTAACTCCACCCGATTGATAAATACTAACAGAAAGCATGTCATAAACCTTTTTTTTTTCAAATATCATAACCCACAATACTCTTTTTAAAAACAAAACCATCCCAAGGAAAAAAATGTTTCTACGAAAAACAACAAAAAAGAGGTTTAATTCTCTCACTAGAAATTGAGCAATTTTAAAAAGGAAATAAAAAAAAATTAATCACTACATACAACAATAAATACCCTGAGAAATCCCAAAAAGAAAAGAAAAAGCCTGAACAAAACCCCAACCCAAACATAGAAGCCCAATAAAAACACACAACAGCCCCAAAAATGTTTCAACACAAATAATATCAAACCCGAAAAAAAAACGTATTAAAATGATTTTATTAAAACAGACCGAACAATGTTAACCCAAACTCGTTGCGAATGAGTTTACTCTAACCTTTGAGGCAGTGTTTTTTCGGTCATTCTCTTTGTTGATCACCTCTGTGGATAGACTTCTCAATAATAAAATCAACAGTGAGGGCCACATCATTTGAGTGCATGTCTATCTATCAAATATATATTCATGTCAAATATTACATAATATGTAAATAACACATTTTTATATATATTTAATTTAAAATTTATATTTTTCTTATTCTAATATAGAAAAATACAATATAAACAGTTATAAAAAAGAAAATAATATATAACTTTTTGAGTTTATAAGAAAATAAATATAAGTGAAATATATATAAATAATATTTTGAATAATATATTTTTATTTTTATTTATAAATATATTATGTCTGTGTCTTATAATTTTTTAATTTTATTGTGTTCCTTGTATCTATGTCATGTTATGTCATGTCCCATATTCGTGTTATTCTGTGCTGTGCCTGTGCTTTATAGTTATGAACTCCTATTCAAATGCGAACTCAACTTAAAAGACTAGCTTATTGGGTGAGCTCTTTACATAAGATTAATTGAAAATTATAACACATAACCCAATAATATATTATCATTGAAAATTATAATAATCAAAGAACTAGCAGGATTTGTAATCATAATATCAGTGAGAATCTTTAAAATAAATTATAAATGAAGTTATTAATTTTTTAGACTCGCATTTTACTTATATATTTGTTTTCTTAATCGTTTTGTTTATGCAAACTTGCAGAGAGAAACTCTTCGATCTTAATCATTTTCCCAAAATGAATACCCGTAAAAGATAACTGTAATAATCCAATCACAGAATGCAGGAAAATATTTTTAATGTAAAATGATTTTATTTGACTCGTTAAGGGGCATTTGCTTGGGACCTTTTAAACTCAGAATCACTTTTTTCATCCAAAAATTGATTATTTATACTTCTATTTTTTCTTTTAGAAGAACAAACAAACATGAAAAAAATATAGAAGAATCTTTTTAAAAAAAATTAAAAAGAAGTACTTTTTCTTCTTTCTAGAAGCTTATCCAAACAAGCTCAATAATTAATGTAATTTACTTATTAGTAAAATAAATTGATATTAATAAAAATAAAAAGTTTTAAACAAGTTTGAATACATAATATTTTAATATTATATATAATTAAATAAAAATAACCATAAAATTTAATTTTAATATGTGATCCATATATAAAATATTTTACGTGATTAATTGATTATACTTTATAAATTTAATTTTGATGCATGGACAATATAAAGCATTTTAACAATGTCATTCAATTAATGGGTCTTTTTTTTCAGCTTTTTCCAACTCAAAATCACTTTTTTCACTAAAAAAAAATACTTTTCATACATTTGAATAATTTTTAAAAAATAATTAGAATATAAAAAAAATTAGTTTTCAACTTTTTTATAGAAGCTAAAAAAAGTAGCTTTTGAAAAAAAAAATAGTTTTTAGTTTTTTTTAATTAAATATAAAATTTAAATTTTATAATCACTTTTTTAAAAATATAAAACAAATACATCCAAAATCTTATATTTATGTAACATTTTGAGTAGTAGATATAAGACTCAACTATATTCACTGACATAATTGGATTATAGTGTAAAATATTTTTACATTCTTAATATATCAAACCTTAATATATTTTATTCTCCATGTTTCAGGTATGTCAAATATTTATGAAAATTTCTGGTGTAATTTGTTAGAGGAAAAATAATCTTAAACTAGGTCAATTACTGTCGAAATAATTAGGTGTTTATTTCGATAATTTCATTATATGGATGGTTCTGAAACATATCATAACATGACAAATTTTCTTGGTAGTGTCCAATCAATATATATTTAGTCAGAATTTTTAAATATTAGAACTTAAATTTTTTTTTATATTCCCAAGATTATCATTTAACGGATTACATAATCTTTCATTTAAGGCTAAGACTGCGAGGAGGTTAGAAATTGGAATTTAGTGAAAGGATGAATTAAGAATTTTATTAAGCTTGTGTATTTGTCAAATGATCATTGAGAATAAACTAGAAATAAAAAAATTGCAAGTTCTAATATTTACAAAATTCTGACTAAATGTTGACTAGACATTTACCTACATTAAAAAGATCAATAAAAATTTGTCAAGTTATGACACATTTTGGTACCATCCATTTCATGGAAATACCAAAGAAAACAACTATGCCAATAATTAGGGGTGTTCAAGTGTGATTTGGATCATTTTTTAATGAAATTATTAATCTGATCCAAAAAATATATTTTATCATGGTTTGGATTACATCAGTTTGATTTTAATTTTGAATTCAATCCAATCCAATTTTTATCGATTTGGATAGCATCGGTTTGTAATTTTTGACAAAATAAAATTTTTACTTTAAAATATCATAAAGTATGAATAACTTAAGTTAATAAAATAAATAAATAAAAATAAAAAAACAGCTCATTTAACATTTAAAAATGCATAAAATTAATTTTATTTGGGGATGAAATTATAAAATTGTGTCATGTAACAAAAATTATGTAATGTACTAAAATGTTATTTAGTAAAGATATAAAATTAACAAACAAAATATATTATATAATATTATGCGATTTGGATTGGATTAGATCGATTTTGAAAATTAGATTCAAATCTAATCTAATTTAAGCATATTGTAAAAAATAAGGTCTAATCCAATCCAAATTTTTGCAATTTTGATTAGCTTTCGATTTGAATATATTAGATTGGCTTAGAAGTTTATAATGGGTTGGATTGGACTTTAACACCCCTACCAACCATAAAAGTAGTTAGACCTTAACCACAATGAATGGTGATGATGTTTTGCGGTGGAGGAATAAGGAGGAAAGAGCTTCTCACAACTCAGTCAACAATTCAGGCATGTGCCGAATAACCAATAACTCCACAGGCAAACGACTGAATTTTCTTGTATCCTTATGGTGGAAGACAAATTCTTCCTTCACATTCAAATGATACCATAAAATTAAGAATAATATTATTTGAACTTACAATGTACACTCTCTTCTATCCTTGAATGAAATGTGAAATAAAAATTAGTAGGTTTATACCTCATTTAATGATAAATAGAACTATATCAACATATGTTCATCAAATTATGAATATAAATAATTTTTTAAACGCAATCCTGAAAGATGCAAAATAAGTAGGCCCAACAAATGGACATAAGTGATGTGTAAAGGAAAAATATCAAATGGAGGATCAATTCTCTAAACTTCTTCCTTCTCTTACCTTTCCCTCCTCTCTAATGTCTTCCCTTCCCTTTTCCTCTAAACTCCCAAACAAAAATGATTTCCTCCCACATGAGAAAAGAAACTTGGTGCGAACCTCTCGCAAAACATACACTAATCACCATGTGCTGCTATTCGTTCAATGCCAACCGATCAACAAATCTGACAGCTAATCCTTCCAAGAGCCAACACATATTCCACGTCAAAGCATCATGTCACCCCAGAATCAACACTCTAGCTAACAACGCACAAAATATCGCCAGTACTATTACTCATGATTCAGCCGCCATTCCAATCCACCATCTTTGGAAGTGATCAACCCATGTATTTTTAGACGACAACCAAATCAAAAATATATTGGAGTCAACTCTATATTGATTGGTCACTTGATAAAAGTTAGCACACTTTTTAGAAATAGGGTTTTTCTAAGTTAAACATATAAAAACAAGTAAATTTTAAAATTGTTAAGCGGGTCAATCTTATAGAAGAATAAGGAGGTTTAATTCATAAAGTCACTTTATTTGTGTGTTTGAATTTCTGTTTGAAATTCTAATTTTTTTTCAAGTTCAAAAAGAAAGAAATTCTGATTTTTTTTATCGGTTTGAAATTCTAAAGTTATGACTTGGATTAAAGTTTTTAAAAAATATAATTTAGAAATTTTCAAAAAAAAAAAATATATTGAGTACAATAATTTCTTCAAATATTTTAGAGAAATGTTCTGTTCTTATATAGATATAGATGTTAAAACATTTTAGGACAATTAATCAAAAGAAATAAAAAAAAGTTCTACAAATTTGAAGAATAGTGTTGCGATATGTTTTAGATATAATTGATTGTATATTGATTCGTGGAAGATTATGCATAACATTAGGATCATGATTTATTTGATTTGATTTATTGTATTTATTACTATTGGCCTATAAATATGCACCACCTTTTTGGGCAAAGTAACATATCACATGATACAATCTATTCAACCAATTTCTATGGTCTTTATTTTCTAGTTCTTGGTTTCTAATATAGTATCCAAAGCTTAGGTTCTTGGTTATGTTCCTTTGGCGAGTTTTATCTTTTCCCTTAGAATTTTTCTTCTCGTGCGTTATCCTTAGGTCAACACTTTGCTACCACCTTTGTTTGACCGTCCCTTCAGCTTAGCTTTTGACATCACCAGGACCAGATGTTCGCCTCTGATGATGATCACAACCATCTCAGTTTTGTCGCAATCCAAGCCTTCATGCGCCCTCACATGCCTTACCCAGATCTATGTGTAGTGTGTTCCAAACCCGCACCCAACCTGCTTATGACCCACATTTGACCTATTTTCCCGCATGCTTGCTTGCATGGCTAATTGTCTAACATGGATGTCGTGCACCCTGAAGTGCTGACGTGTAGTGATGTGGTGCTAACATGGCATTGGAGATGTGGCACCCCAGGATATCCTTTTCCTTGGTTTTCGGTAAGATCTTTCGATTTTTGAGATCCATTTTTGCTAATTATTTTTCTCCGAAAGTGCATCTTTTTTATATTGTGATGGATACTGTTACTCCCAAAGTTTGTTATTATTGCAAATTGCCAGGACACTTGATTACATATTGCCCTACTCATCCACCAAAGTCTAATCAAACGGGTTTAGCCCTATTCTAGGCCTGTGACTACTACATCTATTGCTGCCAATGATGCCCGACTATAATACCCTGAAGTTCTTCCTTAGACAACTTCTTCAAATCCTTTCCCTTTCTAATAATACTCGTCCGCTTTATCCTCCACCCTAGGTAACACCAAATGGTATTATGATTCTACCTACCCTAACCACATGACCTATATGTCCACAACATTCTCTTCCATGTCTCCCAATGATTCTATATCCTATATACACTGCCAAGAGATCTCTTATGCATGTAAGCACTCATCTAACCTCACCATACCTGACACATACCATATTCCCAAATTAAATTTCAACCTTATCTCTAGGTCAGTTATGTGATCTTGGTTATGACATTAATTTCTCTTCTTCTAGTTGTCATGTGCAGGATCCATAAATGGGACAGACCATGGAAACTGGAAGGAAGGTTGTGAGAATGTTTGAGCTTCCTGAACTTCATATTCCTTCTCCACATCCTCTATTCAGCTCTGCATTAGTGTCTCACTCATAGCTCATTAGGGAAAATGTGTCCCCTCATCATCTCTAAGGGGACCTTGGAATTTGTCAATAGTGAGTCATTTCATGGTGTTTCTTGCAAAACTGCTAAACAACCAACCTTGTCCTTTCCCAAAAGTGCTTTTATCTCTGATTCTCTCTTTGATCTTATGCATTCTGATGTTTGGGAGATGATTTCAACTCCCACAATGGGTGGATCATGGTATTTTGTCATTTTCATTTATGATTATTCTCATTTTACTTGGATATATTTAATGAAAAATCATCATGAGTTACCTCAAATTTATATTGACTTTGCCAAAATGATCAAAACATAATTTTCTAAGGCAATTAAAGTTTTTCATCGTGCTAATGCCATGGAATACCATGATTCAAATCTTCTGACTTTTCTTCCTGAGTAGGGAACCTTTTTCAAGTTCTCTTGCCTGATACCTCTAAACAAAATGGTCGTGCTTGGGCATAAACATCGTCATATCCTTGACTCTGTCCATGCTATGCCTATCTCTTCCTCTTGCTCTAAGCATGCTTAGAGTGAAGCTGCCCTAACTACTATCTACATCATTAATCATCTTCTGTCCTCTGTCCTCGATAATATTTCCCTTTTTGAGTGTCTTTATCATACTCCTCCAAACTATAGTTCTCTCAAGGTTTTTGGTTATGCTTGTTTTATGCTATTTTAACCCGATGGATATACTAAGCTAGAGCCCCGCATCCGTCTATGTTGCTTTCTTGGGTATAGGATAGAGCACAAAAGCTACCATTGTCAGGATCTTATCTCTTAATGCATTCATGTCTCACGTCATGTCATCTTCTGGAACATCACAAGTTTTCTCTCTTCTTTCTTCAAGTCCATTCCTTCCACCTCAAGTCCTTTCTTTTGACGCCAATGTTGATGTTTTTACTAGTGATATTAATGTAGGTTCCTCTAGTGAGCTCACAGTTCCTTCTAATACTTTAATAGTTCCTGATGATCCAGTTCCATATGTAGATCTTGTACCCACTACCCTCCTCCTCCTAAGTGTCTAGTCAGGATAACACAACTTCCTAATTATCTTCGTGATTACCATTTTTTTTACTATGCTTCACTTACACATGAACCACAATCCTATAAGAGCCTCATAGACCCCATTGGTAGCATGCTATGTAGGAAGAGTTACAAGCATTAGAGAAGACTCACACTTAGGACTTAGTTGATCCTCCTTCTAATAAGATGCTTATGGGATACAAGGGGGCATACAAGATCAAGACTCATTTTGATGGGTCTATTGAGCAATATAAGGCTTGTTTGGTTGCTAAGGGTTTCACTAAGGAGCATGGTATTGATTATGAAGAAATCTTTGCTCTTATTGCTCATGTCACATCTATTCGAGCTCTCTTTGCTCCTAGCCACTCAAAAGTAGTCTCTTAGTCAGATGGATGTGAATAATGCCTTTCTCAATGGTGATTTGATGAAGAAGTCTATAACACTTCCTGGCTACACCTATCCACCGAACAAAGTTTGTCTTCTTCATACAACTTTGTATATGGCCTTAAGCAAGCTTCCTGTGCATGGTTTGAGAAGTTTAGCTCCACTATTCATCAACTTTGTTTCTCATCCTCTCATGACTCTAATCTCTTTATTTGTCAAATTGATTATGGCACCATGTTATTGTTAGTTTATTTGATGATATGATCATTACTGGCAATGACAACTCCAGGACCACAAATAGGGGTGAAGAAGTAGGCCACTCATCAAGGGCCTTTGGCTTAGCCTACATTTAGCCTACCTTGACCTAGCCTATTCAGGAAATAAGTTAGGCTTAGGCTTTTCAAAAAGCCTTTTTAGCTAAATAGGTTAGGCTCCAAGTAATAAAAATAGTCTATTAGACCTAAGGCTAGCCTACTTATATTATTATTATTTAAAAATATAATGACAATAGAAACATTTTAATCTATTTAAAAATATACTTTTAAATTGAATTAATAAGCTTTTAGTCAATTTAAAAATAATTTTTTTGATATATTTAGAGGTTCTTTGACTTATTTAAGAGTGAAATATTTTTTTATAAAAAATATTGGGTGAATTACACTGACCACTCCTAAGGTTGAGTGAAATTCACCCCATCTTCTCTATTTGTAAAATTTGTTTAAGAGGTCCTTAAGTTTGTGAAATCATTACATTGACATCTCCTCAGTTTGTAAAATCATTACACTTGACTCCCTCTATCGTATAATGAACAATGCATCTAGAGAGGCCAGTGTTACCTAAACAAATAGAAGGAAGCTAGGGTGAATTTCACTAAACCTTAGGGGATATAAGTGTAATTTGTCTAAAAATTTTACAACCCACATAAGCCTTTAAATAAGCTTTAGGCCAGGCCAAATTTTTAAGAAGGTCTAGCTAAGACCATGAAAAAAGACCTATATTAGGTAATAGGCCCAGGCTTAGGTTTTGGCAATAAGACCGGGCCTATTTAAGTCAAAGCCTAGCCTAATCTAGCCTACGTATACCCTAAATCACAAATCTTAACGCTATCCTAAGCAGCTAATTTGAGATGATGAATGGTCTTGTCCCTTCAATTATTTCTTAGGTCTTGAAGTTCTCTCCTCTTCTGATGATGGCCTCTATTTATCTCAGGCCAAGTTTGCTTCTAATCTTATCTCCAAAGCTAGTCTCATAGATAGCCGCATGAAATCCACACCTCTTGGCTTAATGTGCCCTTCACTCCTATGGATGGAACGTCTTGGATCCTACTCTTTCCAGGATTAGTTGGGAGCTTGATCTATCTAATAGTTACGTGGCCTAATATTTCCTATGTTGTTCACTTGGTTAATCAATTTATGTCTGCTCGCATTCTACTCATTATGCTGCTATTCTTCACATCCTTCATTAGGTCAAGGGAACATTATTCCATGGACTTCACTTCTCTACTCATTCTCCCTTGGTTCTTTGAGCTTACTTTGATGCTGATTAAGGTGGAGATCCACGACCGTCCCTTTGCCACTAGCTACTATCTTTCTTGGAGACTCTCTTATCTCCAAGTCCAACAAAAACAAATTTTGGTTGCTCGCTCTAGTATTGAAGTCGAGTATCAAGCTTCTTCTGACATTGCTTATGAGGTTCTTTGGATTCATTGGCTCCTTGATGATTTGGGTCTCACTCATGTGCTCCCTACTAATATTCACTGTGACAATTGGAGTATTATTTAGATCACACATAATGATGTCTTTTATATGCACACTAAACACATTGAGATTGATTGTCACTTTATTAGCAAACACATTACTTATGGTTCTCTTTGGCTCATCGATCTCCATTGGAACCCTTGACCAACTTGCTTACCTTCACCAAAGCTCATCATCCCAGTTGCTTTTGTGCTCTACTTTCCAAACTCAAGTTGGTTTCCTCACCACCCACTTGATCGAGTTTGCACTACAAGATTTTTGCGAAAACACAGACGGAATTACAACAGATTTTATAAGCTTTACAGTAGATTTAGATGGAAACATGTTGTATGTTATTATAAATGGATTTATAGCAGATTCGTCCTTTCATTTACAGGATTTTTCGTCTGGAATTGGTTGAAAAAAACTTCTAAAAATAGCCCATTACAGACGGATTTTCCCGTTTTCCCATTTGTAACAATATAGATGGGAAAATCAATCTATTATAAAGAAAAAAAATTTACCTCCATCGCCATCGCCATTGCCACCACCGCCGCCATGAACCATCGATTTTTTCCAACAACCCCTTTCCCAATGCCACCCCAAACAAACCCAAATCTTTCCAAACCGATAGCCACATCCACCATGTGCTTCGCCACACCACTGTGTCCTCCACCACATCACCTTAAAGGAAACAAAGCACCAATATTCCTACACATTAAAAATTGAGAACTCAATGAAACTCATAACAAAAAAGGCAGAAAATGAAAAAAAACTAAACTAATTAAAAGCTATAGAACATTACCATGAACACAATGACACAAACCATTTACAAAATGGAGGCTATGGTGATCGCGTGGCTCAAAAAAGGGTGTGGGGGCAATCACCAATTGCTAACAGAGAGAGAAGGAAGAGAAATAAGTGAAAATGAGAAATGGGGAAAAAGGTGGCACCACGTTTATAGCCTCAATTCTACATTACCAAAATTCGTCCTTAATTCCTTTAATGAAACGCATCGTTTCATTAAAAGAATTATAGATGGAAAAATCCATCTGTAAAGCCTTCAATGAAACACATCGTTTCATTAAGGCATTACACAGATTTTTCCATCTATAATGTATGCATTAAATATGTGTCTTTTTAATGTCTAACGTTATAGATGAATTTTTTTTGTCTATAATCTTGAATTTTAAATTACAGACACATTTACAGATAGGAAAATCCATCTGAATGAGCGTGCTAAATACATGCCTTAAATTTGAAATTATAACGGATTTTCCTGTCTAATGCCCACATTAAATAAGTACCTTTTTAATCTTTGATGTTACAAATGAATTTATAGACAGGATATTGCTGTAATGCATACATTAAATACACGCCTTAAATTTCAAGACTGATTTTTTCTTGTAATATATTGGATTTATTTTAAATCAATAATTTAAATAAAAATCCATTTGTATATTTTGTAAAAAATGAAAAATAATTATTTCGTTATCTGTGTAATTTTCATCTAAAGGTTTGTGTCAACAATTACAAACGGATTTATAGATTTTGCCAAAAAATAAGTTTTTTTCCACGTTTTTGTTTACTCGTCTATAAATCTTGTATATCAAAGCGAAAATAATCCATCTTAAAATCCATCTGTATTCTGCTAGTTTCTAGTAGTGTTGACAAGGGATGTTACAATATGTTTCGGTATGATTGGTTATATATTGATTTGTCTTAGATTAGGTATAACATTAGGATTATGATTGATTTAATTTGATTTATTGTATTTCTTATACTCTTGGCCAATAAATAGGCACCTCCTTTCTCTACAGAGTAACGTATTAGATAATACAATCTATCCAGCCAATTTTGGTGTTCTTTATTTTCTAGTTCTTGATTTCTAACAAATAGAAAAATAACACTTAAGAAGTATTTTTTTTTATTACTTAAAATATAATCTTATAATAGTTATATTTTACAAAAGATAATTGAAAGATTAATACAATATATTTCTTTTGTGTTTTTTTTATAAGTAATACGATATATTTCTTATTTTTTAGAAGATTAAATTATGAATTAAAAATTTTATTCTGTTAGTGATTTTTAAAATTATAAAACTGATATCTAGTGACAGGACTTTACCTCAACAAATTTTCATGAGAAAGAAAATTTCCGCCAAAATAAAAATCGATTCTAATAGTTTAAAATTATAAATAAGTGAAAATATAAAATAATTAATAACGTGAAGTGCAACTAGAAAAGGATTAAAAAACTCAATCTACCTTTAATGAAAAATTAGTGCAGATGAAGGTAACATATAAAATTAAAATCATAGGTAATTAAAAGAGTGTAAATAGATCACTAATAAGAGTATATCTGTATATCAATATTTTGAGTATAACAAACTAACACTAGTTTTAATGATCGAAAATGCTGCGTTAGCTGTTATTATATATCTTAATGTATCCAATCATCATCTTCAAATTCTGATAAATAATTTTTGTTGTATAATGTATATCACACAACCAACTAACTCCACGAATTCAGCAACATGATTAACTGGAATAAGAAAATGGTAAGTTTTTCATTTGAGAAATGTTTAGTGTACAACATTTTTTTACAATAATTTTTTATCTTTAGTATATTATGTATAGAGACATATGGAGACAAAATAAGAATGAGGTCCATGTACCTCTATACAGGAGAAGTGTAAAATTATTGCAAAGAAATATTGTAATATTTCTCTTTTCATTTTGTTTTCCTTCACCCGTTGATTGGTTTACTTGACGAGTGTGATTATATGTATACTAAGAAAGTTAGTTGACACCGTACGTCTTAATAAACAAATTGTAAAATAAATGGACATTGAAAAAGCTGAAAAAGGATGTTCATATGTGAAAGAGAGGTGGGTAAATGAAGAATGGAAGTGGGTTAGATGTCATCTAATTATAGTAATTAAGCATAGAAAGTTAGTTATAGCTTCCTCTACCCTTTGGGTATATTTGAGGAGCGCAGGAAGAAAACTTTTCCGCATTGCTACTCACAGCACTTGACTTTAGAGAAAAGCTTCTTCTTCTTCTTCTCTTCTTCGTTTTCTTCGTCTTCATACTCTCTTGGTTTCCCACAACCATGAAACTTCTCTTTTTCCGCTAGCATGGGCGTTTGTCCTTCTAATTACTTCCTTGGCTTCTGCCGCTACAGTGGAATACACTTTTAATGTAATTGGAAACCCCATTTTATGTCCCTACCCTTCACTCAAGTGCTTTTTTGTTTTATCTAATCCTTGTGTTACGCATTTTTGAAAAATATATATGCCTTTCGTGATAAGTATGTTTAATACTGTTTTACTTATTTGATTATACTTCCTAAAACAATTTAACTAGAAAATACTATAAATTTAGAATTTTTTCAAAAAACAAGTGCCTGAATAACGTAAGATGAATAATAAAATTTAGATAAATAAATGAGTTCTATCACTATATTAAATCTAACTATCATCATGTATTCCGTACAAAATTCTAGTTATTTTATTCTGATTGTATAGCATTATTAAGTCTTCTTTTCGAACTTCTACGGATTCTACATGATATACATAATTGGACAGCATTTTTCTAATGGCATAATTAGATATGTATGTTTATTTTCTTCACACTATTATATCAAAATTTCATGTTTTTGCAGATTCAAAATACTATTATGCAACGGTTGTGCCATGAGCAAACCATAGTTGCTGTTAATGGAAGTCTCCCTGGACCAACCATAGACGTCCGGGAAGGTGACTCTGTGATAGTTCACGTACTCAACCAATCACCCTACAATATCACTATTCATTGGTAAACACTAGTACTCTCTTTATACGTATGCAAATTTGATGAAAATTTTTGTCAACAGCTGCTTCATGTCAATTTTGTAAGGCCATTACCTCTTTGTTATGCATTTTAAAATGCATGAATATGATGATTCACCCAATAAATTAAATCAACCACTTGTTGAACATGAAATTATTTCTAGCTTGAAACATACAGCCTTTGATTGTTAGGTGGCTTGCAGTCAACAATTGAAGGAAACGGAAAAAATAAAAGAAGTTACTGTGTATATGTAGAGTAACTTTACATGTGATGCACAGCTATACCATCGAAATCACGAGAAGTTACTATGAATGTGCAGAGTAACTCTCCTCTATAAAAAGAGCGAGGCTGCAACCGTTTGTATTATCCCAAGCTGAAGCGTTCAGCTTTAAGAAGAAGCGAGTAAGCTTCTGTAGTGAGAGAAATAGAGAGTGTATGTAAAAAAATTTCAAAAATATAGTGTGAGTATAAACTAGGGGTTTTGAGTATATTATTTATATCTCTATAATATTACAAATTATAGTAGAAGAGAGTCTCACTAGGGATACATTATATTATAATTACTCTTTAAATATAATAGAATAATTTATGGAGTTTGGCCGTGATTTTTTCAAAATTACAAGAGGGTTTTCATATTAAAATATTGGTGTGCAATTCTCTTGATCTATTTTGTTGGAGTGGATAGTAACAAAACTATTCATAAATAATGAAAAGGTATAGTATTATTTATAATAGTGACGTGGGTTCATTCAGCAATACTAACCTTGTTTCACTATGGAATACTATTCACATGAATAGTAAGATGGATCCCACTGCATATTACTATTCACCGTGCTAGTTTATCCATTACTCTCAAATTTATGTGCGTTTCCGCTCACATCCATAAAATATTTATTATACTGGGGTGTACTCAACTCTAACCCACCCACCCCCAAAAGCCCCGCGACACTGATAACAGGAGTAGTATAATGTTTATTTCATTTAATAAATGACTCACTTTGAGCTACATATGCAGGCATGGATTGTTTCAGCTTTTTAATGCTTGGGCAGATGGCACTGAATATATAACTCAATGTCCAATTCTTTCTGGACATAGTTATACCTATAAATTCAACGTCACAGGACAAGAGGGAACAGTATGGTGGCACGCTCATGCATTTGACTTAAGAGCCACAGTTTATGGTGCTTTCATCATTCGTCCTCGACTGGGCCGATCTTATCCATTTACTCAACCTTACAGTGAAGTTCCAATAATATTAGGTATATATAAATTAATACTTTATGCGAAATGCTTAATTGTACGAAAATTTTTTTTGTCACTTTTACAGGAACAACGTTATTTTTGTCAATTCTTTTACAGCTTAATATAATTTTGCGAAGGAGACTTGTCTGTTCAAGACCCTCTAATCCTAGGGGTGCGCTGATATTTGATGTGTCATGAAACCTCTTGTCTAAAAGTTTAATTTGTTGGATTACGATGTATTAACGGTTTTATATTTAATAATCCTTTAATGAATGTCTCTTTTGGTTTTGAAGTATGGACAATACACTAGCCCACCCACCTTGTGCTAATACTATATTATAAAACCACTTATCCTAAAAGTTTAACTGTTAGGTTATGACATATTAATGATTTTATATTTAACATAATGAGAACTAATTTGTTAAGGAAAACAGTATGGACATGGGCTGTGTGAGAATGGCCTGCCTCTGTTGTGATGAAATCACGCTTGCCTTATCTTTTTTTTTTTTTTGGTTGAATAAAGGTATTAAAATTAGATATTCTTCTTCGAAAATTGGGGGAAAGGGAAAGGTGGGATCAATATGAGATCTCTCATTTAAGGAGTGTAGGAGACAACTACAACTACTAGGCCATTGGCTCAAGCACCATGCAGGCCTTATCTTGCGGTTCTGTTTTCTGTTTTTCTTTTGTTGTTTCCATTCTATTTTGTTGCTGTTCGGTTCTGATTTTGGGGTCTTTATGCTTTTTGTTCTTCTTGATGTACGCTTTACTTCTCATTATAAGAGTTTAGCTCATTATAATTAATTATGGGAAGAAAAAAATCCATTTGAAAACATCACTTATACGACATTAGTAAGTGTGATGCATTTACAGGACCATATCGTAAATTTTTCCTTTGCAGTGCAAGTTATGTTTTTGTTAATTTTTTTATTTATTTCAAACGCAGGTGACTGGTTTAACGGTAATGTCGTGGATATTGAGATCGAGGCACTCCACGAGGGCCATGGTTCCAACCTATCCGATGCTTTCACCATCAATGGCTTGCCTGGAGATCTCTACAATTGTTCCCAAAACCGTATTTTAATTTACCTCCATGAATTAATGCTAGTGCATAAAACCATAGTTATATTTTGTTGAAGATATAATAAAAATCATTCGCCGCGTGCTGCTTAAATTTTAGAAGAATTAATTCATGACACAATCACCCATTTTTCAAATATGAGTAAGTAAATTCACAATTAATATATATGAAAAATACGTACTCAGGCTTGTGTCAATCCTGAAAATAACATAACATCAAGCATAATTATTAAGAGAATTTTTAAATAGTCTCAAAATAAACAAAAATTTTATTTTATACTGTTTACTATTTGACATATGAAGAGTATCTAAAGTTTTTGATTTAGTTTTAATTTTCAATTTTCAATTTTTAAAGTTTTGTGAAGGAAAATACTAAAAAGTGAAAATAAAAAACTAAAACTGAAATTTATAGTTTTTAGTATTTTTAGTATTTTCTTCATAAAATTTGAAAAATGAAAAGTAAAAGCTAAAACTTAAAGGTCCTAAAAATTTTTCTCATTTGGTTGGGGGTTAAAGATGTGAGGAAAATTTTCCTTCAATTTTATCCCAACCAAACACATCTTAAATGTTAAATGTTGAAATATATATATATATAAAGCTTTTCTCTTGTTCTAAGAGTGTTTTAAGGATTTCTCATTCATCCATTCAATACTTTCAATCATGCTCTATAACTCTGTATGATTTTTTTTCTTGTTGCATCATAATTCAGAGACATTCAAGATCAACGTGACACAAGGGAAGACCTACTTGCTACGAATGGTCAACGCTGCACTCGATGACCATCTATTCTTCAAGTTAGCAAATCACACCTTCACAGTTGTGGCCGTCGATGCTTCATACACCGTGCCATATTTCACCGATATCATCGTCCTTGCCCCTGGCCAAAGTGCTGATGTCCTCCTCACGGCTAACCAATCCGTGGGTTCCTACTACATGGCTGCCTCTCCTTACAACGTTGGCATACCAAGCTTCGATAACACGACAACTCGCGGCATTGTCGTTTACGAGAATGCGACAACAACATCACAACCCCCCGTGATGCCAAAGTTACCCGCCTTTGACGACACATCAGTGGCTTTCACATTCTATAGCAACATCACAAGCCTAGTGGGGGCCCCACATTGGAGCCCTGTCCCACTTAATGTGGATGAGCGCATGTTCATCACCGTTGGGTTGGGCCTAGTGCATTGCCCTGTGAATGAGACGTGTTCGGGCCCAGATGGAAATAAATTCGCCGCGAGCATGAGCAATGAGTCCTTTGCTATCCCACAAGGGAGAGGGTTCTCTATGCTGGAAGCATTCTATTACAACTTGAGTGGTGTGTTCACGGCTGATTTCCCTGACCACCCTCCAACCATGTTTGACTTCACGAATGAAAGCATTTCTTATGATCTTTGGGCTGCGTACACTCACAAATCAACCAAGGCCAAGAGACTCAAGTTCAATTCGACGGTGGAGATCGTGTACCAAGATACAGCAATCGTTAGTGAGATAAACCATCCCATGCACGTTCATGGTTATAGTTTCTATGTTTTGGCTCAAGGGTTTGGGAACTGATCGTAGCATTGATGAAGCCAAGTATAATTTGATTAATCCGCAAGTCCGCAACACAATTGCTGTGCCTGCTGGAGGATGGGCTGTGATCAGATTCCAAGCAAATAATCCAGGTATATTGTCCGTTACATTTTTTACGTTTTTGGTATGCATGTTGTCCGTTTCTTTACTTTATTCTTTGGTCATGTTTCTTTAATAATTTTTGTCCAATGTAAATTGTTTCTAGGGCTGGTCCTCAGGTTTTGGGCTATATTATTTTTAAGCTGGGCCTAACTTCATTCACTTTGTGAGTTTAGCCTGATTCATTGGTTGACCCAAAAAGAAAAAAAGTAAAAAGAGCATTTTGATCCCCTAAATTTTCAGTCAGTTGCAAATAGTGACCCTAAACTTTTAAACATTTCAATTAAGTGTTTAAACTATATCAATCCTCAAAATTAGTCATTTTATATAATTTAGAAGTGTATTAGACAGTTATGTGGCAAAACATTGATTTGGGACCAAATTGAAACATAATTGAGAAAATTGAGAAAAATAAAAGGTAAGGGATAAATCAAAAAATAAAGTAAATTAAGAGACCGAAAAAGCTATTTTACCTTTTTTAATTAAATAATAATGATAAGATAATTAAAAAAAGTGTTTATAACTGTAGGGATTTTTACACGTGCCGCTATTAGAAAACTCACATAAATAAATTATATAGAAGAACCAATTATGACAAATGTTATAGTTTAAGGATTTAATTAGAAGGTTTAAAACTTGAGAATGACTATTTGCACCTGACTAAAAAATTAAGGGATTCAAATGAGGGAAAATTATTTTAATATAGAGGTTAAGTGAAATAATAACAATAATATGAAATTTGGAAGAAAATTATATCCACTATAGAATTACAAATCTCGCATAATATGAGCTTTGGACAAAAAAAATTGGCAACGAGTTTTTGTTTTTATATTATTTTACTATTTTATCACTATTTTAATCTTTCTTTTAAAAATCTTGTATTGTGCGAGTTTTTATCTTTGAAAATTAAAAATTATTTTTTAAAATTCTCACACTATGCGAGATTTGTAATGTGCCACACTCATGTAATTATGTTTTCAATTTCATATTATTATATAACAACAACCCAAGTTCCATATTAGAAAAAATTGACCCTTCAAATGATCTTTTCCCAGGGAAAAAAAAAAACACTATCCATACTTGTCAAATTATCCCAAAAGAAAAATACTGATTCATTGAATTTTGTCAATTGGGCAGGCCAGCCCACCAACCTATCCACACTTTCTTTTTATTTTTATTTTTTTAAAAAAATGGAAATAATGAAAGTTGGAATATTTACGTAAAATAGTTTTGGGCCTGTGAAAAATGTAAGTTTGGGAACTGAACCAATAACTAATTGAATATAAATTTTTCAAATAAAAATTTATAGTTTGTTGCTGTCTTTATTAGAAAAATATATATTTTTCTGGACAGATTGGCTCGAGTTCGAACTGGACTAAATCAAGCCAGTGGGGTTGGGTCAAAATAAATTGAAATATATAAATTTATCTAATTATATATATATATATATATATATATATATATATATATATATACCACATATAATCAAATTATTCGAGTCTACACACAAGTTTTAGCTTACTTTAGGTAGTGAATATATATAATGAAATTAGCGCAAGTTTTCTTAAACGACTTCTTGAAAAAAGTTTGTGTAACATTAGTTTTATAATTAACTAATAACCTTGGAATATTGGCATACCACAGTATTTTTAACTTGCCTTTATCCACCTTTTTTTTTTTTTTTTCAATTTCTATGCATTTTGCAGGGATTTGGTATGTGCATTGCCATGTGGATGATCACGTGGAATGGGGACTAGACATGGCTTTTGAGGTTGAGAATGGACCAACTCCTTCTACTTCACTCCCTCCTCCACCAGTTGATCTACCTAGATGTGAGCTAGGTGCCAAATTTTACAAGTGCATGCTTGAAACCAACAACACTGCATGTTTTCTCTAAAAATTTGCGGCTAACTAATTTTATGTATCTCTATTTTTGGGTCTCATTTGAACTTAATATCTTACTATTTTGTTGTGTTGTCCATCCATTTTGTTTGAGTCGATACTTTACGCCTATAATATATAGCAAGTAAAACCTTTTTTGGGTTTTTTTTTAATTTTCATGGATGATTAAAACTTATTATTTAGTTCATATGTTTTTAATATTAAGTTTTTAGCTTTGATGTCCTTCTCATTTTTAATGGTTATGATAGAATTTTTATTTTTTTATATTTTAATTTAGGTTAGTGAAATGCTTCTTAACTATAAATAACTATAAAGATACCATTATCCTTGAATTTTATAAATGTTAAAGAAACCCCATAAATTGGATTAAAAAATGTTGTATTATTTGTAGGTGGCCGCTATAGTATACTTGAAATTGAAAGGGTATAGAAACCCTTCCTAGCCGGCACCACTCAAATTAAAACATGTCTTTTAATGACACATCATCAAACAAACACTCAAGCATTTATTCAAACCTGATATTCATCTCTCTTTACAGTTTGACCCCAAATATTAATTAAATTTACTTTTTCAATCCTTCATCTCAATACACACCCATTACTTTCCTGTCATAGAAGACACGTGTTGGAGCTCAAAGACAAACCCATGGACAACTATTCCAGTATTCCATATATTTGTTTCCTTTTGATTTATATATCTCCTCAAATAAATTTGCATAAATAAATTATGAAATAATTTGACAAGCATAAATCTGAGCCGCAACAAGTATCACATGATGTGTAAAACAGGTATAATGAAGCTTTGGTAAAAGTATCAATGGAGGCAAACGGCTGAGATAAAATTAAAAGCATAAATTCAAATCGTTGCTCTCTTTAGTTTCAATTTAATTTCCAATTCCCAATTCCAGATCCTCGAATTCTTAATGTCTTCACTATCTGATATCTGAATCGAATCCATCTCAGAAAGCCCAAGTCTATAATCCAAATCCAGATGCACAAGAACCATCCTCTTCACTGCTGCCAACAAGAACAACCCCAATGCCAATGCTGCTGCCCCGATGATGCTCACGCAGCCGAGTCCATCGGCAATGACCTTCTCGTCGCCTCTAGTGGCCAGGTCATCGTCGGTGTCAAAAGTTGATACTGTATTGTGTACCGCCTCTATAACAACATCTACGTTCTAGGAATAATTGTCACCGACCACGACAACTCCGTCAACGTCTTCGAGTGCATCCAAATCATGAACCAGGCGCCAGCGTCATCTTGACAACTGGTACAGATCCGTTATGAAAACCAAGTTAAAAAAAAAATAAATAAAATTAATTCCCAAACCAAGCTAGAACACTAACATAGTGGTGTGCGACCTGAGTCGTCTCACGAAAAATTAGTGTTAATTAATTGGGGTTTTGGGGGGAGTTGTTGCATACAAGAATTAAAAAGCAATTGAGTGAAAATGGAAAAAAGGCTAATCTAGGGGTTCTTAAGCTAAGAGATGTCTATCATTAACACATGCAAAAAGACAAACACTTGATAGGAAGCTGTGTTATTAATTATGCAAGCACACGATTAACAAGTAATTCTCCTAGTAATTAATCAACCACTAAGGAAAGAACTAGCACATACTCTTAGTTAATTGCAATCACAATACCTAATTGCATGAGCTAGCTTAAGCACCAATTACCATAGCATAATCCTAAATCAAGGATCAACTTTACCCTCTTAGTCAATTAAAAACTTTTCAATCAATCAATTAGAGTGCATTTAATTAACTAGCTCAATCATGTATGCTTACAAGTTATGAACCACATGCACAACAAAAACACTTCACTCAACATACAAATTCAATAGGCATGATAAGAGAAGGAGAAAAAAAAGAACCACGCCAATCATTTCATTAAAAACCCAAGTGTTTCAAAACATAAACCCTAGCTCTTGAATCCCTTGAGTAAGCAAAAAAACTACTCCTCTATGAAGGAGATTACAAGGCAAAGAGCAGTAAAAGTTGAAAAACTTAAGGGAAAACAAGGAAATTCAACTTAAAGAAAAATGGTGTAGAATGAGTGTTCTCCAAGAGCAAGAAGGTAGGGAGAAGAGAGAGCTTTTTCTAACAAAACTTAGTCTTCTTTCCTCAAATGGCAAAAAGTTGTAATATCCCCAAATATAAAATTTAGTGGTATATGAGTTGTTGTTATTATTATTATTTCCAAAATTACCAATGTCAATAATGTCAATGCAAACTCATGATGCAAGTTCAAAGAATATATATATATATATATATATATATAATATAATCGATTACATACGTTTTCATTTTAATATTATTATATAACGATTGAAGCACGGTTTCGTTCTAATATTATTATTATATATACATTAGAAATGAGAACATGACTCGCGTTGCACGAGATGGCTATTATAATAATTATTATTATTATTATTATTATTATATACGTGCAATGCTATATAACAAAGCAAATTCAAACGAAAACGATATGTGATGGGGTGCAAGATCGCTTGGTTTTTCTTTTATACTTTTAGTATATTTTAGGCACATCATAATATTCTCAAATATTTTCTAAAATCCTTAACCGAAGGAATTTTCCCTAGAGAGATAAATATAGTTTCACTCAATTTTCTTGGATTAATCTCTTAGGTAAGTGATCTTCATGGAAATTAGTCAGTTCTTCCCTTTTTTATCTAGTTTGTGAATTTGAGTCCGTTTAGCATAGTTTTCTCTCAATATTTTTCCTCATATCATCCCAAACTCAGTTTGGATGATAAAGTCAAATTGTTTATGTTTTCATTATATTGTTTGATAGTTACAGGTCATTCAGCCCAAGGTCAGTCAGTGGAAACACACTCCGCTCTAACGGTGAGTATGTTTAAGCTCATGGTCATACTTTTGGTCATTATTATTATTTTACCATATTATATAAATTATTTATAAAATTTTAGAATGATTTATGTCAAAAAATATGTCTTTATGGATTATAGAAATTTTAGAAAATTATTGTTTTGTAGTTATCATAAGAAATTATTATTTTAGAAAACTCATAGGACCATACTTGTTGTATGTATGATTTATATTTACCTTATTAGCAGAAAATTTCATAAATCCAAGTATTGTATGAACAATGAATTTTGTTGCTATTAATTTTTAGCCAATAAATAGTGAGAAACAAATCAGCGAGTTAACGGCTATAGGATTGATCGTTAACCTTGGTACCAAGTGGTCTGCTAAAAGACTAGCTCACCCAAGTAAGGAACCCGTGTAGTGTCCATTTATGGGACCTAGTTAATAACTGCCCATTAGATTAGCCATGGTCTTAGATTTAGCTATTAGCTTAGTTATTTATGTACAAAATATCTCTTATTTCTCTACTAATTATTGTCATGGATTTAGTTAAATTATTGTTTTAGTACAGTTAAATGTAATTTATATAAAATATTTTACAGCAATTGCATGTATATGTTATGTATATTTGTTATTGTCCCATGTGGGTTGTGAGTAGAGGCTCACTGAGTTTTGATGAACTGACTCCCTCCTCTCCTCATCATCCAGATATAGCTCAGGTTAGTCGCACCATAGGATCCTCCCCAGTAGTGCTAAGCTTCTTTGGTGAGCTTCGCTTTGGAGTGAAGCTTACTATTGGTTGTGTCAATTTAGTAGTGCTCCAATAATTGTATAGGTAGGATCAGGACACGCATTTCGTTGTTTTGACTACTTTCAAATTTCAGACATTTATTTAATTATGTTTAGCTTTGGCCCAGGTCATGGATTTTACAGTTTTATGTTCAATATTTATGATTGGAAACATTTTCAGAATTATGAAATTTATTTGACTTTGAGATATTTTGAATATATTCAATTTATTTATGCATATTAGCCAGTTCACGTTATCATAGGCTTTATGGGAATCCAAATCCTCACGTGCTGGTCACGTTCTCTAGACGGGTTGTGACAAAGTGGTATAGAGCAATAGGTTTCCTCATATTATTGGAGCAAGTGTCCACAAATAACATGGCATCTATGAAAATGGAAGGGCACCTTTACATTGATGTAGTGCTATTTGAGGCCTTTAGGAAGAGTCAGTCATGTCTAGGTTCGTAAGAGTTTGTCTTTCTTTGGCACTCATGGTCTTGTTATATGTCCTCTCTTTCACAGGTGTGACCATGCCACCTGTACACTCTTCATGTCTTCACCATCGCCAAGAGCGATGCTTCCGTAAGTGCTCGCCTTAAAGCCTTTGAACGGATGGTCGCAATTTCGCAGATGTAATGACCAGGCAGCTAGAGGCAACTACAGGCCACCTCCAGTTGAGATCCAGATGACTGGCCTTAGAGCGTTTCAGAGGATGGACCCGCCCACCTTCAACGGAGTCTGACGACTGAGGATCCCAGGAATTCCTTAGGCAGATGGAGAAAATAGTTGATGTCATCCATTGTTCTTCAAAGAGAGCGGTGGAGTTGGGCTGGCTTCCAAGCTGGGAGGCCAAGTGGAGTTATGGTATCAAGTTCTGATAGAGGTATGGGACCTCAGTTCGCCTTCTTGGGACAGTTCAAGAAAGCCTTCATGCGAAGATTCATATGGAAAGAGCTGAGGTACAAATGATTGAGGAATTTTTGAAGCTTCATCTAACTCCAAGCATGATAATTATAGAGTATGATGAGCGTTTCACTTATCTAACAGGCGGCCTCCAGCATGATACCGAGAGACAGCTAGGGTGAGACATTTTGTTCAAGGTCTACCCAGAGATATGTTCCTCAATTTGCAGCTTCACGTCAGGACCATGGACTATGCTCAGGTGGTAGACACGCGATTGGTCTTGAGAATGGTTTAGCAAAGCGTAGGCGATGTCAGAGGCCAACAAGAAGGCAAGGGTTCATGTCTTTCTCGAGACGAAGCGGGTTAAGCCGGTCATCATCAACAAGGCCAGGAGCAAGGTCGTAAGTAGGGCAACCTTCTCAGAGCCCATCCAAACGCCTACCTGCATCACAAACTCTGAGTGAGGGGCAGTCAACATAGTGGACAGGGTTTATGATAGTCATATCTAATATGCCCGACTTGCGGAAGAGACATAAGGGTCAGTGTTTAGTTGGTTCCTCGGTATGTTATGGGTGTGGCCACCCAGGCCACATGCGCAGAGAGTGCCCAATGTTTCAGGGGCTCAAGTCAAGGGTCAGCCCCTCCATGTTAGCTCAATCTCTCCAATCAATAGCCCAGAATGGCTTCATCACTTGCAGGACGTGGAAGGGGGAAGGGCCTGGTAGTAGAGGTGTAGGCGGTAAGGAGAGGCAAAATAGGCCAGGGTAATGGGGACAGCTCATTTTTTCGCTATGACCCACAGGAGCACATGCTTCAAATGAAGTGATAACGGGTATGACAATAGTATGTTCCTTCAATGCCATGACATTGTTTGACAGGGTCCAACTATTCTTATGTGTCCTCGTTCTTTGCCTTACGGTTTCGGAAGATCCCTGAGGATCTTGAGGAGCCATGTTTAGTTAGGGTACCCTCGGGAAAGCCCATCCTTGTTCAAACAATGTGTATAAATCATCAGAGTCAAAGCTGGTGACATGGAAGCACTAGCAGATTTGATAGTGTTGGACATGTCTGACTTTGATGTTATTCTGGGTATGGATTGGTTAGCCTCACGCCATGCCTTAGTAGATTGTTATAGTAAGGTGGAGATTCGAGGTCCAGGTGATAACCAAAAGAGTTTCTAGCTACAAGGTGTTTGACACCAACGAGCTTGATATAAGCTATGAGTGCATTACGGTTGATGGATAAAGGTAGTTATGTGTTTTTAGCTGATCAGGGATGTAGAGTCGGAGACACCTAGTTTGGGCACGAGTCCAATGGCCAATGAGTTTCCAAATGTGTTTATTGATGATTTAGGGTATGCCAGAAGAGGAAAATAGAGTTTACTATAGAGCTTGAGCCAAGAGTTAGATCCATTTCTATACCCCATATCGCATGGCTCCAAGGAGTTAAGAGAATTAAAAGGCAATTACAAGAATTGTTAGACAAGGTGTTTATATGACCAAGTACCTCTCCATGGGGTGCTCCGTGTTGTTTGTTAAGAAGAAAGACGTTTGATGAGGATATGTATAGATTACAGACAACTGAACAAGGTGATGATCAAGAACGGATACCCCTTACCTCGCATTGATGATCTTTTTGACCAACTTCAAAGGGCAGCATGTTTTCCAAGATCGACCTTCAATTTGGTTACCATCAGCTGAAGATTAAGGATGAAGATATACCTAAGACGGCCTTCAGGACTCGCTATGGACATTATGAGTTCTTAGTGATGTCCTTTGGGTTAACCAATGCCTCGCAGCCTTCATGGATTTAATGAATAGGGTGTTTAAGCCATTTTGGATCACTTTGTTATTGTCTTCATTGATGACATCTTAGTGTATTCCAGGAGTAAAGAGGAACATGAGCAACATCTAGAATAGTTTTACATACTTTGAGAGGGAATGGTTATACGCCAAGTTCTTAAAGTGTGAGTTATGGCTAGAACAAGTGGCATTCCTTGAACATATAGTGTCAAAGGATGGTATTCCTGGTAGATCCAAAGAAGGTGGAAGTAGTGCAGCAATGGCCTAGACCTACAATAGTTTCAAAAGTCCGTAGTTTCTTAGGCTTAGCAGGATACTATAGGTGGTTCGTTCAGGATTTTTCAAGGATCGCCGCACCCATGACCAAGCTAACATAGAAGAATGTCAAATTTTAGTGGACAAAAGTATATGAAGAAAGTTTTAGAGGCTCAAAACATCCTTGACCAAGGCACCAGTTTTGGTATTACCTTTAGGGACAAGTGGCTTTTCAATATTCTGTGACACTTCTAGAGTTGGACTTGGTTGTGTCCTGATGCAGCATGGTCAAGTTGTAGCATACGCCTCACGGCAACTCAAGAAGCATGAGCAAAATTATCCTACACATGACATGGAAATGGCGGAGTGGTTTTTGCTTTGAAGATTTGGAGGCACTACCTCTACGGAGAGACTTGTGAGATTTTCACAGGCCACAAGAGCTTGAAGTACATATTTGAACAAAAGGATCTAAACTTAAACAACGTAGATGGCTTGAGTTGTTAAAGGATTATGACTATACGATCTCGTATAACCCTAGGAAGGCTAATGTAGTGGTAGATGCTTTGAGTAGGAAGTCGATGAGTAGTTTGGCCCAGTGAGGTAGCCGTTAGTGGAAGATATTCACAAGTTGGAAGCTGAGGGAGTTCAATTTGGTCTTCGTAATCAGGAGCTTTTGTAGCTCACATGAAGGCTCAGTCAACCTTGATGGAATAAATCAAGGCACAGGCAGAGACAAAGACTCGAAACTAGCTAAGTTGGTTGATAGTGTTTGTAAGAGTAAGAATCCAGAATTCTCAATTGATACTAGGAGTGTGTTATACTTTGGGAACCATTTATGTGTACGCGGTGGTAAGCTGAGGAGAAAAGTAATGGAGGAAGCTCATGGTGCAACATACTCAGTGCATCCAAGGTCAGTAAGATGTGTTAAGATCTAAAATAGTTGTTTTTGTGGGATGGTATGAAGAGAGATATCGGTGATTTGTGGCTAGGTGCTTGGTGTGCCGTAAGTCAAGGCTAAGCACCAGAGGCCAGCAAGGTTATTCGCGGATAGATATTCCAGAATGGAAGTAAGAGAGGATAACCATGGATTTCATAGTCGGGTTACCTCAAACTACCAATGGGTTTGACTCCATATGTCCAAGTCAGCACACTTTTACAGCAAAGACTACCTTTAGTGCAACACAATATGCTCAATTGTACATAAATGAAATAGTCAGACTTCACGGTGTCCCTTATCCATCATATCTGATAGAGGGTCCAGTTCACCTCACGATTCTAGAGGATTTCAGGAGGCCCTTGGGATGTGTGGATTTGACCAAAGCTTTCCATCCCCAGTCTGATGGCCATCAAAAAGGACGATACAAACCTTAGAAGAAATGTTTAGACCATATGCTAGACTTTGGAGGAGCTGGTGTGATCACCTACCCTTGATTGAGTTCTCATACAATAACGGTTACCAGGCAAGTATCCTGATGGCACCGTTTGAAGCCTTATATGGGAGGCATTGCAAGTCTCCTATTGAATGGTTTGAGCTTAGGGAAACTAAGTCCCTAGGGCTAGACCTCGTTCAGGAAACCTTAGAGAAGATTCAGTTGATTAGGAACCATCTTTTCGAGCATAGTCTAGGCAGAAGTCTTATGCGGGATAAGGGTAGACGCGACTTGGAGTTTGAGGTTGGGGACCACGTGTTTTGAAGGTATCCCTAATGAAAGAGGTAGTAAGGTTTGGTAAGCGGGGAAAGTTAAGCCCTCATTTTATCGGTCCATTTGAGATCTTAGAAAGAGTTGGAACGGTGGCCTATAGGTTGGCATTACCTCCAAGTTTATCGGCCATATACCCGTATTCATGTCAGTATGCTTAGGAAATATATGCCTAATCAGTCTCACGTGCTCACTCTCCAAACGGTCCAAGTTGATGAAAGTTTGTCATATGAAGAGGAACAAGTTGCCATCATGAATAGGCAGATTAAGAAGTTTCGTTCAAAAGAGGTAGCCTCAGTAAAAGTTATCTGAGAAACAATTCTGGTAAGGAAGCGACTTGGGAAGAAGAACTATAAAAATCAAATATTCCTATCTTTTTCCACCTCAAGGTACGTCGTTTAGATTTGGGGGCCAAATCTCTTTTAAGGATGTAGTATGTAATATCCCAAATATAAAATTTAGTGGTATATAAGTTATTATTATTATTATTATTATTTCCAAAATTATTATGTCAATAATGTCAATGCAAACTCATGATGCAAGTTCAAAGAATATATATATATATATATTCTTTTATTAACCCCTTGATTTTTTTATTGTGTCCAACTTGACACCCTACTATGAATTAAATTTTTAGAGGTTTTTTTGCACAATTCGAAAAGTTTAAGGTGTCATAATGCACTGCTTGAAAAGTAGGTTTTTTGTACAATTTGGAAAGTTTAGGGACTTATAATGCACGTTTTAAAAAGTTGGGTTTAAATTGCAAATGACCAAAAATTAGGGGTAAAATGCATTTAACCGTTATTATTATAATATAGCGATTGAAGCACGATTTCCTTTTAATATTATTATATAACGAGTTAAAGCATAGTTTCACTCTAATATTATTATTATATATACATTAGGAAACGAGAACATGACTCGCATTGAACGAGATAGCTATTATAATAATCATAATAATAATAATTATATATGTACATAAGAGATGCGCAATGTTGTATAACGAAGGCAAATTCAAACGAGAACGGTATGTGAGGGTGAGATCGCTTCGAATTTTCTTTTATACTCCTAGTATATTTTAAGCACATCATAATATTCCCAAATATTTTTCTAAGATCCCTAACCAGAAAGGAATTTTTCTTATAGAGATAAATGTGGTTTCACTCAATTTCTTCGATTAATCTTCTGGTAAGTGGTCTTCATGGAAATTAGTCAGTTCCTCCCTTTTTTTCTAGTTTGTGAATTTGAATATCGTCTTATAATTTCCTCTTAATATTTTTCCTCCTATTATCCCAAACTCATTTGGGTGATAAAGTCAAATTGTTTATGTTTTCATTATATTGTTTGGCGGTTACCAATGTCATTCTAGCTCCCCAAGGTCAAGTTGTCATGGAAGCACACTAGGGCTACTAACGGTGAGTGGGTTTAAGCTCATGGCCATATTTTTAGTCATTATTATTATTTTTCCATATTATATAAATTATTTATAAAATTTTAGAATGATTTATGCCAAGAAATATGCCTTTATGGATTATAGAAATTTTAGAAAATTATTGTTTTGTAGTTTTCATGACAAATTATTATTTAGAAAACTCATGGGACCATACTTGTTGTATGTAGATTTATATTTATCTTATGGTTTAAAATTTTATGAATACGTATTGTATGGGCGTGAATTTTGTTGATATTAATTTTTAACCAATAAATAGTGAGAAATAAATTAGCGAGTTAATGGCTAGGATTGATCATTAACCTTGGTACCAAGTAGAGCTAGATATACGAACGCGATCCGCGGACCAACTTGTTTAACTCGCAACCCGCATGAAAATGACAGAAAAATTTTAGTCCACTAGCCCATGGACTTTTTTGGTCTAATCCACCTAGCCTGCGGGCTAACGGCCTACCGCGATTGTGGAGCTTGCCTAACCCATATAAAATATAAAATGCTTCAGGCCTTCAGTCCATTTCTTTAGTTCAATTCAGCCCATACTAGGTTGTGATTATGACACACTAAAATGCCCAAGCCCAAGCCTAAGGATGTTTAGTGGCCCAAAAGTGGAAGACCCTAGGGTAAGTCTCTTAACTCTTCTGAGTTGAGACATCACATGAGACTTGTGATTCAATCTTCTTCTTCTCAAAATGCGGTGTATCCCATCTCTTCGGCCATCTTTAGTCTCTCTCAACTCGGCTTCCGTCGGGTTCAGCCTCTCTTAAGTCTCAACTCAGGCGCAGCCCCTTAGATCTCCACGGGTCTCAGAATCTCCGCTGCAGGTTGCTCCTCTCAAGTCTCAACTGCGGGCGGCCTTGCCCAAGATCTCTCATTGCCGGTTTGCTGCCTCTCAAGTCTAACTTGTGGCCTCGTTTCTCTTCTCAATTCCATCTCCGTGCTTGCCTGCCACCGAGCTACCACCACCGAGCTACCACTAGAAGATATGTCATTGGTGTGTAAAGCTGCCTCTAACTCCGTGAACTCCTCTACCTCTCCACCAAGAGAGCAATATTCACATCTTCTCTGAGTATTATTATTTTTTCATCATGGTTTTTTTTTAAAATACGCTTTGTTTAGTCGCTAGAATCAGTTTTGAATTGTTCATTTGTTTGTAAAATTTGTAACTTGAAATTTAAAATGTTTTTATTGTGATTGTCTAGTGTGATTTAGATTGAAAATTAAATATGAATGTGTCCAAGTCAACTGGGGGTTTGTATACTGCTAAAGCTAGTCATACTAATTATGATCGACATGTTGATGCTGGTGTTAACTGGTAAGGGTGATGATAGTCAATCATCACTCCCTATTGAATTGAAGCACCCTTTCCAAATAAGAGGACTAGAAATCTTTCATCTAGTGTTTTGCAACATTTTGATAAAATTGGGGTTGGTGAGGATGGGAAAGAGAGAGCACAATGCAAAGCTTGTGGAAATGCATATGTTAGTGGTGTTACTAGATATAGAACTTCAACATTATTGCGTCATTTAAATAAAGGTGAGAAAATACCTAGGTTTCCAAATAGTGAGGTTGGAAAATTAATACTTGATCAAGCTGGAAAACTAAGATCTAAAAAGGTTGATAACAAACTTGTGCGTGACATGGTTGCTATGTGTATCATAGAGCATGACCTTCCATTTAATTTTGTTGAATATAGGAGGGTTAAGGAGTTATTGAACTATCTAAATTCTGAGCCAAGGTTTACTCTAGGCGTATGGTAACTTTGGATGTGATTAATATGTATGAGAGTGAAGAAGAAGTTGAAGGAAGTATTGTCTCACATTCCAAGTAGGGTATGCTTGACTTCTGATGTTTGGACTTCTTATACAACTGAGGGGTATATAACATTGACAGCTCATTTTGTTGATGAGAATTGGAAGCTTAATAGCAAAATTCTAAATTTCTCTCATATGCCTCCTCCTTATACCGGATATGAATTATCTAAAGTTGTGTTAAATTTTTTGCAAGAGTGGGTTATTGATGGAAAAGTTTTTTCATTAACTTTGGATAATGCTAGTTCTAATGACAATATGCAAGAAGTGTTGAAAGATAGGCTTCGTGATATGCCTAATGGTTTGTTATGTGGTGGTGAGTTTTTTCATATCCGATGTTGTGCTCATTTTTTAAATTTAATTGTTCAAGAGGGTTTGAAAGCTACTAGTGCTGCTTTACACAAAATTAGAGAGCATCAAGTATGACAAGGATTAAGAGGCAAAAATGAATGCTTTCAAAGAAATTGTAAAAAAATATGGTGGTGTTGGTGTTGGCTTGCGTTTAGATGTATCTACTAGGTAAAACTCCACTTTTCTTATGCTTGAAAGTGCACTTCCATATGGACGTTCTTTTGGCAATATGCTTTGAATGAACCAAACTATAAGTGTTGCCCTTCTAAGGAAGAATGGATAAAGCTGGAAAAATGTGTGAATTTTGCATCTTTTTTATGTGATCACTAACTTGATATTCTGGATCATCCTATCCAACATCAAATCTATATTTCAAACAAGTGTGAAGGATTGAATATTTGCTCATTCAAAATGTGAGTAATGAGAATGCAAGTCATTAGGATATGGCTTCTAGGATGAAAGTGAAGTTTGACAAGCATTGGAGTGATTATAATGGCGTGCTGGTTGGATCTGTCTTGATCCTCGCATGAAGTTTACATTTTGGAATTTTGCTACAAAAGCTTGTCTTACCCAATAGCTTGTTAAGAAAAGTTGAGTTTGATGAAGATAAATTGACTACTCTTTTAATGAGTATGTGCAAATGTCTTCCTGAGAGTCAAGTAATTCTCAAGTTCAAAGTAGCCAACCTACGCTAATCAAGTTGAGTGGAAATTTTTTGGAGATCATCAATTTCACCATGGGTTGATATGGATGTAAGTTTCTATTTTTCACTTGCTATGTTTTTATTTTTGTGTTTGCTTTTAGAATTCTAATTGTTGTTATAATTTGAAAATGATATAGGAGTATATTGAATATGAGAATCAAAATGTTACTGAAGTTGGAAAGTCACAATTGGATATTTATTTGGATGAGCAAAAAATGGAGTTTCAATCTCATCAAAATCTTGATATATTGCATTATTGGAAGGACAATAGACATCGATTTCCAGATTTAGCACTGATGGCTTGTGATATTTTGAGCATTCCTATAACAATTGTGGCATTGAATCTCCATTTAGTATTCGTTCTCATGTTCTCAACAAATATAGAAGTTCTCTTCTTTCCAAGAATGTGCAAGCTTTGATATGTACTAGAAATTGGTTGCTTGGCTTTAATTTGCAAGGTAAACAACATATTTTCAATCATTGTCTTTTTCCTATTGTAATATTTTGAATAAATGTGATGGTAATTGTTTTGTATTGTTTGTGTGAGTTGTAGAGCAAGAAGGAGATTCAAGTTTAATGAAGAAGGCACTAATTCAAAAGCATCTAGTGGTGCTTCAGGTGCTATCATTGAATAAAGAATAATGATTTACAATGATTTAGACTTTTAGTGGACTTTGGAAACATTTGTGTTCTTTACCTTGATGGACTTTGTAAGGACATTTGTCGCCGATATCGACGACAAAGAATTGTTAAAATTGGAATTGCCACAAGTTTATTCAAAATGGAAAACATGGAAAAACCATTTATTTTTAAAGAAAAGGTCTTTGTAACCAATTAAAGTTCGGAGTCGGTTATGCATAAGAAGAGTAGGGATTTAATCCTAGCACCCTAGTACACCCATCTTTAGACGTACCTATTGATTTGTGCAAATTATTAATAACCTTCAAAATATTTATTTTATTTACAAGAAAATTAAAAAAAATCTTTCTCAAAAAAAAAAAAATTGGAATATCAAATTCAATTCAGATGTCCAAAATACCGAGTTAACAAGGTCCGAGCTAAATTAACATCTTTATTTGAAATAAGATATTTGAAAAATAAGTAACAAAATTAAAATGAATACATGAAAATAAAATGTCATATGAATTAATAAATATTTACAAATAAAAAAATTATTTTGATTTTATACAAATGAAGAAAATACAAAAGAGAACAAATGTATTTTAGAAAATTTTTGAATCATTAAGCTGTCACAACTCAAATGTTCAAAATATCGAATTAACAAGCCGTCACGGCTAAATTAATTCATTTATTCAAAATAAAACATATTCCCCAAAGAAATGAAAATTAAATAAAATAAAATAAAATATCCCATATTAAAAATTCATTAGAAAAATTATTTACAATGAAGACAAACATTATAAAATTTAATTTTGACTTGAGGGATTGGAATCGCCTACTCCTACGTATCCCCATGCAATAGGGAACTCAAAGTCACGTAGTTTTTATAAAATATTCAAATGTTGATTGGTTTTTATTTTGAAAATGAATTTTGAATATCAACTTCTAAGCTAAAATATTCTAGACATGAATAACAAGCGTAAGGTTAAACTAATTAAAAAAAAAATTTATTGACCAATTAACATTTTCCTCTTTTTTTTTGTTTGTTTAAATTGGATTTTGAATGGGTACTACGGAAAGGCAAGCCCAAAATTTTGTTAACACAAGCTGAATTATAAATGAAAAGGACAAACAAAATATAAAATAATAAAAAAACAATCATCAAGTGACAAAATAAAGCAACGTGCTCCTGACTTGGAAAAGGTAATGGTTTCATGTTTTTATATTTTATTTTGATTCCTTTGTCAACAAACACAAGGGCCCATGGAGAGAAATAATTCACTAACACATGCCCCCATTCACATACATCCACAAAGAGAGAGAGAGAGAGAAACCGGATGAGACAAAGACACAGGAGAGAAGGAGAGAGAAGGGAAAAGGCTGAGAAAAAGAAAAGGGAGATGCCCATGGCGGTGCAAGGCGGTGGAGGCTGGTGGACCATGGTGCGGTGAACCGCGATCTCGGTGGTGGTCACGCGCGGTCATGAAGGTCCGCCTCCCTTCCTTCTTATTTCAACTTCCTTTTTTTGTTTTGAAAATTCTGAATCTAGTTTGGTTATGATTTGGAATTGGGATTTCAGGTGGTGATGGTGGTGGTTGACTTGGTGGCTTTGATGGTTGGCGGGAAGGAGCCGCGGTGGTGAGGAAGGAAAGGGAGGAGGCACTCTTTTTTTAATTTATGTTTGGCTCTTGATTTAGGAACTGAATTTTTTGTTATGGGATATTTTGATGATGATGGTTTTTAATTCTGGATATGTTTTGGTTGGATTGGTTTTTGATTTTTGGCTATGATTTGTGGGTATTGGTTTTGATGGACTCTGGAATAGACGCTAAAAAAAATGAATCAACGATTGAAAAATGTTTCCTGTAATCCTTGCTGATTCTATTATTTTTTTGGCTTCGGAAAATTAATCCCTGTTTATGTGACTTTCCTTGAATTTCTCTCAAACTCAAGAGATAAAAAAATGGTGATCCCCTTGTCTTTCTTTCAACCAATCTTAAAGATTTAGAAATTTATTTTTTTTTTTCTCTGAATTTCATTCCATTTATAATTGAATTGATCATTTGTCCCATTTTAAATCTGGCGAGCCATCTTTTTATCTGATTGAGCTAAATTTAAATTGTAGCTGATTTTATGGGATTTCCTCCTGCTTTGTATACATTTTCCATTTGGTGTTTCTTCTAACTTTTTCCTTCTTCGCGTGATTGATAGGCTCTAATGTGTTCTTGAAATTTTGTTAGGCATTCCTTTGTCTCCCTTGACTTGCACACTGCCTCTAATTGCTAGGCACCTATATTTTTGTCTTCTTTGTTTTATTGCATGTTTATTCCTTTCATCCTTGCGTTCATTTTATTCTTTACGGTGCATGATTCCTTTTTTTTTTTAAATGAGATGACAAAATAATGAAAAGAGTGGGACAAACAACGACAAACAACCATAACGTAATGGGTTTTTTCTTCTTTTTTTTGAAATTAAATGGGCTTAAAAGAATGAACACATGGAATGGGCTAATGTTATGTCAATAAAAATCAAACAATTAAAAATTGAAATGGGCTCAGGCTTCTTTTTTTATTATTTATCAATTCAAAACTAAAAACAAATGAGCTTAACAAAAATGACAACTAAAATGGAAACAACCTAAGAATTCTTCAAAGGAATGGACTGAAATTTTTTTATTCTTTGGTCCAAACAAAATCAGGTGTTAAGATTGCCCTCTTTACTTATTTCTTATAAAAGAATATGAAAAACCTAAATTTTATATATTGTCTTTGTAAGGAATCAGTAAAGACATGAACATTGATTTTGTTCGGTAATATATGAAATGCAAATGCAAGAAAGATTGAATTCTAACCTTAAAAGAGTCTAAACAAGAAAGTCACATGCAAACTACACAATTTAGAGATAACCTATGTATGAATCATGCAAAGAGAGAAACTAGCTAATTTCACCAAATTTACAACGGAAATTCAAAAATCGACAGAGGGCTGAGGGATTTACAGCAGGGGGTCGCTGAAAATCAAAAGTTCTTGCGGACCAACTGGATATGGGTAAACAAGTCAGGAAATAAAAAGCGACCAACTGGATACGGGGCAAGCAACAAGAAATGAAAAGACTTGTGACTAACTGGATATGGGTCCACAAGCAATAGGAAATGAAAAACCTTGCGACCAATGGATACGGGTAACAAGCAACATGAATGAAAAGCCTTGTGACCAACTGGATAAGGTCCACAAGTGGCAAGAAAGTAAAAGACTTCAAACCAACTGGATACGGGTCACAAGCAACAAGAAATGAAAAGAGCGACCAACTGGATATGGGGGTCAGCAACAAGATTGAACTATGACCAGCTGGATACGGGTCAACAAGTGATAGGAAATGAAAAATCTTACCAACTGGATACGGTTAGCAAGCAACGGAAATGAAGCCTTGCGACCAACTGGATACGGGTCAGGCGCAGGAAATTAAAAGCCAAGGCTGCGCATGATATTAAAAGCCAGGGTGGCAGGAAATTAAAAACTTGAACCACTGGATACTAAAAGGGGCAGGAAATTAAAAGCAAGGGTGCAGAAAATTAAAAGACTGAACGAACCGCTGGATAACACAGCAACAGAAATAAAAAGACTTCAACCTGATTAACACAGTGACAAATGAAAAGCCTTGCGCTCGCAGAAAATAAAAGACTTGACCAACTGGATACGGGTCCACAGGAGACAGGAATTAAAAGCCAAGGGCCGCAGGAAATTGAAAACTTGCAACCCAGCTGGATACAACAACAGGGATAGGAAGTAAAGACTTGACCAGCTGATGAAGTTGAGAAGTGAATGGAAATGAAAAGCCTCGTCACAGAAAATTAAAAGACTTGCAACCAACTGGATACGGGAACAAGGATAGGAAATTAAAGGCAAGGACAGGAGGAAATTAAATGGCAATTTGAGGCCAAATAGAAAGAAAATGGCAATTATGACCGACAAGAAATGTAAAAGCAATGAAAATCATGGAAATGTAAAATTCAATTTATTTTTTTTTTTTAGATCAGAATCAAATTTTTTTCATTTTTTCAAAAACAAAAGTGAACCAAATATGTCAAGCTAAAATGGAGATGCCAAGGATGTCTATGTACAAAATGTGAATGAATCCAGGATCATGACAGTATGAAATGGATAAAAGAGAAATAGGCCAAGGACCTAAATGATTTGAAAATCAAAAGAAAGAGATTATCATTTTAACATCGAAAAACATTTGAACCATAAGCTTCTTCAGAGAGATTTCACCACATGAATCTGTTTTCAAGTTTGTCATTAACACTGCCTTGCAATATGGTTTCACTTTTCTTTTTCTTTCAAAAAACATTCTTGTGAAAGGAATCTCACCATAGTCAAGCAACCCTCGAGGAAAACTTCAACCGATCAAACTCTTAGTCACTATTGGACCTTCTGCGCAAATGAAACTTCTCTTTTTTTTTAACTTTGCTCACTTCTTCCCATTCTCTCTTATCTCTTTTTCCCTTTTAGGATGATGATTGTTTTTCTCCAAGCTTAATTGAAGCTTCTGGATTCCTTGTGTGATGCTAGTCATTAATGCATTGCTGCAGAACTGTTAGGTCGTAGTAGTTTAAGCTTAAATTTATACTTACTCAAGACATTATAAATGAACATGCATTCAAAGGGAAATGAAAGATTAACTGAATGAGCATTTTTATTGCTTGGTGTATTGGACAACAATATCACAAATTGTTGGAAGAAGTAAACAAAGCAAAGTAAAAGATAGGATTTCAAACAATATAAAAAATTTGCCCCAATTTTGGTCTTTAGTGGCTTATTCAATTGATTTCTTTAGCAAATTGGATGCTATAGCCCTGTCTCTGCTTCTGAGCCTTCACTCTTTCCTTCTCTTGAACCCAAAAAATGCCCCAGTTTCAATCTTGGTATGCTTGGCTCACAGACACATTCAACACCGAAAGTTGCCTAAGTGTAAATTGTTTGAGATGATGCACATTATTTTGCCCTAACTTTTGCCTAGGACGCCCTTTTGGATTTTCGTCCTAACGGGCTTTTCTTTTTCTCTTTTTTTTTTACCCTAACTTTTGCTTAGGCCGCTCTTTCGAGTTTTCGACCTAACGGGCTTTTTATTATTTTTATTTATTTCTCATCCTAGCTTTCATTTAGGGTTCCTTCAAGTTTTAGACCCAATGAGCTTTCACAACATCTTTTCAAGCATAAAACTTTTTGACTCATTAGTGTTGACGGGTCTAGGTAGTTCTTGTCCATCCATATTTTGCAAAATCAATGCTCCTGAAAATGCTTGTTTGACAATGTAAGGACCTTCATAACTTGGAGCCCATTTTCCTCGGGTGTCCTCTTGATTAGGGAGAATTTTCTTCAAAACCAAATCTCCTGGATACAAATCCCTGGGGCGGACTTTCTTGTTGAAAGCCTTAGCCATTCTACTTTGATACAACTGGCCATGACAAATGGTTGCCAATTCTTCTCTTCTATCATATTCAACTGTTCATAACGAGCTTTCACCCACTCAGATTCTTCTAACTCAGCCTCCATCAAAACCCTTAATGATGGGATTTCAACTTCAATAGGGGATACAGCTTCCATTCCATATACCAATGAGAAAGGAGTTGTTCCTGTGCTTGATCGTATGTTGGTAAATAAGCGTGCAAAGCATATGGCAGCATTTCATGCCAATCTTTGTAATTCACCACCATTTTGGCAACAATTTTCTTGATATTCTTATTTGCAGGCTCGACCGCACCATTCATTTGTAGCCTATAAGGAGCTGAGTTGTGATGCTTGATTTTGAAAGTCTCAAAGAACTTTGAACCTCGGCACCATTGAGATTAGGAGCATTGTCTGTGATAATTCTTCCTGGAATCCCATATCTACAAATAATGTCTCTTTTGATAAATCTGAGAAACACCTTCTGTGTGATATTGGCATATGAAGTGGCTTCCACCCATTTAGTGAAATAGTCTATTGCCACCAAAATGAAACGATGACCATTAGATGCTTTGGGATTGATTGGGCCAATGACATCCATGCCCCACATTGAGAAAGGCCAAGGAGATACCATACTATGCAGCGGAAATGGAGAGCATTAACTCGATCTGCATATATTTGACATTTGTGACACTTCCGAACATAATTGATGCAATCATTCTCCATGGTGGACCAATAATAACCACTTCTTAAAATTTTCGTGCCATCATATGACCATTAGCATGGGTTCCACAAATTCCTTCATGGATCTCATCATGATTATTCGAGCTTCATGAGCATCTACACATCTTAGAAGAGTGGTGTCATGATTCTCTTGTAGAGGACTTCACCATTCAAGAAAAAGCTCATAGCCAGTCGACGGATTGTCTTTTTTCACCTCATTTGCTCCAACTGGGTATTCTCCTTTGAATATCCTGCTTAATGTCCTGATACCAGGGTTGGCCGTCTGGTTCAATCTCCACATTGCCACAATATACTGGTTCACTTTGCACCTCTACATGGATAGGTTGGACATTAGCATGGACTTCCAATTTGGTCATTACAGCCAAAGTTGCCAAAGCATCTGCAAATTGGTTCTTGTCTCGAGTTAAATGAGAGAATGACACATCATCAAATCGCTCAATTAGTCGAGACAAGTATTTCTGTAAGGTACCAATTTTGGATCCTTTGTTTGCCATTGTCCATTAACTTGATAAATTATAAGTGCAGAGTCTCCAAAGACTTTTAATTCTTTGATTCCCAAGTCAATTGCAACTTGCAAACCATTTGCACACGCCTCATACTCTGCGATGTTGTTGGTACATTCAAAATCCAACTTGAGAGACTGGGTATTGCTTACCAAGGTGACACCACCACAGCTCCTATTCCACATCCATTCATGTTAGCAGGCTCCATCAAAGTACATTTTCCATACATTCTCCTCTTCCATTTCTTTCTTTTCTACAGCACTTCATCATCACATAATTCGAGTGGTTAGCTGCTCACTTTCAAGTGGGTTTTCAGCTAGATGATCAGCAATTGCACCTCCCTTGACATACTTTTGGGTCACATACTTGATGTCAAATTCAGACAGTATCACTTGCCACTTTGACATTCTCAACGACACATGAGGACTATCAAATATGTACTTTAACGGATCCATTTGAGAGATCAACCAAGTTGTATAGTATAACATGTCCTAAGCCTCTTGGAAGTCCATGCCAATGCACAACAGGTCTTTTCCATTGCCAAGTAGCGAGATTCACAGTCATTAAACTTCTTGCTCAGATAATAAATTGCCTGCTCTTCTTTCCAACTTGTCATCCTGTCCTAACATTGCCCCCATTGATGTTGGTAACACTGTGAGGTATAGTATCAAAGGACCGGTGGTGGGGTCAAAGCTGGAGGTTTCATTAAATAAGCCTTTATTTTTGCAAAGGCTTCTTGGCATTCCTCATTCCATTCTCCGGGTTGATGTTTTCGTAGCAACTTGAATATAGGCTCACAAGTACTAGTCAAATTGGCAATGAATCGAGCAATGTAATTGAGCCTCCCAGAAAACTTCTAACCTCCCGTTTAGTTGGGAGCAGGCATATCTTGTATCGCTTTCACTTTATCTGGGTCTACTTTTATTCCTTCTCTGCTAACAATGAATCCAAGTAATTTCCCCGTAGAAGCTCCAAAGATGCATTTATTCGGATTAAGCCGCAACTTATATTTTTAAGTCTTTCAAACAACTTTCGTAGGACTGCCACATGACTTTCTCCCTTTTTGGACTTAGCAACCATGTCATCTACATACACTTCAATCTCCTTGTGTATCAAATCATGGAATAATGCAACCATAGCACGCTGGTATGTAGCCCAACATTTTTCAATCCGAATGGCATGACCGTATAGCAAAATGTTCCCCATGGAGTTATGAAAGTAGTTTTTCCTTTGTCATTAACATCCATGGGAATTTGATTATATCCTGAGTACCCATCCATAAATGAAAATCGATGGTTTTTTGCAGTATTATCAACAAGGACATCAATGTGAGGGAGAGGAAAATCATCCTTCGGGCTAGCTTTGTTTAGATCCGATAATCCACACACATTCTAACTTTTCCATCCTTCTTAGGCACTGGCACAATGTTAGCCACCCAGTCAGTGTGTCTTGATACCTCCAAAAATCCAGCCTCTAGCTATTTGCACACCTCCTCTTTTATTTTTAATGACATTTCAGGCCGCATCCTTCTCAACTTTTGTTTTTTCGGCTCAATTCCGCATATAAAGGGATCTTATGTGAAGCTATTTCTGGATCCAACCCTGGCATATCACGGTAAGACCATGCAAAAACATCCATGTATTCTTTGAACAATGCAATCATTTCTAAGCGTTCTGGGTTTTCCACTATTTTCAGCTCCTTCTTCTCTTCTTCAATGCCCATGTTAACCAACTCGATCACCTCATTGTCTAAGTCAAACTCCTTTTCTATGCTCCAGTAGGTCTGAAAAGTGCCCAACAATTTCCTCATCCTCATCAGATTCATGGCTATCACAATCAAGTGCCGCAGAGAATCAATTGATAAGTCTCCAAAGTCCTTTTCATGCGACAAAATTTCTATAGTATTTAAATTCCTGGAAAGCAATTAGGATGGGTTGGAATGCCAAATAAAAGGTGGAAAAATGAAAATAATATGGAAGACATAAATTAATGAGATGAGAATGGTAAATAAAAGAAAGAAGAAAAAATTAGAAAGACAGAAACGAGGAAAATGGAAGATAAAGAAAGATTATTGAATAATCATGCAAGTGCATTTAGATGATGTCTTGAGTAGCATAAACGAGAAGCATAAACAATATTTATCAATACAACCCAAACAATTACTTTGAAGCAACAACATCAATAACTGGTTCAATCTAGTTCATCAGCATCTCATTATTGTTGGCAACATGAGGGTTGTTTTCTTGAATTCATCAACATTCACCATATTGATACAACGCGAGGGAGTGAACTTCCTCAGCTAGGATTACTTCAGCTGGGCTCGGAAATGTTTCCTTTAGGTGAGGAATCTGCTTCATTTTCTCCATTTGCTCCTTCTCAAGAGTCATGCCCTCATCTCCTCTTCCAATAGTGCATTATATCCCAAACCATATCGATTAGGCTTCTTGGTGACTGGTATTGGTGTCGTGATACCTTGCAACTGGAGTCCCAATCCTTTGCCTTGTAGGTATCCACTCTTAGCCATGATATGAGCCACCACCTGATTTTGCATTGGGGGCTTATGTTCCTGTTTCAGCCTACTACCTCCAGGTTATGCCATAAACTCTCTACCAATTCCACATTCTCAACATATGGCAATGTAACTGGTTTAGATACTATGATATCTTTTTCTCCATGGATTGTAATGATCGAGCCATTCTCTATGTATTTAACCTTTTGATGTAAGGTTGAGGGAACAGCACCAACATTGTTAATCCATGGTCTTCCCAGCATATTGTAATCTGATTCAATCTCCATTACCTGGAATAACACTTCGAATCTACTTGGGCCAATCTCCAATGGCAATAACATTTCCCCAAGGATACTTTTCTTTGCCCCATCAAAAGCCTTCACAATCATCACCTGCGTTGATATATCATCCTTACTTATTGACAAGTAACTTAAGGTCGACATGGTAGAACATTCAATCCTTAACCTCCATCAATGAGGACCCTGGGCACTATATGGTCTCTGCATTTGAGAGTTATGTACAGTGCTCGTGGGTTAGCCTGTGACACAACTTCCTCATCTGAGAACGTAATCATGACACGTTTCACTGGATCTACCATATTCACCATGTTCTCTGTTGAAACGTCAGCTTGACATAGCTTCTTCAGGATCTTTAACACTGCCTTTTGATGAGGCTTGGATGACAAGATTAGTGATAACAAGGATATTCTGGAGGAGTCTTCTTTAATTGTTCCAAATATCATACTCACTCTTTTCATGATTTTTAGAAATTCCTCCTCCTCATCTTCTTTCATTTCACTTCCTCCCAAGTTCAGAACTTTCCAGCATTCCCTTCATTAACAAACTTTCCTTTTTCTATTTCTCTAGGACCATAACACCTTCCACTTCTTGTTATACTAGTTACTACTCCACCTACTTGGGCATTTGAGGTTTCTCCTATATCTCTTTTCATCTCAACCTCAGTCTCATAGTTCCAAGGTACAACATGTGTGTCCTCATAAACAAAGGGCGTTGGTTTCTTCAGTGATAACTACCTTTTCTGGCTTCGGCGCTTGATTAAGTGGAGGCACTCGAAGCACAAAACGCTCAATCACATTCACCTCTTCAGAAACATTTAGCTTCTTTTTTGCTTGTATAACACCCAGGTTGAGTAATCCCTACACGAGCCTTGAAATCCAGCAATTTTCTATGTCATGGCCAAAGCCTCGGAGTGGTAGTCACAACTCGATTCCATATCACATTTCTCATTTTCCTTCATCATAGATGCAGGTGCTATGATGTTGTATCCAGCTTCCTTTAAGCCAATGAAAACTTTCTCCATAGGAGTTTGAAGATTCAAGACCTCTTGATCAAGGGTTCCTCCATCGTCAAAGCATTTACTCGAGCTCCTCCTTCATGATTTGGCATCGGATTGTTAACAATATCGGGCTTTGATTCCTCTTCAGGTCCAATCTTCCACAAGCAATTAGCCTTCTTACTGCTCTCTTGAAGGCTTCACAATCTTCAATTGAATGCCCCGCAACTTCCATGTGGTATTTACAAGTTAAATTGGGGTTGTACCAAGCTGGAAATGGTGGTTCTAATGGACGCACAGGACATGGTGAGATCAGGTGAGCATCGAACAATTTTTGAAATAGGGTAGCATTTGAAATGGATAGCTTTGGGAAAGGTGGAAGGTTTGGGAATCGATTACGATTCTGGTTTTGGAAATTTGGTCGAGGTGGTGTAGTGTTTGGGTAGTTCTGGGATATGTGGTCGGGTTATATGTATAGGCTGGGCGAGTGGTTGGTATGGTCGTATGTGGATGTTATTGACTTGAGGTTGGGTATATGGGATTGTATTTGTGGTTGGAGTAGTTTGGTATGGTGGGTAATAAGGGATGGATGGTATTTGGGATCTTGGGTGTGTTGAGGCATATCTTGGAATGAAAGATTGCTGACCTTGCACATAACTTACTTCCGCCTCTTTCTTCCTTGGCGGCAATCCTCTTCTTGTGTCCTCATTACTCACAGAAGTTTTCCAGCTTTAGCCAAATTCTCGATTCTCTCACCGCAGTTATCAATTCAGAGAAGTCTTTGTATGTGCTCCTCCATTGCCCCAATGTAAGGAGATCCTAAAGTCCCCAAAAGTACGAACACATTTCAGATGGGATAAGTGGGGTTGCACTTGAGCAGCTAAAGTTCTCCATCTTTGAGCATATTGCTTAAAGGACTCATCTTTCTTTCTTGCATCGTGCTCAATTGCTCCGAGTAGGTGCTATTTCCATGTTAAACTTGTATTGATTCATGAATTGGTCAACTAATTCCGCAGGAAATTTTGGAATGGTCTAATTGGATATACCACTCTAAGGCGGGTCCAGCTAAACTTTCATGGAAAAAGCTGATAAGAAACTTCTCGTCCTTGGACCATATTGACATTTTTGTGCAGTAACTCTTTAAATGAAAAAGAGGATTACCAGTGCCATCATACTTTGAGAAATCAGGAACCTTGAAGTCTTTAGGAACTACTGCGTCAATAGGAGGGCAAAGCTCAATCTCCATATGACCATAAGTGCTAGGTCCTTGAATAGCTTTGATTTGCTCCTGAATCTTCTTCATCCATTCTTCTCTGAACTTGTCTTTATTCACCTCTGCATGGCTATTTTCTGAGGAAAATGGTTGTTTCTGGATAACAACACGAGGTTGCCCCCAAATAGGGGCAGCATGCTCATGCCCATCAGTATGAGTGTTCTCTAACGAATGATAGCCTTCTCCGATTGGAATTACCAATGGCATTGTGGGTGGTGGCTGTCCATGAGGGTTATTCAGAATCTCATCCCATCATTCACCCCTTGGGTAACATTTAGGTGCATTTGATGCCCCAGGTATGGTTATCATTGCAGCACTTGGTTGTACCTCAACTAACGTATTCACCATGTCCCGGTTTTGATTAGCTCTTAATAAGTCAAGTGACTCCTTCATGGCTCTCATCATTTCTTCCATATTTGCTTGATTATTTGACATTTCATTCAATTTCCCTCTCATTGCATCAACTTCCATGCTTAAATTTCTCCTCTTCATCATTGGTTGAGTGTACTCTTCCTGAGTTAGAATTTCCTCCATCTTTGTCCGAGCTCTGGTATTGTGAATACGAGTTAGATTGGTATCTTCTTTCCTTGGGCGCCCAATGGTGACGAAGTTTTACCTGTGGAAATGAGTTTTAGTAAAAAGAAAGAAAAACATTGTTATTTATTAGAGACCTTCTATCGTGCTTAGTCTTAATGTGAGTATTTTTTATGATAACTGTTTCCAGAACGTCTCGTTCAAAGGTACTATGTTATATTTAAATGAATATTGCCATGAGATCAACACAATATAGAGAATGATTATTCTTTCAAAACAACATCTTTCTTACATCATAAAACCACATATTATTTCCTAACCAACATTGACACTCTAAAGCTAACATCTCATCAACGTCTTCCAATCATTCGTTTCATCCTTTAACCAAATCCTGCAATAGTTGACAAAGTTGCAAATCTCATTTGGAGTCTCAAAGGGGATAATTTCTTGTTCAGCCATTTCCAGATATCTTGGAACATCTTCTATGCTGATTAGCCAACCCTGCCAAGTTTGAAAAGCGAACTTTCAACTCATGAATGATGTGATCTCGTGTTGCACTTCAAGATCCAAATCTGCAATCCTTTTCTTTTCTTTTTCAGGACAACTTGATAGTTCATGATCTCATCTTTCATGTGTTGATTTAGTTCCTCAACCTTGCTCTGGTATTTTCATTCAATTCCCCATTTGTTGTTTCATTTGTTCCTCACTTTAATGCAGCTTTTCAGCAATTTTAGCATTTTGAAGCAGCTTCTTCAGTCGTTGATTTTCAGCTAATGCTTCATTACGTTCTTGTCTTCGAAGTCCTAACTCTTTGTTGGCAGCTATGAGACATTCTTTGGTTTTCATCATGTGCTCATGTCCCATTTTTAACTTCTTGCTTGTCTTTTCAAGAACTTGATCTCTTTCAGTGCTTTCTCGCTTAAAGCCGCATAATCATGGTGGATGCTTTTCAATTCAGCCACCACTTGCATTTTTTCTTGTTCGGCCTTGTCCAGTTTTTCTTTCACTTCTTTGATTTCTTCAATTTCATCAAAATGCAAGGCCAACGTTTTATCAGGAGTAATTGTTGTTGAGACTTTGAATGGTAACTTAACCTCTTGAGCCCTACTTTTTACCCATTGGCGATAGCTTTCTTTCATTCAGCTCCTAACTCCAGTCTCCTTTTCGACAACATTGTTCCAAGCAGATCGGACTTTCTATAGACCATGTCATCAGAATCCGAGTAGTACATGATGAAAGGAGTTATTGTAGCTTCAGAAGGTGGTTCCATTATAGGGTAACCAAGTTGGCGGACCAATGCGGGATTATAATTTATACATCCTCGAGTACCCATGAGGGGTACATTTGGAAAATTTCCACACTGGTAAATCAATGTCTCCATCCTCCCACCAAGGGTACCATCGGATCACTTTTTCACTTAATTTTGCAAATTCCTCAGCCCATTCTCGCCCACTTTTCTTCTTGACATGATACATTTTTAGATCACTAATAGGACAGAGTGTCTTGTAATTTCTTTGAAATATGTGCGCAGTAACCCACACATATAACATTGGTAAACAACACAAAACTCTCTTACCATTCCTCTCATAGCAAAAATTCAAGGAACAATAGACATCTGCTAGAGGGCAAAGGATTTTGAGCATGAAATTTTCTGGCAAGGAATACATCAATTGCTGCAAGGTCTACCAAACCATCAATATTTGGAAACAAGACGGTTCCATAAATAGTGAGGATTAACACATCTGAAAAAGTGTCCCAATCTTCAACTTGAGCTAAGTGTTTCATGTGCTCTTCCAAGTAAACTTTTGTAAATCCCCTGGTCCATTTCTGCATTTCTGTGCCTCATGCAAATCTCTTACATTTACCTTTAGGACATTTGCTATAGTGTGTAGAGAAGCATAATGTCCTTGATAATTGTAAGGTTTTTCTCTTTCTAGTGGTAATTCCAGGATTCGCTCAAATTCTTCAAGGGTTGGTGCCAACTGGAAATCTTGAAAGGTAAAGCATGGAGTGGATGATCATAATATTGTGCCAGTGCTTGATTGCTTCTACCTCTACTTCCACCTCTAACAAGCTCAGGACTTTTCCATATTTTCTGTAAGAGAAAAACGTTGTGGAGCTTTCAACAACTGACTCAAGGATCTTAGGCTTTCTGTTCAGGTTTCTTGACTTTAAGATGTAAAGTTTTTTTCAATTTCTCTTCTTCATAATTGTTTGATCTCATGGTTGTTTCCATTTTCCAAAGATACTCACAACAAGACTTGATATTGTGTTCTAACAAACCTTAAACAAAGAGAAAAAAGTGAAAAATTTTCATTCCAAGAAAAAAAAATAAACATTTTAAGCATATTGAAGAATTTATGTACAAAGGAAATAAGTTAAAGAAGAAAGTATGCTCCCTTTGTGTCCTATTGAGGTGAACTATGAAGGACTATCCTATGGTCTTTATAGGCTTTCTCCTGTGAAGACTCATCAGGTGGATCTATGAATTTGGGATTCCCGGCCTAGAGTTAAGAACTCTTTTGAAATGTTATCCACAATAGAGGTGAACCGCTAGATGCAGGACATTCACGAAGAGTCACACTCTAGATGAGATTTTCACAATAACCAAATAGGACGTACATCCAATATGGCTCCTGCTACACAATCTCTTACCTATCTCAAGTTGCACTCTAACCCGGATATAGGCCCCACTCTTGTGTGATTAATGTGTAAGTGATGTGTGTGAAGGGAGCATACAAACCTAGAATCCTAAAACTACCCATGACCAATACCTAAAATAGATAATACAAAATAAGTCGTCTACCCTATGGTTGTCATAAATAAACAAAAAAACTGTACAAACAAACAAAAGAGTATAAAAAGAGAACAATATAAAATAAAAGTCATCTACCCTATGGTTTTCATTAAAAAATAAAGAAAAAAAATGTACATTGAAATAAAAGACGACTTTACAAAGAAAGAGGCAAATAGAGAAAGAAAGAAGAGAAAAAAAGGGTTAATTATAATATGCACAATCAATTATAAGGCTTGACTCTTCAAACCATCCCAAGTGGAGTCGCCATCTATCGACGCGGATCGCGACGATGACAAAAAAGAATTGTTAAAATTGGAATCGCCACCAAGTTTATTCAAAATGGAAAACATGGAAAAACCATTTATTTTTAAAGAAAAGGTCTTTGTAACCAGATTTAAAGTTCGGAGTTGGTTATGCATAGAGAAGGGTAGGATTTAATCCTACGCACCCTAGTACATTCTTTAGACGTACCTATTGATTTGTGCAAATTATTAATAACCTTCAAAATATTTATTTTATTTACAAGAAAATTGAAAAAAAATCTTTCTAAAAAAAATTTGGAATATCAAACCTTACAATTCAGATGTCCAAAATACCGAGTTAACAAGCCGTACGGCTAAATTAACATCTTTATTTGAAATAAGATATTTGAAAAATAAGTAACAAAATTAAAATGAATACATGAAAATAAAATGTCGTATGAATTAATAAATATTTACAAATAAAAAAAATTATTTTGATTTTATATAAATGAAGAAAATACAAAAGAGAACAAATGTATTTTAGGGAAATTTTTAAATCATTAGCTGTCACAACTCAAATGTCCAAAATATTCAATTAACTTACGGCTAAATTAATTCATTTATTCAAAATAAAACATATTCCCAAAGAAATGAAAATTAAATAAAATAAAATATCCCATATTAAAAATTCATTAGAAAAATTATTTACAATGAAGACAAACATTATAAAATTTAATTTTGACTTGAAGGATTGGAACTCCTCCTACGTATCCCTGGTGCAATAGGGAACTCAAAGTCACGTAGTTCTTTATAAAATATTGAATGTTGATTGGTTTTTATTTTTGAAAATGAATTTTGAATATAAGAAGTCACAGCTAAAATATTCTAAGACATAGAATTAACAAACCGTCACGGTTAACTAATTAAAAAAAAAATTTATTGACCAATTAACATTTTCCTCTTTTTTTTTTGTTTAAATTGGATTTTGAATGGGTACTAGCCAAAAGGCAAGCCCAAAATTTTGTTAACACAAGCTGAATTGTAAATGAAAAGGACAAACAAAATATAAAAATAATAAAAAAACAATCATCAAGTGACAAAATAAAGCAACGTGCTCCTAACTTGAAAAGGTAATGGGTTTCATGTTTTTATATTTTATTTTGATTCCTTTGTCAACAAACACAAGGGCCCATGGAGAGAAATAATTCACTAACACATGCCCCCATTCACATACATCCACAAAGAGAGAGAGAGAGAGGAGATAGAGAGAGCAAGACAGAGAGAGAGAGAGGAGGAGAAGGGAAAAGACTGCGAGAGGAAGAAGGGAGTTCTCATCGCGGTGCAAGGCGGTGGAGGCTGGTGGACCATGGTGTGGTGAGCGATCGCGGTGTGGTGTCACGCGGTCATGAAGGTCGGCCCTTCCTTCTTATTTCAGCTTCCTTTTTTTTTGTTTTGAAAAATTCTGAATCTAGTTTGGTTATGATTTGGAATTGGGATTTCAGGTGGTGATGGTGGTGGTTGACTTGGTGGCTTCGTGGTTGGCAGGGAAGAGCCGCGGTGGTGAGGAAGGAAAGGGAGGAGGCACTCTTTTTTAATTTATGTTTGGCTCTTGATTTAGGAACTGAAAATTTTTGTTATGGGCTGTTGATGATGATGGTTTTTAATTCGTACTGTGTTTGGTTGTGGATTGGTTTTTGATAGCATGTGATTTGTGGGTATTGGTTTTGATGGACTCTGAAAAGGACGCTAAAAAATGAATCAACGATTGAAAAATAGTTTACTTGTAATCCTTTCTAATTCTCTCTATTTTTTTTTTGGCTTCGGAAAAAAAAAAGTAATCCCTGTTTATGTGACTTTCCTTGAATTTCTCTCAAACTCTCAAGAGATAAAAAAATTGTGATCCCTGTCTTTTCTTCAACCAATCTTAAAGATTTCAGAAATTTTTTTTTTTTCATCTGAATTTCATTCCCATTTATCTTGAATTCAATCATTTGTCCAATTTTAGATCTGGCGCGCCATTTTTGATCTGATTGAGCTAAATTTCCAAATTATAGCTGATTTTATGGGATTTCCTCTGACAGCTTTTATACATTTTTCCATTTGTTTTCTTTTTCTAACTTTCCTTCTTGCGTGATTCAATTGCAGGCTCTGATGTGTTCTTCTGAAATTTTGTTAGGCATTCCTTTGTCTCCTTGTACTTTTACACTGCCTCTAACGCTAGGCATCATATTTTTGTCTTCTTTGTTTTATTGCATGCTCCTGCCTTTCATGTCTTCACATTTATTTTGTTCTTATTCGTGCATGATTCCTCTTTTTTTTTTAAATGAGATGACAAAATAATGAAAAGAAGTGGGACAAACAACAAACAACCATAACGTAATGGGTTTTTCTTCTTCTTTTTTTAAATTAAATGGGCTTAAAAAGATGAACACATGGAATGGGCTAATGTTATGTTGTACAATAAAAATCAAACAATTAAAAATTGAAATGGGCTAAGGCTCTTTTTTTTTATCAATTCAAAACTAAAAACAAATGAGCTTAACAAAAATGACAACTAAAATGGAAACAACCTAAGAATTCTTCAAAGGAATGGACTGAAATTTTTTATTCTTGGGTAGACAAAATTTGAGTATTCACAACATTATATTTTTATTTGTATTTTTACGGATGAACTTTATTTATGTGCTTGATGGTGGTGGATGGACTTTGTAATAATTTAAATTTGATGTGTTAAGACTTTTGTTTTGGTGAGTTGGTTTATTTATTATTTTTGGTATTTGATTTGCTTATGTTTGGTGTTTGATAGTTAGTAGTTGTTAATTTATATTTTTTTAGTAGTTTTAATATTTTTTATGATATGAGGAGTTATGCATATTTGATTGGTTTGTAATTTGTATGTTGTTATTTTAAAAAAATTAACACTTCGATTTTAATATTTGCATATTAGTAATTAGTATCGTTATTTGTTTAAATTTTAAATGGGATATTGTAAAGAAAAATGTATGTATGTATATATATATATATATATATATATATATATATATATATATATTGAGGTAAAACATATTGTATAAATATAAATATATAATATTTGGTATTAAAAAAGTAAAAAAAAATATGAAAGTAAAAAAAAAGCTTGTCGTTATTTGGTACGGGTTTTGCTGGGCCAAAAATGCGGACTGGTAACGGACTAGGCTAGGGGAGACTGAGACAAATGGCCAGTCCATTCAGCAGGTGGTCGTTTAAACATGTTAATGTTTCGTAAAGGGGCAAATGGAGTTCGCATACCAACTCTAGTACCAAGTGGTCCGCTAAGGACTAGCTTATCCGTAAGGAACCCAGCGTGGTGTCCATTTATGGGACCTATTAAGTGCCCACTGGATTAGCCATGGGCTTAGATTAGCTATTTTAGATCAGTTTATGTACAAAATATCTTTTGTTCTCTACTAATTATTGTCATGGATTTAGTTAAATTATTGTTTCAAGTTAAATATAATTATATATAAAATATTATACTTGCATATATATGTTATGTATATTTGTTATTGTCTCATATGGGTTGTGAGTAGAGGCTCACTCATTGAGTTTTGATGAACTCCACCTTCTCCTCATTATACGTTATGTATATGTTCAGTTGCACCACAAGATCCTCCCCCGGAGTGCTACACTTTTTGGTGAGCTTCGCTTTTGGAGTGGAGCTTACTATTGGTTATGTTAGTTTAGTAGTGCTCCAATAATTGTGTAGGCAGGACACGCATTCGTTGTGTTGACTACTTTAGAATTTTAGACATTTATTTAATTATGTTTGGCTTTGGCCCAGGTCATGGATTTTAAGAGTTTTATGTTTAGTATTTATGATTAGAAACATTTTTAGAATTATGAAATTTATTTGAATTTGAGATATTTTGAATATATTCGATTTATTTATGCATATTAGCTAGTCACGTTATCAAAGGCTTCCATGGGAATCCAATCCTCAGTGTCCTAATTTCTTCTAGGCAAGTCGTGCAAAAGTGCCTCAAAATTCAAGCATCTAGGTATTACATCATCCTCAAAATTGCTAAAAAATGGCCCAAGTTGGTAAAAAAAAAATGCAATATTTAAAATTTTGTGAAACAGAGCTCGCTACAACAACCAAAGTGTGGCAAGTGATCTTCAATCTACACTCGCTCTTCTTTGCAGGCTCACTACAGCAACCAAACCTCACTACAATGATGCTATTTAGGGGTGAGCTCTTAGCTTTTGACTCCAAGGCTCCCTCTTGACTCTTTTTCTTCAAAGCATGCCCCCAAGCTCCAATTCAACATTGCACTATCATATAGTCCAAAAATTCTACAAATCCCTTTGCAAAAGTAAGAGAACTCATCATTCACAAAATCAATGAATTAAAGCCATATTCAAGCATTGAGTGCAAGGAGATTCAATTACAAATTCCAAGCAAAATAATGAGAATTCTACACAAATTGCATGCAAAATTACCTAGTGTAAAAGGAAAATTATATGCAAAATCTGTGTTCATCAAATCCCCTACACTTAGGCAATTACATGTCTTCATGCGAGGAGCTCAAAAACAAAGGAAACGGAAAAATGAAGGGAAAGAGGGCAAAACTCTACTAGTTAAACTAAATGAAAAGAAATATTTACAAGAAATTGGAATTGGGAAGCAATGAAGTCAATATGGTCAACACATTCAAGCACAGAAATTTTAAATTGGCACACTCAATCAACCACACAAGAGCTTCATACAAACGTGGACCAAAATAGAACATGAATGATTGGATTGGATTCTAGGGATGTGTTTTGCTCAATTCACTCAAGTACATATAAGGGCATGGGCTACTCAAACACTTCACACAAGGCATTGCCTTTCCATAGGTTTGCCCTTCATTTCAATCACCAAGACTCAAACACAGGCAAACATGCATCAAGAGGCCTTATTGAGGGTTGTAACAGGGCTAG